>JAPJBO010000055.1:0-487954 GCA_030068145.1 Diplonema papillatum
GTGGGCACGTGCCTGAAGCGGCACGGCTGGCGGCTGCATCCGCCGGGCGAGTTGAACTCGCGGCAGAGGGGGCGGTCCCCCCTGCGGTCCTCCTGCGGCGGGGGCGCTCTCCCGCCGGCCTTCTGCGGTGCAGCCGTCGCTGCCCTTCTCGATGCGGCCTCTCCGGGCCCCTGTCGTTGCTGTGCGGTCGTCACCGCCTTCGACGTCGGCTTCGATGCCGTCGGCTGCGCGGCTTCCGCCTTCCGCCCCTCGCTGACTTTTTTTTTTACCCATGTGCTGGCATCTGTGGTTCCTGTCTTTGGCCTTGCTGCGAAAGGGGCCTCCACGCCAGCACCGATGGGGAGATTTTTTTTTCCTTTGTAATAACAAGGGACCAAAAGAGACCAAAGAAAAACAGAAAGAGACAAAAGATTCACCACAAAAACACATAAGCATGGCCATTTTAATCTATTTTATCAGGGCTGGTTCAGTTTTGGTGGCGGACCACCTGCCCTTTTCGATCCGCGGTGGCAAGCCACCTCGCATCTTTGTTTTTTTCTTCTTTTTTCTTCATTTTCTCTGTTGAGGCCTGTTTGTGTTTTTGCTGGTTGCATGGTGAGGGGGGGGTGACAAAAGAGAAGTGCAAACCTTGGCCGGACCGGACCTGCACCCTCTCGAGCCACCCTAAAAAAAAAGAAACAGCATACCCTGTGACAAAACAAGAAAGGGCATACCATAAAGAGGAGGATGAAAGGGAAGAAACAAAGAACTGAAAGGAAACGGGTGGGGGTGGGAAGGGTGAACGGTAAAACAAAAGAACGAGAGAGAGAACGAGAGAGAGAGTGTGAGACAGTGTGGGTGAGAGGGTGACCGTGTCGCTGTTAAGTTGGCCCACTTCAAGGCTTCTAAAGGCCAGTCCCTCCAGGAAAGGTTGCGCACATCAAAGCTTCTAAAGCCCAGTCCCTTCACAAGAGTTTACCCACATCAAAGCTCAGTCCCTTCACAAAAGATCGCCAGGTCAAGGCTTCGAAAGCCAAGTCCCTTCACAAAGTTTTGCCCACATCAAGGCTCATAAATACCAGGTTCTTGACAAAAGTTGGCCACATCAAGACTTCAAAAGGCCAGTCCCTTCACAAAATCAGGCCCACATCCATCAAGGCTTCGAAAGGGCAGTTCCCTCAGAAAACTTGGCTCACATCAAGGCTTCGAAAGGACAATCATTGACAGTGTGCACCTGTGTTTGGACGAGCGGGATGAGGTACCATGCAGTTTGAAAACTTTGAAAACCGTCGAAGGGCGATGCAGCAGCGAGTATCCACTTGTAGGAACAAAAGTTGTGGTGGTTTTGGTTAGGTGGTAGGAATATTGGGGATAGCTGTTAGTGGCGAGAACGCGAGGAGGAGATTCGGTTTGCGCTTTTAATCGCTTCAGACTCTGGGAGTTTAAAATCTTCGGGTGACCTTCGGCAAATGAGTTGTCTTTCAAAAAGGAACTGTTCTGAACGGGCTCATAGACCATAATTGATGAGGCAGTTTGTTGCACGAGGCTTCATATGCCACAACCGCATCTGAAAGGTGCAAATGACAACCCAAGTGCTCCCAGCACAGGGAAAAAGGAGTGCTCTAACAATGAAACAAGCTCTAAAGGCGGGATCTAACTAGTAGTTGGAACGGCCTTATTCACTGGACCTGTCACCCTCTTTTGATAGACCGCTGCTTCCTGCTGGAAGGTGACCAGCTGGTAATTGGACTCTGATAGTGTAGTGCAGTGGCTTGTGGACAGGAACGAGAAACAGTTGTTGTTTGTAAAAAATGAGCAATGGCAACCCGGAAACCCTGGTGTCAGTGTAAGAAAGGTGCTTGGCAAAACAGTTTGCTGCGGATGAAGACCATTACTCTCTATTGAAGCGATCGAGTTAGAACCCGCGTCGCAAGCGAGAAAAAACGATTACTCTGAGGCTGGCTGGAAGATGGGTCTGGCTGCTTAGTTTGGCAGCACGAAACTAAACTCAGAAGTCTGCTTCGGATTTATCCCCTAGGCGAGGTACAAAAAAGTGCAGCACTTTCTGCACCATCAACCTTTCAATGCACAACCACAGGGCAGATACGTGAAAACCGTGACTACATGTATGAGCGCTATTGTGTGTCTGTTTGTCTGTCTGTGTGTGTGTGTTCTCGGCGGGTCCGGAAATTTAAGAACTTTCTCGCCAAAACGACAAGATCTCGGGGGCCTGTCACACCACCGCTCGGACTCGAACCGATTTCTTTGGCATCTCTCTTCAGAGTTGCGCGAAATTTTTGGGCCGAACCACCTTAGAGTGCGCCACCCGTGCGGGGGCTCGGGGATGGGTTTTTCACCCCAGATGCCATCCGCCCTTGTTGCGCCTGTCTTCTCCTTCTCCCCTTTTCCCTTTTTGCCGGCTCCTCGCGTTTTCGGCGCGCCTCCTTTCCCTTTTTCGGAAACCTGCACTCCCTGTGGCCTGCATTCCTGGTCATTTCCGCTCTTCGACCGTTCGTCCGCTGCCTCGTCATCGGATGCGCTCGTCTCACCGCGACTCGCTGCTCGGGCGTACGTTCTGGGGGTCCGCGGGGCGCCCGTCTCTCCCTCCACCAAAACGCCCAGTTCCCCGAAGCGTAGCTCCCTGGCTCCGATCTTGATCTGCAGACTCTGCAGTAGGGCGCAAGGTCGTCATTGCCCGCGTTAGGCCGTACGCCGGGATCAGTTCGAATCCGCTTGTCACCCCAGCGTGGTTCAAGGCAAGCCACCTTTCCAATGCTTTCCATGACCTTCCCCACCTCCCCCACCTCGCCGCATAGTGAATACACCTTCGCCAACGCCTCATGCAGCTCGTCGTCTCCTATCAGCAGTACCTCCCCATCGCTCGGCATGTTTTTTATTTTTTTTGGAAGTCAACAGTGTTCAGCGTACTAGCTCTGACCTCGACCCCCGATGAGGTAAACTGGTCTGTATCCAGATTTTGTGCACAGGGGGGTATTGCAGGAGGGCAGACACCCCCGAATGCCTGCAGAGCGAAGTCGCACCGGATAGCGGTGGGATGGTGGACAAAGAACGAAGAAAGCCATACGCCTGCTACGGGAAACAAAGGGACGAGTGGGCCAACAACAGTGGCAGTGAAGGGCCGATTGCAGCAGCCTTGGGTTTGTCATCATATCTTTGCGCATGACCCCCACTTTGTCGACGCACGCTTCATACTCCGGCCACGTGGCGAAGTTCAGCGTTCTTGGGCTCGCAATCCACGCATTGAGGTACGCCTCCATAGCGCTCCTCGGGATGACGCTGCCACGTTCAGACGTCCTCCAATGCACCCGGTGGTTGAACACGGTGGTAGTACACTGTGGTACCCCGTGGTAGCACACTGTAGCACCCCGTCGTGCACGGTGGTAGTACACTGTGGACCCTGTACACACTGTAGTACACAGTGTGTAGTACACTGTGGTACCCTGTACACACTGTAGTACACAGTGTGTAGTACACTGTGGTACCCTGTACACTGTAGTAGTACACTGTGGTACCCTGTACACACTGTAGTACACAGTGTGTAGTACACTGTGGTACCCTGTACACACTGTAGTAGTACACTGTGGTACCCTGTACACACTGTAGTACACAGTGTGTAGTACACTGTGGTACCCTGTACACACTGTAGTACACAGTGTGTAGTACACTGTGGTACCCTGTACACACTGTAGTACACAGTGTGTAGTACACTGTGGTACCCTGTACACACTGTAGTTGTGTAGTAAACTGTGGTACCCTGTACACACTGTAGTACACAGTGTGTAGTACACTGTGGTACCCTGTACACACCGTAGTTGTGTAGTACACTGTGGTACCCTGTACCCACTGTAGTACAGTGTGTAGTACACTGTGGGTAGCTGGTTCCTCCGGGAAAACAATAATAGCTGAGATTTTTTTTTTTTTGACCCAGACCAGTTTCCAGACGGACTCTGGTCTGGCGACCAGCTGACCCCAGTAGGCTGGTCAACAGGGGTTATTCTAATCCCCGAAATTCTGAAAAATCCCGGTTAAAAAATCTTTGATATGGCCAGAAAAAATTTTCCTCATGCTGTGCGTGGGAAAGCTGGAATTGCTGAAGCAAGCAGTGTCCCAAAGAGCTGCGCCTTTTTCAACCTGTTCGTCCCGGTTCCCTGCTGGACACCTCTCAGGAGAGCCTGTTTCTCCAACTTCGGTCCCTTCCAGTTGCTGTAGTCGTACTGCAAATGTATTGTCATCAGGGCCAGTGGCAGCACCACTAAAACCAAATGCGGCGAGCGACATCTTTTTTAGTTTCAAAATCCTTTCAGGCCTGTGAGCTTCAGGATGGCAAACGATCCTCCAGTGACTGATTACTGGGTGTGATGGAAAACACAATCTGGCTGCTGCTTCTCCACTTCTTAGTTGTAGCCTTCACTTGTCAGTCCCAGTGGGCACTACAGCATGATGGCCTCAACGCCTTTCAACGAATCGAGGCAGGGCGAAGCTGCTCACGACGCGCTAATCCCAACGCCCCTCATGGCCCCAGAAATCTTTCTGGACCACATCGCTGGCAGGCTGTACACAAAACAGCAACTACGACTCCAGGATCTGAGCCTGTAGCCTGGGTCCCTTGCCAAAAAGTTTCCACCAGAAATCCCCATGGTTAAAAAATCTTTCGAGACTGGAGGTCCTATGAACATGCAATGTGAATAGCCTCTATTCGAGCCAACCCCACTTTTACTTACTGTACTGTTTTGTACTAGATAATAGCGCGGAGCTGGCTTTTTCCGTTTTTCGGATTTCATGCCTGTATGGTCCACTTTAACAGTGCGACGGTCTCCGGACCCACAGGTCCGCGGTTCGATCCCCGCGCGAAGTGTTTTTTTCGGTTTGAAGTTTTTGAGAATTTTTCGAGACTGGAGGTCCTATGAACATGCAATGTTCACCGGAACTTTGCTTCACCCGAACTTCGCCCGAACTTTGCTTCGCCCGAACTTAGCTTCACCCGAACTTAGCTTCGCCCGAACTTTGTTTTGCCCGATCTTAGCTTCACCAGAACTTTGCTTCACCCGAACTTTGCTTCCCCCAGAACTTTGCTTCGCCCCGAACTTTGCTTCACCAGAACTTAGCTTCGCCCGAACTTTGCTTCACCCGAACTTAGCTTCCCGAACTTAGCTTCGCCCGAACTTTGTTTCGCCCGATCTAGCTTCACCAGAACTTTGCTTCACCCGAACTTTGCTTCACCCACTTGCTTCCCCGACTTAGCTTTCGCCCGACTTTGTTTCGCCCGAACTTTTCTTAGCTTGAACCCCCCCCGACTTTGTCGCCCGAACTTTGCTTCACCAGAACTTAGCTTCGCCAGAACTTTGCTTCGCACCCGAACTTTGCTTCCCCAGAACTTTGTTTCGCCCGAACTTTGCTTCACCAAGAACTGCTTCATCCGAACTTGCTTCCCAGAACTTAGCTTCGCCCGGACTTTGTTTCGCCCGAACTTAGCTTACCCACTTTGCTTCGCCCGAACTTTGCTTCACCAGAACTTAGCTTCCCCCAACTTTGTTTCGCCCGAACTTTGCTTCACCAGAACTTTGCTTCTCCGAACTTAGCTTCGCCCAGAACTTTGCTTCGCCCGAACTTTGTTTCGCCGAATTTTCGCCCGAACTTAGCTTCACCAGAACTTTGCTTCACCCGAACTTAGCTTCGCCCGAACTTTGCTTCACCAGAACTTAGCTCCCCCAGAACTTTGTTTCGCCCCGAACTTGCTTCACCGAACTTTGCTTCATCCGAACTTTGCTTTGCCCGAACTTTGCTTCACCAGAACTTAGCTTCCCCCGAACTTTGTTTCGCCCGAACTTTGCTTCACCCGAACTTTGCTTCACCGAACTTAGCTTCACCCAGAACTTTGCTTCGCCCGAACTTTGTTTCGCCCGAACTTAGTTTCGCCCGAACTTTGCTTCACCAGAACTTTGCTCACCCTACTTAGCTTCGCCCGAACTTTGCTTCGCCCGAACTTTGTTTCTCCCGAACTTAGCTTCACCCGAACTTTGCTTCACCAGAACTTAGCATTGCCCGAACTTAGCTTCGCCCGAACTTTGCTGTTCCCCGAACTTTAACTGCTGCCTCCAGTCTCGCCACGCGCCGGCCTTAGCCGAGCGCACGTACTTTTTCACCGGCCTGTGTTCAGAATATTTTTTTTTTTTGGTACCACGCTCCGAAGGAGCGTGGACATGATTGGATGTGATGTAAGACATGATTGGATGCGATAATTCAGCTATGCTCCAAGTAGTCGGCGGCGCTTTTCGAGGAGCATTCTCAGCTGTTCAGCTTCCTCCACAGCACCTTCTAACCTGTAGACAGTTACGACATCCTTTTCGTCTTGAGACAGCGGCCTGTGGATGATGCCGGTATCCTCCTCTTCCTCACCGTCCACACTCTCCCGTTGCTGCCTCGTCTTCGTCACCTTTTTTCGTACCCACTTTTCGGCTGCTTTAACGGCTTCCTCGGCAGTGCGTATCTCCTCGTCTAGGTCGGCCACTATTTTTTTGAGTGCCTTCTGGTGTGTGTCGGCTTGCCCTGCAGTTGTGATAATCTCTTTGCAAGCTTCACCGAAGCGCAGTGTATGGATAGTGTCGACTCCGTCAGATGGGTCAGGAGAACCAGTAATGACAATCGATGTGCGAGCTTTACCCCCCAAGACAGATGCGAGCAACAAGGTCAATTTACTGTCTTGATAAGGAATGTGAACGTCGGAGCCCCCTTGGCGAAGGTGAAGCTGGCGGATGCAGTTCTTCAATGCAAGCAGGCCTTGATTGATGTGAATGGCCTCCATCATGCGCTCCTTTTTTCTGTAGTATTCCGCCCAATCTGGGGCGAAACCAGCAGATACAATGCCATCAGCAACACCTGAACGGATCGTATCTTCGGAACCACCCAAGTCCGCAAGGACAAGAACCGACGAGACCATTGACTTCGTTTCTCGGTGTTGCTGCGAGAGGGAGACCGTCAAAATACAGTGCGCACGAGTACTACGCTCATTCATCTTTGTGGCAGCACGACGCTTTTGCAGCTCCCCTTGGTCAATGAGGTTCAATGTTTCCTCCAATGTCGACACGTTTCTCTGTGCTCTCCCCTCCAAGACCCATCTTTGAGCAGCCGATTTGTTGGGCGCCACTGGTGCTCCGTAGTCGAGCAAATCCGTGACCTCATCGCCATAAACCTGAATGTACGAAATTGAGACGTAAGCTTTTATGAGTGAATTTCTTTGTTCCACGGCATCAAAGATTTCTTCGCATGCCCGGGGCACAATACCCGGAGCTTCTGGGTGACCAAACATTGTGTGAGTCTTTCCAGACCCCGTCTGGCCGTACACAATGCAGCACGAGTCGATACCGTTTAGGAACTCAGCAACAAAAGGTGCTGCGGCAGCTGCATAGACTTCACCTTGTGGGCAGCTACCGCCGAATGCTGCGTCAAATTCGAAAGGTCGTATCCCGATGGAAGGAGCAACAGCGACAACAATTCCTTTGCGTTGTACGTCCAGAATAGTGGCTCTAGAACCAGGAGTATCTGGTTCGGCCGCCGATTGCGCCAGTTCTACTGGTCGGTTGCCGATACGCACCGTAGCGTCGTCGAACGGCTTCGCGTCGGCTGCGTCTGCGAGGCCCCTCTCTTTCATCAGGTGTCGCGCCGCCTCGGCTGTTGTCTTGTAGCCGTTTATTTGCTTTATGCCTTCCAGCTTTTGATGTAACGGCAACACAATGCGCTTCCCGCCGCGACTGGCGCGCAGAATGTCTAGCGGCCGGAAGCGTGCGAAAACATTGATTTTGAATCCCTTCGTGCTCTGCGCAGCTGCTGCCGGCGGCGGGAGACCGTTGTCTCTGTAGTCTTCAAGCGTGGCCCACATAGATGCTGATTCGAGTATACTACGGAAGTCCTCGCGATGTGTGCAGCCGTCTGTTGCGGAACGCGAGAAATGAGGTGACACATACACTCCGAACTGGCGGGCTGCCGTCTCCTTCAGGACTATCCAAATGTCGCTGCCTTCATTATCCACCTCTTCTCTCCACGCTTTACAACTCCGCAACAGGTTCTGGGCTGCGTTGATCGGTGTGAACGCAAGCACCCGCGTTGCCCAGTGACTAGGAGTAGCGAGCGGCGAATTTGGTACGATGTCGACGATTTCTCTCATTTTCGAGAATCAGTTCAGGTTGTCCAAGGGAAGTTAGCCTGTTTGTGAGTGCACATGCTCGCTAGGCTAATTATCTTCACACTGACAGCACTTTCCTATATTGTTATTAGGCATACGTGTACCCCGCCTTAAAAAAAAAGGAGGTCTTCATTTTCCCACACTAACCATACATGTACGCCTATATATATTTAGCCTATATTCGATTATTTTCGCGTTTTTCCCAAAAGATAATAAAAATATAGGCGAAATATAGGCTCATATAGGCGAAATATAGGCTAAATATGGGTGCGTACCAAAAGGGGCGTGCGCTGCGGTGAATAAAAATTTTTCAAGTACAAAAATGGGCCCCCATCCCAGCCCAGACCCATGGTTTTCCAGTACATATGGCGGTGTGTTTTGGGCAGGGGTACCAGGTGGGGGAGTCACCTTGCATGTGTGGAAAACTCAAAAAACCCCTGTTTTTCTATGTACACGCCCTCTATGCGCAGTGGACAGCCACAACAGGGGATGGCAGGGCGGCCATCATTTAATGTCCATGTGGATGGAAACGGCAAAGTAGTCCACCAGCTGTTCCCTAAGGTGAAGCCATACATGAAGGAGTACGTGCCCTGGAAGCAGAGCAAGAGGCTGGAAGGCGTGGATAAGCAGGTAGCATCGTCGGTTTTGCTGCTGCTCGAGCATGTTTCAGGAGGAAACATTGCCGGGTTGCTAGGCGATGTGTTTCGCAACTCGAAGAACGTGCTATGGCGAGCATGCATGGGGCTTTCTGAAGAAAGCATTGCTTGGAGCGCGGAAGAGCGAAGCGGGATCATGCGTGGGATGAGGCTTTCTGGTTGGACGGCGCAGGAAGTTGCTGGGGCCGGCTTTGAGCCGACGAGACGAGAATGGCGGAACGTGACAACACCGGACGCTAAAACGATTGGTCGGCCTGCAAATGAGGAATTGCATGGCAGTATCGTGGCTGAATGGCACAGTGCTTCTGTAGACAGCTGCATTGTACTGAAGCGGCTCAGCAGAGAAAGAGGTGAGGCCATCACCATCCGACACGTGCAGAAGCCAGAAGCTTCCTTCTGTCAACGTTAACGACATTGAGAAGGTCCACTGCATCCACAGCTACACACGCGAAGGTAGCCAGATTATAATTTCCCCAACAGAAAATTCGTCTTCACATGCACAGTTCGAAGGCAAGGTCTCAGACAAGCTGCCCGGCATTTCTTCTTTGCAAGGTAAGGTTGTGTTCGTTCACGACGAAGGACGAACTCGAGAGGAAAAACGCGACACTGTCACTGAAGGAGCTTTGCGCAGGCATCGGGAACGGTACGAAGCTTCTGGCAAGACGTTGCCGACCCTGACCGGAAGTTACATCATGTTGGAAAGGTTCAGTGTTTCGCCCTTTTAGGAGTGTGGGGCTCTTCGTCGCTTGCTTCAGCTGACTCGTCGTCGCTTTCGCTCTCTTCATCAATGTTATCCCTTTCCGGGCAACGCGGTGCGTAGTGCCCGGTCTTGTGGCATAGACTGCACTTCCGGTTGCTTGGAGCAGATTTTGGGATGCGTGCCTTTGGTGAGCTTGGACGTGCTTATTACTCGCGTTTATCTGTCTTCAATCTCACGTTTTCTCTTGATTCTCAGATCGAACAGGCAGGAAAAGTGGAACAGAGCTCATCGGAGACGCCTGACATCCGGAACCGGCCGATGTATCGTGTTCCTGGGATCACAATCGAGGGTTGAGAATAACCGATTCGACTGTTTCCTTATACAGCCTGCAGCACAACGAAGTAGCCAAAATGGCCACAAATATGCAAAAAACGGCTAAGTGCATAGCCTGCAGATGCCGCCCTACCCCAGGCCACCATGGATGAAAGCACAACCCTACTGTGGACAAAACACGGGTGCCAGACAGAAACCGGATGCCGTTTTTCTTGGTCAAATTTTTTTATTTCTGGACGGCACTTCGGGGGCCCCTCGGGCAAAAAAAAACTTCCTCGGGACAATAAACCCTTCCTCGGGACTGAAAGGCTTTTTTTAGTCCTAGTAATAATAAGCATTTATTCGGCAAGATTCTCGAAGGGCCTCCCGAGGGACTAAAACCGACACCGAGGCAAAATTGGCGGAAATTATTGCCGAATAAATGATTTTATTGGGAAAACTAAATTCCCGAGGGTGGAAACAAAACATCGTTGCTTGGACGGCAGGAAATTTTGATAAGTCGCGGGGAGTTGATGTGGTGTTAGTTTGCAACGCGAGTGCTCGGCCGCTTGCACATGCACAGCAGGCGATCAGCAGATGAACTCAGACAGCTGGAATCCAGTGTGCTCAGGCAGACCCACAGATGTTCTTGCAACGAGACTCAAGCACACTGAATTGGTACAAGTTTTCTACGCACTTGGACCTGGAATTCAGCATGGGTGAGTTCGCTGGCGGTGAACTTCATCTGACACTTACTGGGCTGGAGCGTTCACGGGAGGGGTTTTCTTCACAGGCCTTTGAGCACCGAGGATGAGACACCAATGAATTCGGCTCAAAACGAGCTCAAAACACGCGATTTCACTCACCACAGGGAGAAAAAAAATTTTGCGAGGGGTCTCCCCTACAGATTTCTCTGTATAACCCCCACGCAAAAATAAACGTTTATTTTTTTCGCGATACAAAATAAATTTCGTTTATTTTTTTCACCTGAAAATGGCTGGCGGCACAAAATAAATGCTGCCACACACGAAATAAATTCCAAAAATAAACTCGTTTATTTTTCCGGCCTGTGTAAACACAAAGGAATCCTGCCAAAAATAAACGAAATTTATCGTCACGCTCCGCAAGCCATTTCCACCAGAGGGAATTTATTTTTCCCAATAAATAGTTATTATTCACCGCAGCGCACGCCCTTTTGGTACGCACCCATATAGGCTAAATATAGGCTAAATATAGGCATATAGGCGAAATTGCGCATTATTTTTGTGCAATATTTTATTCGAAAATATTCCTGGTCACCATCTGGACCGAGAGTCGTGCAGAAACGCGCTGTTTTGTGCGGAATTCGTACGCAAACCCGATGATCCGGTAGCCAACGAGCTGAAAGTGCCCATAACGACATGTTAGGGTTGGCTGACTGGAAAAATTAGGTCGGAGACCCGGCGGATAAACCGGGCAAACCATAAACTTGCCACGTCTGTGTGGAGTTGCCGTAGGTAGGCCGCTACAGCCGCAAGTTGCACACTTCGTTCTTTTGCGGAGAAGAAGTCATTCACTTCGGCCGTGGGTGCCTCCGCTGGATTTTTGTGTCCTTGCACGCTGCTGCTGTTGTAATCCGCTGAAGTCGGCTCTGGGTGGTACGGAGGCGCACCACTCGTCGTAAACCACCGTATCGCTCGGCAGTCAGCCCCGTTTCTCACACCAGTTTCTCAAATCGGGCGAGGCAACTGCTGCACTTGCCATGCAGCGGCGGCCACTCCAACGTGCTTGATGCCATGTCAGCCGCGTGAGTCGTGCTTCTTACCTGGCGGCGTTTTTGGCTGTCGTCGTCGGCTTGTCGTTGTCGGGTTTGCGTCTACGCCGGGCTGCGCTGCAGGCAAGGTCGGCGCGAAAGCATTGCCTTTCGGTTTGTGTTTGCTGCCCTTAGGGCGACCTCGTTTGCGCTTTGGCGCTGGCTTCTTTTCGGTCGACTTTCTGTCTTCGCTGGTCTTTCGGCTTCGGGCTCTTCGTTGTCAGACTCGGTCGTTGTTGCGACCGTGTCAGACGACCCAGACGAGACGTCAGAAACGACCAGCTTTCTGCTTTTCCCGTTCTGGAAGAATAAGAACGTGGATAAGTGTTGGCAGTCGTGTTTTCACACTCATGCAAACTAGACCACCGTTGACCAACCTCTTGTCGACCACACTCGATGCGAAGATGTCCTGTTCTTGGTGAACGTGCTCTAAACGCGGACAATTGCTGTTTCGACGGCATGAGACAGCCTTTGTTGTGCACGAAGGCGAAGCAAACATGGACCCAGCTATGCGTACATTTGCCAATCTGTGACAGCCTTCATCATGCACACAAGCAAAATCACGTAGTCAAAGTCGAACCTAACTACGTGACCTTGGGACACTGTCTTTTCGCGAGAACATGTTCCAGCAGCCTTTCTCAGCTTCTGACAGCACAGAGCCACGTTTCTGCACGAGAAAACAGCCAGGGAAGTCAACAGGAAAATATCAATAAAATATGGTACGATGCCAAAACCCCCCCCTTTGCACTAATAAAAAAAAATTTGATGTCACCCCATACTGGCCCCGAACCCCCATCTGTGTGGCCCAAAACGGGTCCCAAACGGTTTTTGACCGGCTGAGTCGAGGTAAAGGGGTCTCCGAAGGCCCACGAATGGGCCCAGATGGGCCCAGGTGGGCCCCGGAGCGGGCTCTCAGTGCGAGGGGGGGTGCCCCCAAAATGGGGTCATTTTCAAAGCCTCGCCACTACTCAAGCTAGTCAAACACCTTCTGGCCTCCAGCGGGAAACCCAGACTACACAACGACAAGATCGGCTGTGTTCCGCTGTAGATAGCCACCAGCGGGTTCTCTTGAATGCTCTCGGGGGTCACAGTTAGCCCCATGTGTGCAGCGCCAGCAGTGGGCAGGCACACGCTTAGAATGTGATGCAAGTGCACCCTGCGGCTTCACCCGCTTTTGAGAACACAGTGCTTACCAGGAAAACGCAGAATATAAGGTGGAAAATGCAAAAGAACCAAGATGACGACTGTGGGCCTCCCGCCAACGCCAATCTCGGCAGCCTTTCCCCGGTTCTTCCAGAGATTGTCACCCACGACCATTCCAACAGCCCTGTACCGGGCACGTGCCCAGTCCAAACCGCTCACGATGCGTCGCCGGCTCGCCTCGTCGTCAAGGCTGTTGAAGGCTTCTGAAAGCCTACCAGAAAGGCGCATCCAGATGTCAACCTTCTCCCTCTCTGTCATTAGGGCGAAGAAGAAAGAAACCGATCAGGTCCTCACCAGAGACCTTTTCGCAAAAGGTCCTGCTGGCTACGAGTGGGTCTGCATGGACTGACCACGTCTCGTTTCCTCATGAAACGGCGACAACTTCTGCATTGCTCTCACCGATGACTCCACGAACTCCAGACCCGTGATCTTTGGCATTTTCCCCTTTCTTAGTTTCCGTTTTCCTGGGTCAATCTGTATTCTTAATTAGTATTGCTGGTAAAGCCGGATTCTAGGCAGGGTGCACCTGCTGCACCCACTCTATTTACAAGGTGTGCCTGCCCACCGCAGGCGCTGCAGGCGGGGTGGCCAAGTAGGGCTGTCTGTGACACTCGTCGGCTTCAAGAGGACCCGCTGGTGGCTATCTACAGCGGAACACAGCCGATCTTGTCGTTGTGTAGTCTGGGTTTCCCGCTGGAGGCCAGAAGGTGTTTGACTAGCTTGAGTAGTGGCGAGGCTTTGAAAATGACCCCATTTTGGGGGCACCCCCCCTCGCACTGAGAGCCCGCTCCGGGGCCCACCTGGGCCCATCTGGGCCCATTCGTGGGCCTTCGGAGACCCCTTTACCTCGACTCAGCCGGTCAAAAACCGTTTGGGACCCGTTTTGGGCCACACAGATGGGGGTTCGGGGCCAGTATGGGGTGACGTCAAAAAAGTACGTGCGCTCGGCTAAGGCCGGCGCGTGGCGAGACTGGAGGCAGCAGTTAAAGTTCGGGGAACAGTAAAGTTCGGGCGAAGCTAAGTTCGGGCAATGCTGGTGAAGCTAAGTTCGAGTGATGCTTAGTTCGGGCGTTGAGCGCTCAGGCTGCGCTGGTACTAAAAAACAGTTTGGGCACGAAGCGAAGTTCGGCCCGTACCCGGGGGGACACCCCCCCCGGACCCCCCCCGACCCACCGAGTGCGGGAAAAGTTTGGCGCTGGTACCCGGGTGGGCGCCCCCCCCGCCGCCCCCCGGCGAAGCAAAAGTTCGGGCGGAGCTAAGTTCTGGTGAAGCTCAGTTCGGACGATAATGAGTTCGAGTGATCCTAAGTTCGGGCGGAGCTAAGTTCTGGTGAAGCAAAGTTCGGGCGCAGCTGAGTTCGGGCGAAGCAACGCTCGGGCGAAGTTAAGTTCTGGCGAAGCAAAGTTCGGGCGCAGCTGAGTTCGGACGAAGCAAAGTTCGCACGAAGCTGAGTTCTGGTGAAGCAAAGTTCGGTTCTCGTAGCAAGTTTGGCCTGTGATGGCAAGCTCGGCCGCCCGACTCCGTTTCCCGGGGTGACCCAAATACCGCGAGATACTGAGAAACTCCGCCAAAAACGCAATTTTCGGGCACATTTGACCCCGAAACGCAACAAACCTCGAAAACAATCTTCGACCGGAAAAATGTCATGGGCGGGGTTCGAACCCGGACTCACCGGCCTGAAGGCCGGCGCCCGGTCACTCTGCCACCCGCATACCTTCTGCGGGGAAAAAAAAAAGCTTGCCCGGCTCTTTCCAAAAACAATACACTTTTTTCATGAAGAAAAGCCGGGTTGGCTCGAATAGAGGCTATTCACATTGCATGTTCATAGGACCTCCAGTCTCGAAAGATTTATTAGTGCAAAGGGGGGGGGGGGGGGGGGGGTTTGGCATCGTCTCATATTATTTTTGAATATTTCTCGAATATTTCTGCATTATTTTATATTATTTCTGAATTTGTTTCGCCTATATGCGCCTATATGCTATTATTTTGTTGCCTATATGCGCCTATAAAAAATGAACAAACTGTCTTATATGTCCGGCATAGTTTCAGGAGTTGTCTTATATGTCCGAGAAAGTTTCACGATTGTGGAAAGTTTAATTCAACCTGTTATATGTCCGACGTAGTTTCAAAGTTGTCTCATATGTCCAACATAGTTTCAAAAGTTGTCTTATATGTCCGACATAGTTTCAGAAGTTGTCTAACCGTGTCCGACACAGTTTCAGAGCATGTCCGACATAGTTTCAGAAGTTGTCTTATATGTCCGACATAGTTTCAGAAGTGTCAAACTGTGTCCGACATAGTTTCTGAGCATGTCCGACATAGTTTCAGAACTGTCGTGCACGTCCGACATAGTTTCAAAGTTGTCTCATATGTCCGACATAGTTTCAGAAGTTGTCTTATATGTCTGACATAGTTTCAGAAGTTGTCTTATATGTCCGATATACTTTCAAATGTTGTCTTACATGTCCGACATAGTTTGGAGAGTTGTCTTACATGTCCGACATAGTTTGGAGAATTGTCTTACATGTCCGACATAGTTTGGAGAGTTGTCTTACATGTCCGACATAGTTTGGAGAGTTGTCTTACATGTCCGACATAGTTTGAAGAGTTGTCTTATATGTCCGATAGCTTTGGTATACCTTCATGGGCTAACCCGCGAGAGTTGCCACAAGAGGCGCCGACGAAGACTTCCGACGACGACGACAGAGACGAAGACGAAGAAGTCGACCTCCTGTCTGTGGAATGCAATTCGTGTCGACAGGCCAGAACGTCTCAGAAGTTGTCGTATATACTTTTAGGTTACTCACCATCTGTCCTTCTGGCAGATCAAACGAACACAGTCATGACCCTCACCACCTTCTGAAGACTTCTCCAGCTATCCTATCACTTTGCTTACACACCCCTGAACCACGCACCTTCTGAACCTGCTCTTTGAACCACATTACCACAAAAGTTGAGTTCGACTGCTTTTTGAACCAAATTATGTACACAAAAGTTGAGTTCGAGTATCGATCGAGGATGAGTTTTTACGTTGACATGTGGGACGGCAAAATAGCCATGCAGCCTACCAAACAAAACCCCAAACACCCCCCACGGCCGACCTGGGTACCTTGTCACTGGTCACAGGCAGGGGTGGCCTCTGTATCTGTTCTGCAGTGCAAAATGGATCTACTCGTTACAGTGGACGAGCTTCCATTTGAGAACGAGGAAGACGCCGCCAGGGTTATGGCCTACACCGCCCAGCACAAAGAGGAGGTGAATGAACTGGTTGTCGCAATGAAGCACAGGCCAGAACGTCTTGTGCGGACACTCTGCAGCCTGACTCGGGCAAACCCCCTCGACGACCGCGGGCCCGGAGACAGTGACGACGACCGCGTGTCTGCAGACAACGACGACGAAGAAAACGACGAAAAAGACGACGAAGAAGACGACGAAGAAGACGACGAAGAAGACGACGAAGAAGACGACGAAGCAGACGACGAAGAAGACAACGAAGAAGACAACGAAGAAGACGACGACGAAGAAGGCGACGAATGCGACGACGAAGATGCCGCGCTTGCAGATGCCGGCGACAACGAAAAAGATGAAGAAGTCGTCCTTGCTGAGAACACGATGCCCATGATAGGCAAGCGATTCGTGTCGGAAGAGGTGTTTTGCGACACCGTCCGGCTATCCTGTTTGAAGGATGGCCACCTCTGCATTTCCAGGAAGCGGTGGACAGATAGAATCGAATTCTCCTGCACAAACAAAACCAGTACAAATGACGCATGTAAGTTTACCTGCAAGGCGCGGGTGTCGGTACGGGCTGCTGGCTTGTTGTGTGTGTCAAAGGTGCACGAGCACACGTGCTCCCTTCGAAACGAGCCTACAAAGTTGCAGGGCAGAGGGGTGGCAAAGTGGCTAGGACGGCTCATCTGTACGTGGTTGTGGGATGTCCGCCGCCAACGTGAAGAGCCGCGTTCAGAGAGATTTCTCTCTGGCCATTACAAAAACGGTAGCGTACAACGCTCTCCTAGCCGCCTCCAGCCTGTACATGCTGAATGGTAAATCCTCTTATGCGAAGCTCAGGTCGTATTTCGAGGCCATCGTCCAATCGGACCCGGATGCGCACTGCAGTGTGCATCACACCACAGAGGAGAACGGTACGGAGGTTTTTTCTTTCGCTTTTATGGCCCTCGGCGCCATGAGGAAAGCAACCGAGTGGATCAGACCGATTCTTTCGACTGACGCGTGCCACACAGCAGGGGGCGAGACTATGTTCATCGCTGTGGGGACCGATGCCAACGGTCTCACTGTCCCCGTCGCGTACGGTCTGGGCACAACGGAAGACACCGCCAACTGGACACGCTTCTTGGAGTGTCTAAAGGACGCGTCTGCTCGCGAGTTTACGGTGATATCCGACCGCGACAAAGGTCTGGCGGCCGCCCTTCCGGCCGTGTTTCCGAACTGCAAGCACCTGGCTTGCTCGGAACACGTGAAGCGCAACGTGAAGACGCAGTTCGGAAGGAAACACGCGCACTACGTTGCGAAACTAGCGGAGGCACCAACCGCCAGGGCATACCGGAAAGTCCTTAAAGAACTCCGGGAGAAGCGTCCCGTCGTGGCCGACTACCTGGCTCCTCTGAAGGACGTCCTCTCCGACGCGTACACCGGAACGTGCCGGTACGAGGAGTACACGACCAACAGGTCGGAATCGCACAACAATGTTGTGCGAGCGGCAAGACAGGCCCGCGACATCCTTTCGGTGTTTGAGGTGCTTCGTTCCCGTACCATGGGGACGTTCTCAGAAAGGAGGGGCGCCTTGCACATGCACAGCAACACAGAGCCTACACCGAAGGTTGCGCTGAAACTGGCGCGTGTGCAGCATGAGTGGGACCAGTGGGTCGTGACGGTATCCACGCGGACGAAGTTTGAAGTCGCGGAGACGAAGAGGCACGGCACGCGGCATGCTGTCGTACTGACAGATGAAAGTTTCTCGTGCACATGCATGCGCACAGAACGGGTCACCGGGCTTCCCTGTGTCCACGCCATTGCGGCAATGCGCAAGGCAGAAAAGGATCCCGAGCAGTATGTTCCTGGGTGTTTCAAGGTCGAGGCATACAACCAGCTGTACGCGAACGGAGTTCTGCCTCTTCCAGAACTGGATCTCGAAGATGACGAGCTCCAACCACCCCCTGTATTCAAGCGAAGAGGACGGAAGAAGAAGCGCCTGCCGGGTGCAGACGAAGAAGCCCAGCTACCTCTCGCCAAGAGACGCTCACTTTGTTCGCGCTGTCTGAAGACCGGGCACAACAAACGGAGGTGCACAAACCCACCTGCAAACCCTCCCATACCAGAAAGAGAAGACACGCACGGGGAAGAAGCTCTGGTGCAGCCAGTGGGACAGGTTGTGGTGGGTGAAACTTGTTCCCGTCAGCTGCGCGAAGCCATAGTAAAGTCAGGGGTGAAACTTTCACCGACCACACCTAAGAACGGGTCCTTCTACAGCTGCTTAACAGCAGCTAACTTTTGGTATTTCTTTCAGTTCCGAGAGAAGGCTAACCCCCATGCCCTCTTGCAGAAGAATCTATTCGCGCAGCCCCTGAGTGCGGATATTGTGCAAAGATTTGAAAGGCAGATGGGCGGAAGCGATGCCTACAGTGGGTGGAAACGAGTTCAGAATAGGGTTGGCACACCCCCGGATGCCATGACCCTGCTGCTCATGGCGTGCGCGTTCAAGGTTCAACTCGCCGTCTTCACATGCGAGATTGGTACAAGGAACGTTCAGTGGAAGCTGACGAACACAGTGCCACCAGGAAGCACGGTCACCTCCATCCCTCTCCTTAATGACCAGGGGCAGTACTGGTTGATGACGACGAGACCCACTCGCCTGCTGCAGGGCATCAAGCAGAATCATCGCTCTGTCGTACAGTTGGCCATGTAGTCGTAGATGCGGAACCGAAACAACATTGGCCCCCTCAGCCAGAAATCACCCAGTGTCTAGTAAAGCTGGATCAGTTATTCCCCGCCTCCTAATGCTCGGATGCCGATGCCCGTCCCCTAATGCTCGGATGCCGATGCCGAAAAGCGATTTCCACCCCTCATCATTTTTACTGTTTTTTGGTGACGTGTCCTCATTTTTCCACGGTCCGTGACCCCTCGTTTAGAGACACCAGTCAAGTGAGGCGTCACCCCCAGAGCCTGCGCGAAAAAGGCCTGGTAATCACCCCCATTCTTCAACCTCATTGTTGTCCTGAAGAACCTTCAATCGGGAACCGTCATTTCTTCTTTACGATGCAGACCACGTTTCCTCCCCGTTCTTCTCGAACAGCTCGAATCATGGCGGTGTCGGGTACTGGTCACGAAACCCTCCAGTCAACTGCGTCGGGAGGAGCCAGGCGGCTGCAAATGAAATAGAGGCGGACAAGGTGCTACACCCGCGTACAGTATCCCTAATCAGGAATACAAGAGAACACCTTCCAACCCTGGGAACATCAAACAACGTTCTGGCCTTTTCCTTAGGGTCAGGTTCTTGCTATTTTGGTCCACAGATATTGCTTTTTAACACCACAATAAACACCCGAGGGAAAATAGAAGGGTGGGAAAGGGGAACATGCAGACCCCGGTTGAAGTAGAAATCCGAGAACTATGCTGTGGACGTGAAAGACAACTTCTGAAACGATTTCGGACATATAAGACAACTAATAAAACTATGTCGGACATGCTCAGAAACTATGTCGGACATGTAAGACAACTTCTGAAACTTTGTCAGACATGTAAGACAACTTTGAAATAATGTCGGACACCTTTGACAACTTTTGAAACTGTGTCGGACATATACGACAGCTTTTGAAACTATGTCGGACATATAAGGCAACTAATGAAACTATGTCGGACATGTAGTCGCAAAACCATGTCGGACATATAAGACAACTTTTGAAACTTTGTCGGACATCCAAAACTATGTCGGACATATAAGACAACTTTGAAACTTTGTCAGACATATAAGACAACTTTGAAACCATGTCGGACATATAAGACAACTTCCGAAACTATGTCGGACATATAGGACAACTTTTGAAACTATGTCGGACATGTACGACATTTCACTCATAAAAAATATATAGGCGTACATGTATGACTAACTGTTACAGCAAGTGAAAAGAAAATGGAGATTCTTTTAGTATCGATTAGTCAACCTCTACGACCGCTCAGGAGTTGAAGCTAATCAACAACACCGTTTTGAGGAGGAAGAGAGACAGCTCAAGATCGTCCGCCCTTGTCTTGCATTCATTTTAGCGTTGGAGAGAAGCAAATTGCTTAATGGTATGAGGAGAAGCGAACAGCGGATACTTCCAGAAGTACTGTAACGTGGACTGGAAGTTGTTCTTAAGGCGCTGCAGGCAGACATGAAACTCCGTAATTCCCCCTCATGGGTAGGAAGTGACGCGTAAGTCCCTACGGGCAGCCAGAGAACTCTGTAAATCCCCCTCATGGGTAGGTGGTGCGTAAGTCCCTACGGGCAGCCAAGGAACACCGTAAGTTGGTGTGTAATTCCCTACGGGCAGCCAGAGAACACCGTAAATCCCCCTCATGCATAGGTCCCTACGGGCAGCCAGAGGACTCCGTAAATCCCCCTCATGGGTCGGAGGTGGTGCGTAAGTCCCTACGGGCAGCCAAGGAACCCCGTAAATCCCCCTCAAGGGTCGGAGGTGGTGCGTAAGTCCCAACGGGCAGCCAGAGAACACCGTAAATCCCCCTCGTGGGTCGGAAGTGGCGCGTAAGTCCCTAAGCTCCCTTCATGGGTCGGAAGTGGCGCGTAAGTCCCTACGGGCAGCCAGCGAACGCCGTACGTTCCCTTCATGCGCGCGCAGGATCATGGGTATACCGGCCTCTGGCTACTTCGATGATTTCAGCATGCTGGGAAGGGAGGATGATATCGATCAGATGTCAACCGACTTCCAAACCTTCTTTACGATGATAGTTGGCCTCATCTTTCAAGACAGGCTGAAAGGAGAGAATTGTGCAAAGTGTCCACACTTTGTCCACACTTTCAAAACCCTAAAAAAGAGATTTTGCGACCAAATGCGGGCGGTAGGTGGCTATTTGATGCAGTTTTCGGTATTTTTTTGGTGTGAAGGCGCCGGTATGGGGGTGGTACCTCATGCAGTCAACCGACTTTGCCGCCAGAGCTCGAAAAAATGCAAAACACGTTTTTTTTGGCTTGCCATTGGACCCCCTACCCCCCCCTAGGGCTATGTATAGGATGGAAACGTTGGAAACGTTTCCGTTTCCGTTTCCGTTTCCTTCTTTTTGGCGGTGGATGGAAACGCCGTTTCTTTTCAAAAGAAACGGCTGGTATGCCACTAGTATACTGGCTGAAGGTCCGACCGGAAATGTGTTCCGAACGGCGGACCCCGCAATCCAGTGGGAAACAATGGACAGGGAGGCAGGAAAGAAGCATAAGAGTTGCGACCGCGTGGAGCAGACGCAACCATACGCACCCGGTTGTGATGACTTTGAGGTCCGCAGCTCTTTTTATCAAGAAGGGATCGAGCCATGGTAGTTGTCAAGTTAGGTGACACTGGTAGTGGTCGGATGTCAGTTGTCGAAGCGTCACGGTAGCATGGCGGATGACCGACGCTTTCTAGAGGAGTGTACGAGTGAGAAAGGCTCGCAACGAGCTCCGCGGACTCGTTTTCTCACTTTTTGCGCCCGTCAAGCCATTCTGCCTCTCCCAGAGAAGTCTGCGATAATGTGCGATAATCGTGCGATAATCATTATCGCACATGCGATAATGTGCGATAATATGCGATAATACGCGATAATATGCGATAATCGTGCGATAATGCGAATGAAAATGCGATAATTGGCGCCAAAATACCAAATGCGATAATATGCGATAATGCGAATCGTTTGACCACTATGCCTAGGGCTATGTTGGCAAGTAAACGCGTTTCCATCCGTTTTTTCCAAAACATGGAAACGGAAACGGAAACGGCTCCTTGGTTTTGCAGGCTACCTACAAACCACGCTAACACCACCAGGGAATACAACACGGTGAGGTCCAGCCCCAGAAGTTGGAGTTAAAGAGGGTGCCCGAGTCACACCCGAAAAGCGGGTGTGACACCAGCTTTTTTAACTCCAGCTTTAACTCCAGCTTCTGAGGCTGCTCACATCCCGCAGCAGCCCGGACAGGGTGTGTCTACTTGCACCCAAAACCGAAAAGACTGTCGCGCATACGAACCTTGTCGAGAAAATAAACGGGAAGGTCACCAGGCCCAATTCTCTGAGTGCTTGGTTCGGGACTACTTCGGAGACAGCACCGTTAGCACAGATAAATTTGCTTTGCTGGCCCGTTGGGAAATACCCCTAAAAAAAAAATTCCCCCGCCCATCCGAGGTGTGGTCACCTTACACACAGCAATCTGCAGCAGCCGTTTCCCAAATAAGGAAACGCCGTTTCCTTGAAAGTATGGAAACGGAAACGGAAACGGGAAACGTTTCCGTTTACTTGCCATCATAGCCCTAGGGGGGGGGGGGGGGGGGGGGCAGTGCTGATACTAA
This sequence comes from Diplonema papillatum, assembly GCA_030068145.1. NCBI lineage: Eukaryota > Euglenozoa > Diplonemea > Diplonemida > Diplonemidae > Diplonema > Diplonema papillatum. Next base: position 22,388 of record JAPJBO010000055.1, read on the forward strand.
GCCTGAGACCCAAAACGAAGTTGCTAACCCTGGTGGGGTCCCCCCCCCCCTCCCCCCCCCCTCCTGGTGCAACCCACTGTGGACCTACTGTGGGACCCACCTTAGCTAAATTCTCTAAGGTGAAATGGTGGAAAAAGTGGGTCAAATCTTTTTTTTTGAGTGCTTTTTTGGGAGAATTTGGGCCAAAAAAAAAACTTTTTTTTCTGGTCGCTGCTGTGGAAACCACCTTTATAGATAGGCCCTGTGCGCCTGTGGACCTGCTAGTTGGCTGGGCAGTTGGGGGTTTGCGGGTTTGGGTTTGGGTTTGCGGTTTCGCGGGCTGGTTGGTTGATTCCCTGGGTTGGCTTGGCCGGACTAGTTTGGCCTACTGAGCTGCCCGACTGAGCTGACTTGTCGCAAACAGCTGCGAGGCTGCCGGGTTCGTGTCGAGTGCCACATCTGGGAAGGCAACAACAAGGCCTTCTACAACAGCCTCCTTTGTAGGCCACTCTGCCTTCCACACCTTCGCAAGCTTCTTGTTGTTGGCGCCGCACCAGACAACATGTGGTACCGCCTCTTTCGCCGCCAACACGAACGCATCCCACGTTTCGAACAACTGTGAAGCTGGCACAGGTTGACCTTGACCCGACATTGCTTGCTCTTCTTCTAGTTTGTTTTCTCTGATGTGGGATGATTATGCGGTTGATATGTGAAGGGGCCAAGACAAAGACGGTCTAAGAATGGCACTCCTGTTGTGGAACCCACTGCGGGATCCACCGTAGCCAGTTTCTCTAAGGTGAAATGGTGGAAAAAGTGGGTCAAAACAATTTTTTTTCGAGTGCTTTTTTGGGAGGATTTGGGCCAAAAAAAAATTTTTTTTTCTTGGTCGCTGCTGAGGAAACCACCTTGGAGCGGTCACCACCCTGCTGCACACAGGCCCTGCAGGAGGGGGGGGGGGGTGTTAGGGGGGGGTACCCACCCACCCTCGTTGCCGTCCGGCTGACAACGATGCCGAGTTTAGGATACTCCCAAATGTTGCCTTTATTCGGATTTTGGTGCAAAGGTACGGCCTTGCAGCTGAATATGGGCTCTTGGCGTCCAAAATCGGTTCCAGAACTCGTTTGCCACCCTGGCAGTACCCAAAATAGCCCCAAGACCCACCAGGAGTGACGAAAGATTGAGTTGTGGAGGGACCAACAGGACGACCGGCGAAGACCTGTAGAGAGCAAGAAAAGATGATTTTTTTGAAGGAACAGGGCTGAGGCCTGAAAGCACCGTGACACTTCCGGTATGTGACAGTTGGGCGGCCCACAGTGCCAAGAGAACAGTTCCCGAGACGGAATGGCAAAAAGGCACGGGTGTACTCCCACAATTAGTTGTTGTCGCAGTGCATACATCTTATACATGTATCAGCCTATCCACACTTCACGTCGCGAATTTGGCGAAGTAGACGACGATGATAAAGTTGCGCCAGTCAGCCGCGAGCGTGCGCCGTACGTGCGGCCGTGCAAACCTTCTGAATTGGTGTGCACGTGTGCGCATCAAAGATCGCTGCCCTAACCCCGCGCTACAGGACGGACGTGCGTGGAATGTCCATCAAGCGGTGTCATCCTCCGTCCGTGCAAGACGACAGGCAAACCCGTGTGAATGGGGACCCGTTGCTAAGGCAGTCAAGAAGGGGACACTGGCTGCATTCTTGCAATGAGCTCGCCCCGTTTCTCATTGAGGTCTCTTCCTTTGCGGTCTGTTTCTTTTTGAAACAGGTCTTCAGGTCCTTCGGTCGGACAGACGCGACAGAAGCGGCTGAGAAGCCCCAAATGTGCAAATTTAGGAATAAAGGCAACATTTGAGTTTGGCCTTGTTTATGGTATATTGACCACTTTTCGAAGGTGTTCTGGCGTAATTCCGGTGAAAACCCCATTTTTCTACCTCTCTGGTCAAAGTGAGGCGCATGAAACACATGCATACCCCATTTTCACGTTCGGATGCAGTACTTTGAGGTGAAAAAATCCAAAAATGGGAAAAGTATCTTCCCCCCCTAGGGCTAAGTTGGATGGAAACGCCGTTTCTTTTAGTTTTTTCGAAATATGGAAACGGAAACGGAAACGGAAACGTTTCCGTTTCTTTTAAAAGAAACGCCGGAAGGCTCCTCATGCTGAGGGGTCCTATAGGATACCACTTCGCGGGTCCTTCTGTGTGTCCGTCGGGTGTCCGTTTCCAGCCAAATCTTGGCTCTGTTATGCGAGGCCGTTGGCCAACGCGCTGAAGACGATCGGGAAAGCACATCCGCTTCCAATAATAGGTTATACAGATACGATCGCTCAGGCCAGCGGGAGCACCAGGCTACAAGACCGGGTTTTTCGGCGGCGTGGCTTTCCTTTCAGAGGGCGGGATCACCTTCTTCTTTTGATCTACCAGCGGGCACTTCTCTTCCTCCGTCTTCTGGCGGGCTCTCTGACTCTTCAGGGCCCTTCCTGGGCTGTTCTTCGACTTGGCTCGGCCCCTTCTTGTGTGTCGTCGCGGTCTCGTTTGTGCAGAGCAGTCGCTGATGCTCACCGCTTTCTTTCATCGGCGATCTGACACGAGCAAATAGGTAACCACAAGCTAATGATGCAGAATGTCGTCACATGCGGATGCTGAGGTTTTCTGACACCAGATTCCACTCTTCTGTGCCTACCACTTCGTCCTCTGCTGCTTCCAACCCACGTTCTCATGTTTACTTGTATCGGCGGCCGTGCCCAGTGGGGTTTTTTGAATCTGCCGTCCTCTTCTGCATTGTCGGTGGGGTTCTTCCTGCCGTCGCTGTCTATGCTCCGACAACACCTCCCGATGGTGCCCCTTCCGGTGACGGTTGCCACCCGTCGTCGTATGCAAGGTGCACTGTGGCAAGCGATGTTTAACACACACGTTACTGCGTGGCCATCGCTCTTCTGGCGGGTTCAACTTTGCCCCGGCATACGTGTGCCCTTCTCACCTCCTGATGCAAACTTCCGTACCCTACTCATAGCTGAGACCATCGTCAGCAACCCGACGACAGACAGATGCCTCTTGCAATGCCAACCTCTGGCTGGTGGGTGAGCTCACCTCTCGCGTAGCGCTGCGGGCTCTCTTCTTCTTTGCAACTGCACGGCCTACGGCGGCGGCTAACGCCTTGATGGGAAACTTCAGTTTCCATTGAGCGAAGGGTACGTCCTGCAGATACACGGGTTTGGAGCAAACTGCTTCTATGCCGTTTAACATCACTTTCGTCCTCCTTTCAGCTGCAAAACGTGCGCGGTGCGTGATCCCGGCATTGCGGCGTACCCAGGCAGCGTAAGAGCATACGCCTTGTCGCCACTTCCCGGGATGAGGCTCCCGTGTCAGCAACGCCGAAGTCGTTGATGAAGATACAGACAGAAGCATGGGAACTGCGGTACACAATTTGCGTGAGCAAACAGCAGTTGCGGCACACCGACCGTGTACATGCATGTGCCGGTGGTGAAGGAATTCGTAACCAAACCTTGGACAACCTATGAGGTCTGGACCTCATAGGTTGTCCAAGGTCCTAATCGACAGAGGAATGATCAGGATTTAGATACATCTCCACCACTCGGGTTCAGAGACTTTCAACCCTCTTTCTGAGTGTTTGCAGCTTTCCATCACTGCACGATGTTCGATATCGGCCTCCAGGGATTTTTGCCTTGCTGCTGCTTGGGGTCGAACTGTGGTCATTTTTCAGTTCCGTCTTTTTGTTGGGTTCTTGATACATCACAGCGACCATGAGCACTCGCTTTAACTTGTTGACTGCAGAGTCACATTTCATACACCGATGCGGTGACACGTGGATAGCATTCCTCGGTCAGAGGGAGGCAAGACGATTACAGGGTTTCCTTCCGGCAATCCCTGCTCGCCGAGAGGCCTATCCTGCCGGGTTTGCGGTATAAAAAGAACAAAAGTTCGTGCTGTGCAGGGCCAACACATAGAAAGGGTGCCAGGCCCAGGCTGCACTTCTCTTGGCACACATTGTGCCATGTGCTGCATGGGGTGTGCGGTGTGCGCTTGTTCTGCATGTAATGACCTGCTGAGTCCGGTGCTGCCAATGTGAAACAGCCTCCTACATCGGTGCATGCGGTGGGCTCGTCGGCTCGGCATTGTTGAGCAGAGGCTGCGGGGCGCCCTCTGCTGGTTCTGGGTGGTCTTCTTTGGCATCCAGGTGAACATCCCCAGGGGACCTAGGGAGGTCTTGCTCGTTGTCGGTGGGGTCTTTCTCTTTTTCGTTTTCGCCGGGCAACTCGACGTCCTTTTCCTTATCGCTGGAAGGGGCGCGCTCAAGCAAGTCGATGTTGTTGGGGTCGATGGCGGGGTGGAGAGCGACAACGGCCTTCGGATCGGTGCGACTCTTCCTTTTCGCCAGCACCACAAGCCCGCTCAGCGCCAAGAGCAGCCCGCAGACAAAGGCAGCGATGGCACCCCCGTTGATGTCACGGTACTCCTGTGTGATTGTAAGTTTTGTGTTGCCGACGATCAACCGAAGTTGATGTGCAGTCTGGGTCTTGCGACCTTTCTTGGTACCCTTCCTTTGGGTGGTTCTGCTGTCAAACCTTTCTTTCTTTCTTTCCATTCATGATCTGACAATGATGTTGATGGGGGGGAGGAGGTGTTTGTCCTTTTTGGGATTCCGGATGAATACATCGATCTCGCTGAGCTGCACGTAAGGGTTGCCTTTTTTAGTACTAACAATCTTGCGGGTTGCCCTTCATTGTGCAGGCTTACACCAATGTACGAGTGTACTCTTCTACGCCTGCGACTTAGCAGAACCTCCCCACGAATCTCCCAACCAAGTCCACGAAAGTCTGCAGCCGGACGCAGCACTACACTGCCCGCCAACCCCGCCAACACGGCGACAAGACGCAGCCACGGACCTCAACCGTTGTACCGAAGAACCAACTCAACCCTCTCCTCCCGTCCCCGACGAAACCGCAGCGTCAACCCAGCAACTACTGGAGCACATACGCGGCCATGAATCGTCGCCTGAGCTCGCTGCTCCTGAGGAAGAAGTCGAACAACCTCAGTGCCCAAATTGCCATACACGTACCACCGAATCAGGCACACTGCTAAAAGGCGCCCGCGGCCTCAGCATCCATCTACGTTTCTGCAAAGAACTACCGTCATCGTCGCGTCGCAAAAATGCCGTCTTCTGCAACGCCGGAAAGAAGCAGTTTTGCCCATATTGCCACAGTGACGGACAGACGAAGGGAAAGCCGCAGTTCACTAGCCTACGCCACCACAAACCGTGGTGCAAAAAAAGACACCGCAAGCTCAAGATGTCGACGAATCGTTAACCAGCCACGATGCCCTGTGCTTTCAGAGTACCTTAACTGCGGAGGCAACAAGCAGTCCCTCTTCCCACACCTTCATTTTCTTCCCCTGTATTGACACCAAATGGCCTTTTTTTACCCGTCCCGCTACTTTTACCTACCCTGTACCCCCTTACTGTTACCCCTCCCCGTAAAAGAACAAAGTAGAAAGCTACAGGTTTGACACGTAGACCGATACGGACTGCACGGCAACCCCTGCTCAACGTCGGCAGGACAGCCGGCGCGAAAGCGCAACAAACGAAAAATGGAGCTAGTTATCACCAGCCTATTTACCACCGTCCTTGTCCGCTTTGAGATCGTCCTCGGACGACGTATTCAAATAACCCTAGCCTATGACAAATGCAAGCTTACCCCTGTGGTACCTGCATTTCAAGTTCACACTGCTCAACGTGCATCTAATCCATGTGGTTCATGTACTTAAAAGAACTCAATGCTCAACCCTCCCCGCCTTCATCACCGTCATCATCACCGTCGCCCAAGACGTCATCAACGGGGAACATCATCCCCATACAAACAACCCCTCCGCGCACGCCAACCGGCGAGCCCAAAGACGCGCCTCCCAGAAGGAGGCGGAAGCGACCCTGCAGGAGTCCTCGAAGCTCGCATCCCCGACAGGGAAGATCCAAGAAGATCGAAGCGATCGCGGCAGGCCGTGAACGACTCTACGCTCGATCACGAAATGGAATGCCTGACTTCTTCCCCATCGTCGACCCGGAAACAGCCAAACCGGCCCGGAAAGTCCGCACCGCGAAAGCGAGCGGGAATTGAACTTGACTTGGAAATGACTAGTTTGACCACATCCTCATCATCGTTGACTCCCCCGACGGACGACGTCATAAAGTAACGGTAAATTTCCCTTATATCCCACCCCAAACAAATTTGTGCCCTTATATCCCACTTCAAACAAATTTTGTGCCCTTATATCCCACTTCAAACAAATTTTGTGCCCTTATATCCCAGATTGGGATATAAGGGCACAAAATTTGTTTGAGTGGGATATAAGGGCACAAAATTTGTTTGTTTGTGAAAAAAACCTCTGGCGGGATTCGAACCGTCACCTCCAGGGTCGAAAGCGGCGGCACCTCGACTCGGCTACAACACTCATCATTTTTCGGAAAAAAAATTGTGGTGCGAAATATTTTTTTTCACCAAAAAATTCGGACCAAAAAATTCGGACCAAAAATTCGGACCAAAAATTCGGACCAAAATTCGGACCAAAAATTCGGACCAAAAATTCGGACCAAAATTCGGACCAAAATTCGGACCAAAATTCGGACCAAAATTCGGACCAAAAATTCGGACCAAAAATTCGGACCAAAAATTCGGACCAAAATTCGGACCAAAATTCGGACCAAAATTCGGACCAAAAATTCGGACCAAAATTCGGACCAAAATTCGGACCAAAAATTCGGACCAAAAATTCGGACCAAAATTCGGACCAAAATTCGGACCAAAAATTCGGACCAAAATTCGGACCAAAATTCGGACCAAAAATTCGGACCAAAAATTCGGACCAAAAATTCGGACCAAAATTCGGACCAAAATTCGGACCAAAAATTCGGACCCAAAGTTTGGACCAAAAATAGGGACAAAAAATTGGATGTGATTGCGCGTGAGATGCCAAGGGCAGCGATTTCCTCGCGATGAAGATGTGCACTGCACTGAACACCGAATGCCACAGTGCGCCACCTGCGGAACGACAACGGAGTGCCGCCTGGACGACGAGGAGACCAGTCGGCGAAGAACAACCGGACGCCGCTTGAAGTGGCGACAGAAGCCATCAATGCATCCTGCTTAGTCGGACGAAGGCGGAACTACCAAGCGGTGCCTCAAGGTGACGATCAGATGCGAGAACACTTCTAGCCCAAGCTGCACACTGTTTTCCCTTGAATTTCCAAGCCAGCCTCTTTCATTTCGTTTGTTTTTTGGTGTTTGCGTTGTCAGTGGAGGCATAAAGTGGGCTTCAATGCCCCACCCACGACGTCGGAGCTTCCGAAACCCCGATGCAGCGTCCAGCCCCGTCTCCTGCAGCGCTTGCGCTTTCGCCAACCGCGCCACCTTGCTTGTGATGGTGACGCCGTTTGTGCGCATCGACGCAACGATGCCTTTCACCGACAGATCCGGCTCCGCCTCGACATGGGCCGCTATCCGCCGGGTCACCCACTCCGAGTGCAGGCGGCCCAGCTCGTTGGCCTTCTCATCGCCCGAGCCTGTCGTGAAAACGCAGGAGTGGGCGTCAGCTCGGGACACGTGATACGTCTCTGTATCGGCGTGGAGCATGGCGGTGCACTTGAACGCGCACGCCCCGCCTGTGGATGTCGTTCCCGAGCACTCAAAGCGGACGCGTCCCTTCTCCTTCCTTCTCCGCACCAGACACCGACCGGTGGCCACAGCTTCCTCCACGACCGCGTCAGTGAAGTCAGCGGCAGTTGCGTACTGCCCACCCACAACGGCACATCCGGCAGGATTCACCTCCACAGGCATCGCATCTGTAGCTGTCTGACTCCGAGGGAGTGGGGCCGAAGGACCAGCAGCAGCAGCAGGAGGGGGCCCAGACAGAGGAACAGCAGGAGCGGCCCCGGACAAAGAAGCTGAAGGAACAGCAGCAGCTGCAGGAGGGGGCCCAGACAGTGAAGCCGAAGGAACAGCAGCAACAGGTGCAGGACTGGGACGACTAAGGCGCTGAAGAAGCACACGGTGGAGAATGGCCGGAGGCAACCCTGCCCCAACATAAGGAGCGAGATCAGCATCGCCTGCGTAAACGCTGATATCACATATGTCCTGCACTGATGCGATGGGCAGCAGAAGGTTATACAGGGCCCCGATTGTGGAAGCTGACGACATTACGATTGCTTTCTTCAGTGAAGGTTTTCCTGTAGCTTCGGGTGATCAGCAAGTTCTCAGGTGACAGGTCTCTACTAAGTTATTCAGGCCCAATCGACAAATATGACGGATCACGAGACCGTGTCTCGGCTGTAGCATCTGGCCGCGCGCCTGCCCTCTGATCTTGAGTGCTCGTTTGCTATAGGCCATCGGGAAGTGTGGCGTAGCCAGCTTGCGCCACTGCAACCAGTCGTGTAAAACTCTGAGGCACCCAGAACGCCTGAGAGCTTACTTTGCAGCCGTCAAATGTGTCGATGCAGAAGCAGTAACAAGCATCGACACAAAGCCCGGCGTCGCGACAGAAGAGGACGCCAACCCGTGGGACGTCTTCGGATTCGCGTTCCTCGCTTTTGGAGCTTGTGTTCATGCAGCACGCTCCGCGATGTTCGTGTCGGTGGACGGAACCCACCTGACACACGGTGGTGTTTTGTTCGTAGCTGTGGTCCTCGACCCCATGCAGAAGGTCGTCCCCATCGCTTATGCTCTGGGCCAGACCGAGGACACTGCATCGTGGACCTCGTTCCTCGTGCAGCTGAAGGAGCTCCTGCCCGAGGGGTTCACCCTGATGTCTGACAGGGACAAGGGGCTCATGAGCGCAGTTAAAACTGTGCTGCCCACCACCCTCCACCTCATCTGCGTCAACCACGTTGTTCGCAATGTGAGTAAGAGCTTCGGGAAGGGAACCCAGCACCACGTGTGGAAGCTGGCTCATGCAAGCTCGCATGAATCTTACGCCAAGATTCTTGCGATCGTTTCCAAGGAAAACGACGACCTGGCCTGCTATCTGGACAAGCTCCGGGACTGCATGTCGGATGCGTACCTGGTGGGGGGGTGTAGGTGCCACCACTACACCAGCAATGTGAGTGAAGGCTTCAACAAGAACGCCAAGCTTGCAAGAAGCGCCCAGAATGCCATAAACCTTTTCGAAAGATTGCGCATAGGCCTGATGCATCTGTTTGCATCAAGGGCTGGGCAGTTTCCGACCAGGGACGGCGCCACCTTCGTACCGTGGGTGGAGAAAAGGCTGGGTCGCATCGAGTACCAAGCTCGCGGCTTCTCTGCCACACCTGCAGGACGTGGAGAGTACGAGGTAAAGGAAGCGAAAAGCGGACGGCAGCAAAGGGTGCGCGTTTTGAACAAGGGCGCCGTCTACAAGTGCACCTGTGTTGGGCAACACGTGTCGCAGCTTCCGTGCGTTCACATTGTGTGTGTGTGCGGACAGCGAAAGGTGCATCCCTTGTCCCTTGTCGACGCCCTCTACACCGTGGAATCCCTGCGGTCGTTTTACGACGTCAGTGTCCCGACTGTGCTGGACGTAAAAACCCTCGCACTGGACAATCTTGCACCCCCCCGTCACAAGAATCCCTCAGGCCGACCAAAAGAGAAGCGCATCCCAAGCCGGGGTGAGATCGTCGACGACGACGACTTGCCATTCAAAGGCGCCAAAAAGAGAAAGGTTACCTGTGCCAGGTGCGGTGGCGAGGGACATTACAAGGTCACCTGCACGAATCCGCCTCTGCCTGCAAAAAAAGACAGCAAACAGGACCAAGACACGGAGCAAGATTCGAAGTGCCAAGAGCCCGCAGATTCGGGAGAAGAAGCACCGCCGGTGCCAAAGCCCAAAGGAAAAAAAGGGCAGAAAGATCAGAAATCTACCAAGCCTCCAGCGTCCAAACCTGGAAGGACCAACGTCACCAAGGGAACCTCCACTGGCAAACCCCCGGCCAACGAACAAAAGCCGTATCAGTCCCGTGCTCTGACCTGGGTGCAGACCACTGGAACGGAACTGGTCCTGGTCCCCGGTGATGGCGACTGCTTTTACAGCTGTCTGGCTAACGTCCCGAACAGCCAGAACATGTTCTTCTCTGCGCACAACGGAGACGGCCGTGGATCGCGCACATTGCGCACTATCCTTTTCCAAGAGGTGCAGAACTTGGAACCGGAGACAAGAGCGCTGTTCAAGCAGCGCATACAAAACGGACCGGACGTTCAGCTGCGTCGGGGCGAGTCCAAGTTTGATGCATGGGTTCGGGTGCAATCTGCACATCGAGCGTGGGCCAGCACCGAGGCCGTTCTCCTGGCGGCAATTGTATTCAAGGTGAAGATTGTCCTCATCTCTGTCCTCCAGGTCCCAGAAGCAGAGCAACCAAGGCTCACGATGTTCACGCATCACCCCGTCGAAGAGCCTGTATCGACCGTGTACCTGATCCACGAAGACGATTTGTCGGGTGCCAGCGACCACTTTTCGCTGGTGCGGGGCAAACCGTCACGGCAGCTCCTCCGGAAGTTGCCTATGCAGCTCCGTTTCAATTCTGCACTGCTATAGCCAATCAGCGCGTGCACCATGGTCATCTCTCTTTCTTTGTTCAAGTTTCTTCACTCTTGTGTCTGGTTGAGGCAGCCTTGCCAGCTTTTCACGACGGTCCTAAAGTTTAGTTTCTCCTTTTACTGCGATATTGATGATGAACTGAGAGCTGACTTGAGGTCAGGATTAGCGGTGTCGGATAGTGGTATCGTCACAAAGCCCAGACTCTTAGGAGTACGCACGGAGCTGACTTGGGGCTGACCATGGTATCATCACAAAGCCCAGACTCTTAGGAGAAGGCCCTTTTGGGCCCCGACGACTCGGACAGTCACAGTGACTCGTTGACGACATGCATTTAGGTCGCATTTTCTGAAAGATTACTTTTTTTGCTTTTTTTTGCCGTAGGACTCTTCATGGTCGAGCCAACGAGCAGTGGGGTCCAGGGCGAGCTGTCTCGGGTTCAATTCCCTCGCCCGGAGTTTTTTTAGCCTTTTTATCGACCACAAATTTGTCAAAACAAATTTGTGCCCTTATATCCCAGTTTGGGATATAAGGGCACAAAATTTGTTTGAAGTGGGATATAAGGGCACAAATTTGTTTTGAGTGGGATATAAGGGCATTACACCTAAAGTAACACTAGCCCGTGAACAGTGCTCGCCTGCCTTGATGGCACTTGCACCTTAAAGAACTCAATGCTCAACGTGGAAGACGAGGGAATGTTCCGCGCACACGGCGAAGCTAATTCGAGTTGCGATTGCGGGGGGTGTGAACACGGCGGAGTTCACGTCGCGGATGAGGCAGGCTGGAGCTGAGCCGCAGGCGCCCAGCTGCAAGCACTGTGGGAGCGGCGTGACGGAGAACGAACAGCATATCTACTGGGACTGCGACGCATACTCACACATTCGCCGGCGGGAAGCACACGCCGGGCTGATGGCAGCCAACCGAACCGAGTGGCCCCGATGCACGCTGGAACATGGTGTGGTTGTACCGGGGAACGCCCACTTATCGAGGCGGCTCCAGGAGATGATGGCTGAAATCCTTGCGGAACGTGCAGGGCTCGAAGCACGTGGCTGGGTAGCCAGGAACCCCACGACCCCCTGGTCGAGAGCGGATGCGATGCCTGCCGAGAAATTTGACCACCCCTTTGCGCGGATTGCCCCGGCATGGACGTGGGAGCGAAACAAGACCTGGGGACTACCGACGTTTTATGCGTTGGTAGCGTGGCTGTCTGACATGCAGTGGACCGAGAGCGGGCAGGCGTCAATGCTAGAGCTTGCGATCGACTTTGAACTCTTCTCGGGCCTCAGCATGCCGCTGCACGGGAATGCGCCGAAGGGGGTGAGAGAACGGGGAAACGTCCTGCGCTGCATGATGAGCGCGTTGGACAAGCTGGCGGCACAGCAAGGGCTGGGAAGCTGCATGAGAGGGGAGAGGGTGTGCCCGACGACGTCGCTGTCGTTCATGGGCATCTCGGGGATATCGGGTGTACGGCCCAGGCCACGCTTTCGCGAGGCACACACGGGGACGATACTTGAGGAACAAGTGAAAGGAAGCGATGTAGGGACGCAGTGCCCGGCGTACCCTGACTGGACGATCGGGAGAGCGGCGAGGTGGGCCCTGCCTGCCCCACCACAACTGCACCCAGACCCCGTGCATATGCCGGGTGTCGATATAGAGAAGGCACTCGTCACGTGCGCGACCCATCACAAAGGGAAGTGTGAGGCGTGCAGAGCACTCGTCCGAAGGGACGTGCCCACGGTAGAGATGTGCTGCCGGCACCATCACCACGCGAACGATGGGCAGCCGATCGCGGTGTGCACAGAGCACAGCACGACGAAGTGCGGCGAGTGCAAGACGGCGGCGGCGTGTTGCCGCAGCGGGCATCATGCCTGCCGCACGCATGGCAGAGGAACCTGCCAAGAGTGCAAGAGGCTCCCTACGCTGACGCAGAGGCGACCGGCGGCATGTTGCCGCCGCGGCCACCACCAGTCCAACGAACCGAACGTCCCGTCAACCCCCGGACGCAACAAGAAGAAGAGGCCCTCCTCACCCACCCAGGTGGGCGTACAACGGGGAACGCCAGTTGGAAAGCGAGCGGCGCAAGCGCCGCCCGCGGCAACGAAAAAGGAGACGGCGACGACCGGACGGGCGACCAAAAGGCCGCCACCAACGCCAGGAACCAGCGAACGACCAGCGCTGAAGAAAAGGGTGCTAGGCACCCCGAAGGAAGGCCCGATCGCCGGCCGCAAGCGGAAGAAGACGAAGGCGACCACCCCCGACTCAGGGGTGCATCGAAGGAAGAAGAAGGTACCGAGGGCAAGCAGCTCTCAGAAACGACCGGGGACCACGGGCACACCAACGCCCTCGAAAGTGAAAAACGGACACACGTGCCCGCCCTCGTACTCGCCGACTCAGTCTCTGGAATCGCAAGAAAGCCAAACCCCGCTAGCTCCACAAATGCTCGACCTTGACGACGCAATGGCAGGTGACGACGTCATCCGATAACCTGACTTTCAAGGCAGTGCATGTTAATCCACGTGGTTCATGTACTTAAAAGAACTCAATGCTCAACGTGTAGGACGTGGGGGGCCCAGGACCACTTGCACAACGCAGTGGACCTGGCGTCGGTCACATACGCCAAAAACGAAGTTACACGGATGCGCAACCACATGTGACAGTAAACAGTAAAGTAAAAGCGACACAAAGTACGTAAAGGAATGAAAACACACTGCCCAGACCCTGCTCTAACAGCACAAAAGGAAAACCCCCCCTTCCCCCTCGCCTCACAAGTCAAACGGAGACTTCAAAAAACCGACCGCTTACTACAAGAAACAGTCTAGTTATAGTTCGCTTGAGAATCCGGGATTTAGAGTCTCCGGGTGACCTTCGTCGAATGGGTTCTTTTAAAGCTAATACGTACTGGGTGGGTTTGGGGGGGCAGTTGATGGTGTGGCTAACAAGCTGTATTGGTCGCTTTTGTTTTGTTCAAAAAGTCGGACAAACCTTGTAGAAGATGAGGCCGCTTCCAACACCAGTGCAAATCCACCAGGCCTGGTACACCGGGAGGATGAAGATGGCATCACGATATATTTTCAGTGCAATGTTGAGAAACTTGATCTGGAACATGACACAAAGCACGGTCGGAATCTGTGTGGGTGGGTTGCGTTCCGGTCTGCCGGCACCGCTGTTGCATGGGGGTTCGGCTGCTTGCACTCTTTGGGCTGTGGTGGTGGTTTTGGGCACATGCAATGTGGTGGCACCGCAACGGGAAGGAAATCAGCTGTAGCAGGACCTGTACACGGTCGATAGCTGTTAGATCAACGGGAGCGAGAACGCCGCAGAAGGCGACAACACCAGGATGGCCGCTAGCAACGAAGCGGCGCCGGAAGGACTCGCCATCATCGAAGATAGAGACGTGCATTCCGAGGCGGGCAGAGGTGCAAGTTGAGGTACCAGCGACGAAGAGAGGTGGCACGAAACGACCGCCCGAGACCGACGAGCCAGAAGGTAACAAACGCCGGAAACATGACACGGTGCGCTCTAAGAGGTAATCACGAAAGAGAGCAGATGCAGATTATCGCCACAGATTCTTTGCATTCTAACCCAAAAGATCAACGGGCGATTGCACTCGATCGATGCAGAGAGGTCTTGTCCCAGGCGAAGGAAGGAACTCGGTGTCACCACAAGCGGCTTTCTGTGTAATCTAGCATCAGTGTGGACCCCGCCACTGATTCTGGGCTGGGGGAAAATCTTAGTTTCGTGTTCAGGCGCTACTTGCCTCTCATGTGTTTGATGCTAGCATCAAGTCTTCTTCGCGGAATGCAGAGGCTGGGGGAGCGGGTTTCTTTGGGGGTTGGCGACTAGGCTGGCAACAGGCCTGTGGCATTGGCCGTTTACCATATCGAAGCTTTGGGAGGTGTCAAAATAATGAGGAATGACAGGGGGGGAGTGTAGGGTGGGGGAACTTTGTTGTTCGGGTAATAATGGGGGAACTCGTTCCGGTAATGTGGGAGTCGTTGTTATTGGTGCTGGTTTTGAGGGATAAGGAAAAGGTAAGAAATCCTTTTGCGGTGGCCTCTCCTGGTCTGGTAGGTTGTGCTACCTCCGTTCTTTTACACTCGTTCTTTTCGCTACTCACTACTGTATGTACGCTTTCAGTTCTTTTCGCTACTCACTACTGTATGTACTCTTTCACTCTTTTACTCTCTTTGGCTCGCCAAAAAAGACTCCTGCGGCCGACACCACGAACACATTCACAATGAATGTGGCCCTGAGCCCCCCGCGTGCATACATGTTGAGCAGGGGTTGCCATGTAGCCCGCATCGGCCCGAGTCAACACTGTTACTTTCATGGGATTTTCACCGGGGAAGGGTCCGACCTAACCGTTAGTCAGCAGCAACGTCGAAAAGGGGACGGGGGAAGAAGATAAAAAATCGGTGGGGTTGACAAGCTCGTAGGTGGTTGTTTGTAGATCAGTACAATCCGGTAAGTGTAGGATCACACCAAAAACAAGAACATGTAGCCAACCGAAGATCCGGTTTCTTCGGCCCGTGCGGCGTTGCCGAGAAAAAGGACGACAGCCTGTGTGTGTGTGTGTGTGTGTGTGTGTGTGTGTGTGTGTGTGTGTGTGTGTGTGTGTGTGTGTGTGTGTGTGTGTGTGTGTGTGTGTGTGTGTGTGTGTGTGTGTGTGTGTGTGTGTGTGTGTGTGTGTGTGTGTGTGTGTGTGTGTGTGTGTGTGTGTGTGTGTGTGTGTGTGTGTGTGTGTGTGTGTGTGTGTGTGTGTGTGTGTGTGTGTGTGTGTGTGTGTGTGTGTGTGTGTGTGTGTGTGTGTGTGTGTGTGTGTGTGTGTGTGTGTGTGTGTGTGTGTGTGTGTGTGTGTGTGTGTGTGTGTGTGTGTGTGTGTGTGTGTGTGTGTGTGTGTGTGTGTGTGTGTGTGTGTGTGTGTGTGTGTGTGTGTGTGTGTGTGTGTGTGTGTGTGTGTGTGTGTGATCGTCTGAACAAGCGCTTGGGGCGCCCTACTTGACAACACGTAACAGGCTGCTGCTAGTAGTAATCATCCTCTCATGCCCGAAGCAAGTTGGGGAGGACGGAGCAGTGTTTGCAGACAAATGATTGCCGAGTGTTAGCTGATTGGGCGGAGAGAATGGCAATGGGCAACGTGAGGGCCGAACTTCGATGCGTTGCGGAACTCTGCTACGAAAAATGAGTGAACGGCACACCTTCGCAAACATAACACTCTGGGCACCAATGACACCCCCGAAGGTGGCGTGCACGCACGGGTAGAACTGAGGGCCGAGGTTGGTCACGAAGATGAAGTGCGGGTCCTTGGGAAGCGCCAGCACAACATCAAGGTTTTCGTGGATCCAAATGGCTTCGAACTGGTCCGGCTGGCCGGGTCCACCGACGATGCCGGCGGCAAAGGCTTTGTGTTCCATGCGGCGGAAGCCTTCAACAAAGTACAGAAGGACAGCGAGGGCCCCGAAGACGACACTGATGAACGCAATGAACATTCCCTCCTCGAAGTACAACAAAATGCAATACGAGTCGAGGTCACTCTCCCCGCTGGCGCCCCAGTAGCAAGCGATCGCTGTACCCGCAACTGTGATTATGCAGCCAACTATGTCGTGGCCAGTGAGCTTTTCCTTCAGGAACAACGGGGTGATGATGATGTTCGCCACAATCGTGCTCGCCCCCAGCGCGGCCACCCGCGAGAGCGGCACGAACGGCAGTGCCACCATGTCCAACACGCTCGCAAGGATCATGCACCCGATGCCGAGCCACCACCGCCAGTTCTTATACATGCTCACCCGCTCTTCGGGCGCCCAGGCCTCGTTCACATTGTGCGCCCACTTCTGCAGGTTGACGCCGAAGCAACTCACAAACGATGCAGCAATCACAAGGCCTGTGCCCATCCACACGAGCCCCGACCCAACCTCAGCGTCGTCCTCTGCCCGCTCGCCGCACTGCTTCTGGTAGGGCACTGTGATATTCAGCAGCTCGGGCAGTGGCGTTGCCATCACGAGACCGTCGGCTTTCCCAGTGTTTTGGTTTGTGTGGGGTGCACTTTAGTCGGTAGGGGAGGGGGGAAACCTGGGCAGGAACTGTTGATTTTGAGAGAGAGAGAGAGAGAGAGAGAGAGAGAGAGAGAGAGAGAGAGAGAGAGAGAGAGAGAGAGAGAGAGAGAGAGAGAGAGAGAGAGACACAAAACAAAAAGAGATTCCGTGTCGGGGGGCTGGCTAGTCTCGGACCGGGTTCCTGGGGGGGACAGGGGCGGGTTTGTCACGCCTTAGCAGTCCCAGGGCCCGGTCCCACCCTCCTGTCATTTTTTCGTGTTCTCGTTGTCATCGCTATCGCGCTGACTTTCCGAGAGAGAGAGAGAGAGAGAGAAAGACGAGTTGGAGCGCCATTCCCGCAGGTTCCGGCACCTCACTACACTACTTTGGTGGGGGTGGCTTCCCCTGAGGGTTCGGCCTCCGGTGCTTGTGTGTGCAGCTTCTGTCACTCCGTTCTCGGGACTTCTGCTGCTGCGCTTCTTTCTGTTCGCCCCCATGGGATGCGGCATGACTGACGGGCTGCCGGGCTACCAGGCTAATGGCCTGCTGTGGCACAGCTCTCACACTTCTGGGTGGGTGTCGGTCGTGGACTCATGACTACAGAGATAGCGAGTGCGCTGTTTAGTCAGGCCACCCCACCGCTGCCAGCGCGGAAACGGAAGAACAAGAATGCGGAGTTTCTCAATATCTCGCGGTTTTTGGGTCACCCCGGGCGGAGAATTTGGGGGGCACCAGAACTTAGCTTCGCCCGAACTTTGCTTCATCAGAACTTATCTTCACCCGAAGTTGTGCAGAGTTTACTTCCGCAGATTGTTATCGTAGTTGTAGGGGCTCCCGAGACAAACTTTCCTGTGCTCTTGAGCATAGGTGATCCTGGTCTGCTGACGTTCTGGCTCCGCACTGATGATGTTCTGCCGTATGTGTCTGTGCCACCCGTGGATCGTAGCTTCACGGACCAAAACACTGTGCAGATAGGAAGAGTGCGTGCTGAGCAGACATCCATTCCAAGCACGTTCTTGCAACTTCCCCAATGCAACAATATAGCCCGAAGAAGGGAGAAGAAATGTGAAAACGGGTTGGAAATACGATCCAGAAACGTGCATCATTGCTGTTCTACGAAGAACGGAGAAGAAACGAATATGGGTAAGGCGGGAGCAGGTGTCACTGATCACGTGGAGTGCAATGAGAGAGGGGGGAGGTAAATGCGTTCTATGAAAAGAAATGCCCGTACTGCCGCACTGACAGGCCGAATGTTGGTTGTGGTGAGTAGAAAAGGATGAAAAACATGAGGTGTAACCACACACGTTCTACCACTGCTTCGAGGAAACTGACTCTCGTCTGCATGTAATAACTCCAGATGGCCGTACCACCACACCTACTTTGACTGTTTTTGCAACTCGCAACCGGTGACCACCCTTCAGTATTTCCTACAATGCAGGTGCTAGGCCCCCCATGAAATAGGGAGCTCGGGCCATGTAGACTCCCATAAGGAACAGGTATCCCTTTTTCCATCCCAGAACTGACGATGAAAGCCGTGACACACTTCCCGTGTGGAGTGAGTGGTGTGTCGTTAGTTGGTTGCTTGCACTTTTTTCTTAATCAGCCGAAGATCGTCGCCCTTCCGAACACCAGCAGACACTGCACCCGGCAAACTGGACCACCTTGCAACCTGCTCAAGATCCAACTAGTTTTTTTTAAGGCGTCGGGTAAATGGCGCCCCAGGGCGTCCTAAAATTGTACCCACCTTCTGTGGTCCTGCTTGCACCTCCTCAACTGCTGCGGCGTTGGTAGCTAATAGTACACGGTCCGCCCTTGTTGTGGGTGACATGCTACACAACACAACATGTGATATAACACGTAAACCCGTGACTCGAGCAGGAGCAAAAAATTTCCGCGATCATATGAGTCGATGCCAAAAGGGGGGGGGGTTGCAAGAACGTGCTTGGAGGGCACAAAAGGGGGGGGGGGGGGGGGAAACTTAGTTTAATGTTTAGGCAGAGCACTGCCTCGCATGCATGTTTGATGCTAGCATCAAGTCTTCGTCGAAGAAAGTGTAAAATAAAATAGGGGAAAGGGAAAAGGGTCGCAGGGAGTGTAAGACTCCGCAGGTAGGGTCTGGAACCTTGAGGGACTATTCCTCTGTATTCTTTTTTTCTTTTTTTCACCGCGGTGTTGTGAGCACCTCGTTCTTTGTCTCTGGTTTCGCTCTTGAACGCATACCAATCCAAAGTTAGAGCTCTTCGGGGGGGGGGGGGGGGGGGGGGTTTGGGCGGAAAAATCCCAGCATAGTTCACCAGGGTCTGACGGGTACTGAGGCCCCATACCCTTCCTAAAACATCATTCTGCGTTCAAATACGCCCTCAGAAGCCTCCGGAGAGCCTTATGATGTCCCAAATGCGATTTTGTGGGGTTTTAGGGGGTCCCCCCGTCTGCTGGCCGTAAACCGCCATGGAAGACATATATGCAACCTGATGAGTAAGAAGTGACTACTGGGAAAGGCTTCAAGCCGCTCGCGTTCAGTTCGACCGCAAAGACTCCTCGCAGACTTGCAGTCAGAATGATCACAAGTGCTCTGTGCTCTTCGGGTATCGGTCTCGTTGGGTAGCCTTTCATGTGTGCGCGGCATGAAGTGACGTGTGTAGGAGAAGTCAGTTAAAAGTAGAAGTGGTGTAAAGTAAGAGTCCCCTGAGAAAACTGTAGGACAAGAAGAAATCTGGGCATGACTTCTGGGGGATTCCGGTCCCAAACAAACCATCTTCTTTCTCTTGCGGACCCAATAACGAGCACTCGACAACAGCAAGTGCCAAGCTAGCACCCAGAAGTTGTGCAATGTTTTTAGGTGGGGTTTCTGTTCCGGCGAAAGTTTTTGGCGCAAACTCTTTTTCCTTGCCAGTCACACAAAGCAGGTGCGTATACAAAAAAAAGAATTGAAGCCGTTTCAATTTTAACATAATTCCGTTCTATGCTCCGGTACTGTATCAATACCAGCCAGACTTCGAGTCTTCACCAACTATATATTCTGGTACGTACATACCAGCGTGTGCGTCCCCAGGTCCCCGGTTGAAGTTGAAGCGAGTGGAGTTCTTTTCGAATTCGGGAACACTTGAGGACTGGTCTTCGCAAGGCTGCAGTGTTCTCTCGTCGGTTATTGTCGATGGGCAAAAGAAATGCGTAGGTTTGGTGTATTCTATCTTTTGCTTTTCGTTGTCGACAACATTATTTTCTTTCAGCGTCTTTTCATGCCTTTTAGTGACGGTATTTTGGTTTTCTTTCTTTACCATGGACTTTCTGGACTTTGTGGTGCCATAGAGTTGTCGTACTCTCTCTATGTCACCCACGTCATGTTCGTTTAGCATTGAGTTCTTTTAAGTACATGAACCACGTGGATTAACATGCACTGCCTTGAAAGTCAGGTTATCGGACGACGTCGTCACCTGCCATTGCGTCGTCAAGGTCGAGCATTTGTGGAGCTAGCGGGGTTTGGCTTTCTTGCGATTCCAAAGACTGAGTCGGCGAGTACGATGGCGGGCAGGAGTGCCCGTTTTCCACTTTCGAGGGCATTGGTGTGCCCGTGGTCCCCGGTCGTTTCTGAGAGCTGCTTGCCCTCGGTACCTTCTTCTTCCTTCGATGCACCCCTGAGTCGGGTGTGGTCGCCTTCGTCTTCTTCCGCTTGCGGCCGGCGATCGGGCCTTCCTTCGGGGTGCCGAGCACCCTCTTCTTCCGCGCTGGTCGTTCGCTGGTTCCTGGCGTTGGTGGCGGCCTCTTGGTTGCCCGTCCGGTCGACGCTGTTTCCTTTTTCGTTGCCGCGAGCGGCGCTCGCGCCGCTCGCTTTCCTACTGGCGTTTCCCGCTGTACACTCACCTGGGTGGGTGAGGAGGGCCTCTTCTTCTTGCTGCGTCCGGGGGTTGACTGGACGTTCGTCTTGTTGGACTGGTGGTGGCCGCGGCTGCAACATGCCGCCGGTCGCCTCTGCGTCAGCGTAGGGAGCCTTCTGCACTCTTGGCAGGTGGCTCTGCCATGCGTGCGGCAGGCATGATGCCCGCTGCGGCAACACGCCGCCGCCGTCTTGCACTCGCCGCACTTCGTCGTGCTGTGCTCTGTGCACACCGCGATCGGCTGCCCATCGTTCGCGTGGTGATGGTGCCGGCAGCACATCTCTACCGTGGGAACGTCCCTTCGGACGAGTGCTCTGCACGCCTCACACTTCCCTTTGTGATGGGTCGCGCATGTGACGAGTGCCTTCTCTTTTCCGACTCCCGGCATATGCACGGGGTCTGGGTGCAGTTGTGGTGGGGCAGGCAGGGCCCACCTCGCCGCTCTCCCGATCGTCCAGTCAGGGTACGTCGGGCACTGCGTCCCTACATCGCTTCCTTTCACTTGTTCCTCAAGTATCGTCCCCGTGTGTGCCTCGCGAAAGCGTGGCCTGGGCCGTATACCCGATATCCCCGTGATGCCCATGAACGACAGCGACGTCGTCGGGCACACCCTCTCTCCTCTCATGCAGCTTCCCAGCCCTTGCTGTGCCGCCAGCTTGTCCAACGCGCTCATCATGCAGCGCAGGACGTTTCCCCGTTCTCTCACCCCCTTCGGCGCATTCCCGTGCAGCGGCATGCTGAGGCCCGAGAAGAGTTCAAAGTCGATCGCAAGCTCCAGCATTGACGCCTGCCCGTTCTCGGTCCATTGCATGTCCGACAGCCACGCTACCAACGCATAAAACGTCGGTAGTCCCCAGGTCTTGTTCCGCTCCCACGTCCATGCCGGGGCAATCCGCGCGAAGGGGTGGTCAAATTTCTCGGCAGGCATCGCATTCGCTCTCGACCAGGGGGTCGTGGGGTTCCTGGCCACCCAGCCACGTGCTTCGAGCCCAGCCCGTTCCGCAAGGATTTCAGCCATCATCTCCTGGAGCCGCCTCGAGAATTGGGCATTCTCGGGTACTACCACACCGTGTTCCAGCGTGCATCTGGGCCAGTCGGCCCGGTTGGCTGCCATCAGCTCGGCATGTGCCTCTCGTCGCCGTATGTGCGAGTACGCTCCGCAGTCCCAGAATACGTGTTTCTCGTCCTCGGTGTCGCCGCTTCCACAGTGCTTGCAGCTGGGCGCCTGCGGCTCAGCTCCGGCCTGCCTCATCCGCGACGTGTACTCAGCCGTGTTCACACCCCCCGCCAACGCTACACGTATTAGCCTCGCGGTGTGCGCGGGACATTCACGCATCCTCCAGAAGGTGTTCGTCCGCTCCAGGTCGGCTCTCTGTATGCCCTCAAATCCCGGCCGCCTCGCCACCAGTCGGGACCACGTCTTCGCCCTCAAGTCCGCCCTAACTTCATGTCCCCTCTTCGAAGGTGCCGAGGCTAACGGGTCATATGTTGCACCATTCCTCAGCGTGCGAGACAGGGGCCCGGGTCCCCATACGTGTCCACACTCCTCCATGCTCCTCATCGCCAGTCCAACTGGCCCCAGGGGTAGGTCCCCCTCGGCGTATCTTCCCCGGATGCTCTCCATCAGAGGCAGCAGTCGTGGCAACCTCTCGCACGCCGCGTAAAACGCTGTCGTCACCCTATATGCTAGGCATGTACCGGGATCCGTCAGGTGGCCCTTCTCCTGAAAGTTTAGGACCATCTCCCTCGCGCGCTTCGGGTTGGATCCACCCCAGATCAGTCCCATCACCGACGTCGTCAGCCGTTTCATCGCCACCTTCGATACCGGCGCGAAAGAGCAGCCTGACAGCGCCGCCGGTAGCACATTCGACTGCACAATCCGGACCCGCTTTTCGTACCGGAACGGCGCATGGCGGAGGCCTTCCGCCAGGGCAGCCGCCTTCTCCACCCTCTCCGAGTCGGACCTTTCCGTCCTATTCTTCGCCGTCGAGACTAGGACCCCGAGGCACTTGACGGATTTGCTAAACCGCAGCAGCGCATCCACGCTGCGGAGTTTGAGAGTCGACTGATGCCTACGTCTCGTCGAGAACGCGACCGTCTTCTGGAGGTTTAGCTCCATCCCGGTGAGTGTGCAGAACTCGTCTACTACGTCCACTCCCTTTTGCAGGGCGGCCTCCGACAGCCTGGACAGCAGTGTGGCGTCGTCCGCGTATGACTTTGGACTCACACCCCCCGCTTCTTTCTTGACCGTTTTCATCACTACCGACAGCAGGGCATTGATGAGTATGACGGATACAGGGCACCCTTGAAGGATACCGTTGGTCACACTGAACTCCCTGCCCACCCCTAATGGTAGCTTGAAGCGTCTCGCGAGCAGTCTGTAGATAGCCCTCAGCGGCTTGAGAACCCGATTGTGCAATCCTAAGTCCTCGGCTAAGCGCAGTACTATCTCTCGCGGGACCATGTCGAAGCATTTCCGGAAGTCCAGCGCCACACCGTAGAGCGGCTCCCCGTCTAACAAGGCGTCCTCCATCTCGAGCCCAATTTCCATCAAGACGTCCTCGATCCGGTGACCCGGTCGAAAGCCTTTCTGTCCTTCTTCGATCCATTCCTCTTGCCACAGAACTATGTCCGCCAGCCTGCGGCAGGCCCATAAGCGGTACACGGCGGATGTGACGGTTATCGGTCTTGTGTGCAGCGGGTCTTGACTCTCATCCTTCGGCACCATCGACACCAGCGCAGTTGTCATGCTTGCCGGCCAGTCTCCAGTTGCTTCGACCAGGTTCAAGACGTCTGCAAGTGCATTCAGCAGGGGGAGCGGCAACTCCCGCAGTTCAGCCATACGCCAGCCATCCACCCCTGACGCGCTTTTCTTCGGCTTCTTCCTCAGCAGAATTCGCAGCTCCTCCCCCGTGATTGTTCCGGCTTCCATCATATGTGGGCCGATGTGATCCCGGAACCGATCCCGAAACGGCTCGTACTCCGGCTCTGGCCCGTCCTTGTACTTACGCAGGATAGGGTCCCACGCAGTGTTCAGCACCTCGTCCATCTCGTCAACATTTGCAGTCACTCCCGCCCCCTTTCGCAACACCCCCGACGGTTCAGCGCGCCCGGCGCAGATGGTTGTCAGACATCGTCTGCTCGCATCGGCCCTCTCGTTCAGCTTGTCTCGGTATTTCGTAAACCTGGCCGCCGATCCCTCCTTTCCGAGCCTGCTCGTCTCTTCCCGCAATGCCGTGAGAAGCTGCTTCGCCTCCTCATGATCCGGGAATCCCTCTGTCCCTTGGCCATCTTTCATGCACGCCTGTGCCAGCCGCCTGCTGTTCTGCCAGCAACGGGATACCTCATGCGGAACTGCCTCCGGCCCGCGCCGTTGCGCAAGGTAGCTGCAGATGCGTTCCATCCTGTGGATGGCCTTCCGGAGCCGTAGCTGTCTGCTGTTCGCCGCCCCCGACCCGTCGCTCGCAGTGCCTACCGTGATGCAGGCTCTCTTAGGTGACGTCTTTACCCCCCGTCCTGTACTTCTTCCCCTTTCTTCCGCAGGGATTCCGAAGGCATCCTGCAAGTACTGCTCACTGACTCGTGACCACTCGAGCCAGGCCTCTTCCACGCGTTGTGCTGCCAGCCGTTCTGCGAAATCGGAGTTGGCTAGTCTCTGTAAGCTTCTGTGTCCGAGAGGCCCCCCCCCCGTTCCTGCTGGGCAGCTTGGGGCAGGATCTTTTACGCCCGGGAAGGGTAGGTGCGCAGCTCGGACGCCTGATACGAAGTAAGGGGCTTTCACCCACAGCAAAGGTACTGCTTGCCTTGGCCGCGTTTCGAAAAACACGTTTCCAGGGGACACCGCGAGGAGGTGGCAAGTCAGATTTTGTCCCCCCCGACTGCCCGAATGACAGCAAACGGCCAAAGTGCGGTACGAGAACGACTGCAAATGTCCATAACACCTGTCTTTTTTTCCTTCAAGGACAGCAGATGACCGCAGAACGGTGCCAGAATGACAGCCAATGTCCAGGGAGCGGCGCCAGAACGACTGCAGATCGCCAGAGATTGCCCCAAGAATGACAGCCAATGACCAATGAACAGCGTTAGAATTACACAAATGCCCATGAGCCACGCCTGAATGACAGTGAACGGGCAAAGAGCGGCGCTAGAACGACTGCAATGGCCAAACTACGGAACGAGAACGACTGCAACTGGCCGGAGATCGCCCAGGAAGGACAGCCAATGACCAAAGAGCGGCACCAGAATGACAGCGAACGGCCATAGAGCGGTACCAGAACGACTGTGCCAGAATGCCAGCCAATGGCCAAGGAATGCGCCAGAACGACTGCAGATTGCCAGAGATCGCCCCCAGAATGACAGCCAATGACCAGCAAGCGGCACTAGAATGACTGCCTATGACCAACGAACGGCGCTAAAATGACCACAAATGCCCATGAGCCACACCTGAATGACGGACCAAGAGCGGCGCTAAAACGACTGCAATGGCCAAACTGCGGAACGAGAACGACTGCAACTGGCCGGAGATCGCCCAGGAAGGACAGCCAATGACCAACGAGCGGTACCAGAATGACAGTGAACGGCCATAGAGCGGTACCAGAACGACTGTGCCAGAATGCCAGCAAATGGCCAAGGAGCGGCGCCAGAACGACTCCCAATGACCAAAGAATGCCGCTAGAACGACTACAAATGCCCATAGAGCCTGAATGACGGCGGTCGGCCAAAGAGCGGCGCTAGAACGACTGCAAATGTCCAAAGAACGGCGCTTGAACGACTGCAAATTGCCCAAGAGCAGCGCCAGCATGACTGAAAATGGCCAAACTGCGGCGCGAGAACGACTGCAACAGGCTGGAGACCGCCCAGGAATGACAGCCAATGACCAAAGAGCGGCACCAGAATGACAGTGAACAGCCACAGAGTGGTACGAGAACGACTGCAAATGTCTAAATCACCTTGCTTGAGGGACGGCAAATGACCGCAGAACGGTGCCAGACTGACAGCCAATGACCAGCAAGCGGCACCAGAATGACTGCCGACGACCAAAGAACGGAGCTAGAATGACCACAAATGCCCAAAGAGCCGCGCCTGAATGACAGCGAACCGCCAAAGAGCGGTACTAGAGCGACTGCAAATGTCCAAAGCACCTTTGTTTGAAGGACGGCAAATGACTGCAGAACGGTGCCAGATTGACAGCCAATGGCCAAGGATTGGCACCAGAACGACTGCCAATCGCCAGAGATCGTCCCAACAATGACAGCCAATGAATGACCAGCAAGCGGCACCAGAATTAACGAACAGCGTGACACGTGAATGGTATCGTTTGGCTGAACAGGAAACTGTCCAAACCTGTCAAAGAATCCTGATCAATCATCAGGCAAAGACAGTTGGATAAACAACAAAGACTGCCTGCGTCGGCCGCGCTTGCAGCGCGTTTCCGAGGAACACCACGAGGAGGTGCAGGTCAGATTTTTGTCCCTCATGTCAAAAACAAGCAATGAGCCATCGTCTGGACTTCGAAGCGGAGGATGATGAGGAAGATTCTTTGTGTGACTCTTGATCCCTTTGAAGAGTTTCCTGCAGTTCACAGGGCCACCTTGCCAAAGGAGCTCTCAACAATGCGATGAGTGCCCCTGATTTCGAAATGAGGAAGAAGTTCCGATCTTCGAAAGAACGTCGTTCGTCTGTACTTCGAATTCCTGTGAGGGTTTCTTCAGATGCATCGGTCAAAACCATCATCAAATTGAGCACGCACACCGCTCTCTGCACTTGTTCACTTAATCGCAAAAAAAAATGGCATACTTCATTGTTTCCGGTGGGCGCCAAAACAACCGGCATTGAACCTCGTCACCCCGCCATCTTTTATTTTGGTGTCATGTTCTTCCGGTTGTTCTTATTACCTTTTGTGTCGTTTCAATTTGAATGGTTTCAACTTCTTCTTGCTCGAGTCGGGCCTCCCATAGATGAGAGGCCCCCGTTCCTGGACAAGACGGCCGCCTTCTTTCAAAGGTTCGGGATACACGAGGGGGCCCGCTAGGGCCACCGAGTGCGGGTTTGCGGGTTTACCACCGGGTGTTCTCCGTGTTTTTTTCGGTTCATCACAAACAGCAAAAGGCACAACCACTTTTTACCCCGCCTTCACGATGAGAGGGCCACAAGGGAGTCAAACTTGGCAAGGCTCACCTGGAAGGTGCCTCTTTGCACCGCCCCCCCCGTTCCTGCTGGGCAGCTTGGGGCAGGATCTTTTACGCCGGGAAGGGTACACCCTGCCCTTCCGTCTTGTGCTGCTCCCTCGCTGGGCTGGGCCGTGGCCGTGCCGGATCCCCTCTGGGCCGGCAGGTGCTGCCCCAGCCGTGACTGGGGGCCCCGCTGCAAAATTTTGTGAAATGCAGGAGTGGACTTGTCACAGCCAACCGCACAGACAGCCTTGATTTTTTTTTAAACACCAGGCCGTACAGTTTGCCAGACAAGGAACCTGGTGCCTGACCTGGTGGGTTCTCCGGGTTCACTTCTTCACAACGAAAAACGGCACAACCACGAACACAGACAGGCGCGGTTTGAACCCGCACCAGTTGCACACTGCAACCGGTGCCTGCCCCACGGCACTGGGGACTCAGAAAAACGAAAGGAGAGTCGGCTTAGGGCCTGGAAAGGCCGCGGCTCAGCCACGAGCCGCCACCTGTCACTCAGACTGGGGCCAACTAATCTTCACCAAGCGGCCATGTCTATTTGCGAATCGGCGCTTGGAGTGTCTTGGGAGCAAGTCTCCTGGGAATAAAAATGCACCGCCGTACTGTTTCCAGACGTTTACCTGGGGCCTGGTCGGTGTTCTCCGTGTTTTTTTCAGTTCATCACAAACAGCAAAGGTAACCATCCCGATTTTACCCCGCCTTCACGATGAGAGGGCAAGGCTCACCTCTTTGCACCGCCCCCCCCGTTCCTGCTGGGCAGCTTGGGGCAGGATCGTTTACGCCCGGGAAGGGTGCGTGCGCAGCTCGGACGCCAGATACGAAGTAAGGGGCTTTCACCCACAGCAAAGCTACTGCTTGCCTTGGGTTCTAAGGCCAGTCCCTCCAGAAAAGTTGGCACATCACGGCTTTTAAAGGCCAGTCCTTCATGTATGTCAAAGGGGTTTCCAGCAGTATTTGGGAAGTAGAACTTTTACCCGAAGTGTTTGCCAGTTGCCACGTTTTCGAGATTCCTCAATCAAAGTATTCTGATGGTTGTCTGTTGAACATTGAATTCAAGCACCATTGAATTCAAGCAACCTGATAGCTCTGATTACTGGATAAGAACGGAGACAAAAGGATAGGATGCTTCTCTCATACAAGTCATAGACTTGTGAAAACATACCACTGGTGACAGTTAGGATGGCCGGCATTGGGGGAGTAAGAAACAAAGCAGGACCTGCCTCGACGTGATTTGAACCACCTATGCTACTCATTGGTATCACACAAATCAATAAAATGACACAACAGAGAGTTGCTGGACCTCTAGTACACAGGGCAGTTGTCAAGAGTAAAAACTGCTAGCTCAAGACTTTTTTACTTGTGGACAGGCTTGCGTGGTGAGTTGCAAAGGCTACAGATAGGTGAGAGTGGACGGTTAAAGAATGTGCAAACACCGCAACTCCACCCAGCCTTTTGTGAAGAGCTCGCATGGGTGCTTTTGCCAGTTGCAGGCCTGATGACGCTAGCAGTCTGGAACTGATTTCCAGCTGCAGGCTGAGAGACTGGAGAACCACTAGGAGCTTTTATAACAGGAGTCGAAGGTTGGTTTGTGGGCTTCAAAACAGCCCCGCGTCCTGTTGGAGACTTTATGTCAGCAAAGTTGAGACTGCCACCACGTCCAGCACTGGTGCTCGTGGGAGACACAACCCCAGGAGACCCCAGTGGAAGGGGAATCTGAATGCCACTTCCACGACCCTGTGATGTTGGAATGCGGGTCTCGGTCAGTTTTGTCGTCTTCATTCCCACTGCTGGCCTGGTGTTTGGCGCCTTCTGGCTACGCCACTTGTGACAAGCCATCATCCACAGTGCTTTTCCAGGCGAAATCAGAGCAGCACCCTTCTGACTGTTTGGTCGGCCTGCCTTTGCCGCTCTTGCCAAACCCTCATGAACAGCAACCATCATCGACAGCCAACCTTCACGGTCCACACATGAGAATGTGATGCTCTGCTCGGGTCGGACTAGAGTAAAGCTCAAGTACTCGTCGTCCACTCGCGGTCGAGCCAGTGGCCAAATGAAAGAGCTGTTTGGGTACAACACGGAAATAACTGAAGACAGCAAACAGTGTCGGGGTGATGTGTCTTCAGGTGAGGATCCCCATTGAATGCGAGTGAGGTCCTCTGATACAGTAAGCCAGCGCTTTTTCGAGTCCTTCCCAGACGGCTTCGTGGTGCTGTGACGAAGGCCAAGGGTCCCTGTCTTTGCAAGGTTAATGTATTTTTGCTGACGGATGGACTTGTGTACACAAGCATCTGATGGCGGTTTGTTGACCACAAGAGTTTGCTCAGGGCCATTGAGATCGAGAGGTGCCGCTTTTTGCATTGAGTTGGTACCGCAAGCCGGAGGGGGTGTCGGAGGTGCCGAGTCCCCCTCACGAGCTGACATCTCGTACGGTACCTCGGTTTCTTCTTTGTGGGTTTCTGCTGCTACATCGCTGATGTCGGCTTCCATATTTTGCACCCATGCGGGAAGTGTGTACTTGACCCCGGCCCATTCACACAGGCTGCGGATCTGTGGGAGCACAATCTGGAGCACCAAATCCTCACTGGGAAGTTCAACCATCTTGTTTATTTCTGGAAACATGATCCTTCCATTGGTGTAGTACAGCTCTTTGAACGGCGGACGTGGGTCGGACCCAACCGAATATTGAACCTGTCTGTCAGTCCCGTCAAGGATCGCCGAGAACCTGATCACAGCACCGTCGTTCGGATCGTGAAACACCGCATCAGGAGGCTTGCTGGGAGAACTACTCTGCTTCAACTGCGGGTGTGTCGCATTGGTATCGGCATCGAGGTTGTGTTCTTTGATTGGTGGTCGGTCGCTAGTCGATCGGCGGGGTGGCGAATCTTCGCCAGTCCACCCTGGCAAAGCCGCCGAGACATTAGCCCAATCGGCCATGCTCTTAATCCTGCGCAGAACTGTTCGCGCCAGCCGATCGTTTTCTGGGAGCAGTACTTTCTTGTTTATTTCAGGAAAATGCAGAGCGTCACCACTGTAGTACATGTCCTTAAACTTCGGACGTGTTTCACCGGCGACCGAGTACTGCATCACACGCTCATTTCCGTTCCGGTTGCCGAAGAAAACAACAGTTGCCCCATCCTGCGGGTCTGGGAAGGTCACAGGCGAAGGGCATGGCGAAGCCGATTCCTCTGCTGCGGGGAACTGGTATTTCGTTGGTGATGACAGTCGAACGGTACTGGGAGGCTTGTCGCTGTTTAAAGATGCGTTGTCTTCCCAGTTGTCCGGTGTTGGCGGCTCAGGCGGAGTCACTGGATCCGACGGATAGAGGGGGGCTGCTCGGAGTGTATCGGCGCCGTGCGCTTTACCCGTGACCGGACAGTGCTTGTACATGGAAGGGGGTGTTCTGCAAAAGGGGCACCGGGCCTCGTGGGGTTTACCAGTAGCAGTGCAGAAGCCGTGCTCAGCGGGGTCACGATCGCAACTGGGGCACACAAAGAGTGAGTACGGAGCAGCAGATCCGACGTCTGGTTTCCAGTGCGACGTTGTCCGAGGGTGCATCCTTTCTGCAGCGTTGACTTCACCACCTTGTACAATCCGTGCTGTCGGTGAGTGGGATTGCGCAATAGACGGGCGTTGGTCCCTCTGCAAAATGACGGTTGCACCTTTCGATGGCTGTCCAATAAATGGTGTACCACCACGGCTTTCCGCAACTGGGGTCTTTTCGCTCGGCTCCGACTTGTCAATTGCTTCGACAACTCCTCCTTGCATCCCGAACGGGTATTTCAGCATGCCAGGCAATGCTACAGGGTTGGCACTCACCCCTGGGTACGGCTTGCAAATTTTGGCAGCGCGTGCCGCATCTAGAAATGTGCGCTCATCTTCGCTGGCAGACTCAGTCGCATCAAACCCACTGTATTGAGGCAGTACTATGTTGGCCAGCTGAAGAGGGAGCGCCGATGATGTAGCACCCCGCGCCGCAAAAGTCGTAGTAGGAGTCGAGAAAGCCGGTGAGACCTGAGCGAGCCTACTATCATCCATGCGTGAGCCGACGCTTTCCCTGTGCTCAGGGCGAGCAGAGGGTTGGGTGGGCGTTTCTATGGCGTTTTTGAATTGTGCACCGGGGGTCGAAGGCGGTTCGTGGAAGTACGATGGGTCGTCAAAATGCAGTTCTTTGTCTTCTATGGTCCACCTAGGGTATGGGCGGGATTGAGTGGGGGTCGGTGTTAATTGCGGGGGGGAGAACGTGAGTGCCATGAGCCCAGTGGGGCCGACGGCACTGATTCGTGGAGTTACCGGACGGGGGCCAGGAATCGGGGAGCGGAGGACTACGTTGTCTGTTAAGAGTTGGAGCTCGGATGGGTCAATTTGGAGCATCATGTCGAGGTCATCAGGGGATACCAAGAAGTCGCCGGTGAAGATTGTCTGTGTCGTTTGGCTTTTTCCACCAGGGGTCCGTGTTGCTTGGTGCCACTCGGGGGTGACAAGCTGCTGGAGCTTGCTGGTCTTTCGGGCATCGCGTGCTGTCGACAGAGACCGGGTTTGACAGCCGTCGATGCCGGCAGCAAATCTCTGAGCTGGTGGGGAGTTCTCTTCTGTGATGATTGTTTCTCGTCCTTGGTTTGCCCTAGCTTTTCTCGGAGGGGGCGTACCAGGATGGCCTTCGGGCGGGACCAAGCGTGCGGCGGGGGCTGACGTATTGACGGCGAGTGTCACTTGCTGTTGTTGCTGAGAGTGGACATAAGGCCTTGGTGCTTGCGACACGCTGTTCGGGGTGGGGGTGGTGGGCGAGTGCGACAGGTCACCCGGGCTTCTTTGCCGGGGACGAACTCGTTGTGGGGACGGGCTGGGTGTGCCTTGTCCCATAGTATTGACGGCTCTAGAGTCCGACATGGAATGCGTTCGTTTTCGGCCGATTTCCGGTGAGAGGTCACCCAAACCAGACCTTCCGACCAGTGCTTTGCTAGGAGACATGTCATCGCCGGTCACACCGCCTTCCCTTGCAATACTCTCTCGCCGGGCTCGATGTAACAACCCGACGGACCCAATAGCAGAATCTTTGTCGCGCCTTACTTCCTCTAACGGGCAGTCGTTCCACCGTTTCCCGGCTGGGTCTGACGCAATTATTTTTTGGGTTTCCAGCCAGGTTGCAGTTGCCTGTGTGTTCCCGCGGATCCTGAACTGCGCTTCTGCACCTACCTCTGTGTTGAACTGGACGCCTCTTGATTTTAAGTCCGGACTGCCATGGCGCTTGTGAATGATAACACTACCTTCCTCAATGTCGACTTGCGATGCTGGTGTAGGCCTTGCAATCAATTTATCCGGTGACGAGCAGATGGAGACAACTGCAGGAAACTCACAAGACACCCCTTGTGTGTCATGCACTGAAGCTTTATCTATGCTCCGTGTTTCATCTGCATTGTGCTGTGCCAGCCCAAGCTCGGGGCGGTATGCGCCTGACGATTGCGCTGTGTCACCGACTAGGGCGTGCACTGGCTGTGTCCGGTGTTGGTGTGAACAGCTTCTGGTACTGCTTTGGGCATCTGAGATGTCGGAATGACTTTCATTCGAAGGAACAGAGGATGGATACACGTTGGGTGCGACCGACTCAGAAAAAGGCTGTGGACCTGCTCTTTTTTGACGCCGAAGAGCAGCTGAAGACAACGGATCGTCAACAGCAAGTAGCCGTGACTGGCGTTCATGCGGGGGGAGCTGATTGGAGTTGGTAGCTGTGTCGGTGTAGAACATGTCGACCGGCTCTGTGATGTCGGTCGCCGCGCTTGCGATTTCTGCGTGAGAGCGGCGAGGAGACGAAAGGGGATCGAACGGAGTTGACGACTGAGTCCAGTGAGCGGGTTCGCTTTCATTACGCGCATGTGCACGGCGGGCACTTTTCTCGCGAGCTAACGATCCTTGCGGACTCGAACTGTCTGCAGCCGAGCTACCTCTGCGCGGGGTGGTTGGACCCGCTGCACTTTGCTTCCGACCGGAATCGCCAAGCGCACTCATTGCAGAGCTCCGTCTTCTGTTCACACTTCCCGGCGAGGTGCCAGGAGGCCCGATATATCCCGAGTAATACGCGTCCTTGTGCAAGATCTTCTCCCGTTCCTCCCTGCCCAGCTTGTCTACACTCGCCATCACCTCTTCGTTCCGCGCGTGGAGGGCCTCCGCAGCCAGCAACGCTTCCTTCGCCTTCTTGTCATCGTACGCTCGCTGAAGCGACTCAATGTTGAGAAGCCCGGTCGCAGCAGACTCTGCTTCGTTCCTGTGGCCTGCCTTGAACTTCTGAAACATCGCTCTTTTTTCAGCCAACCCAGCTCGCGGTGCAGGGCTGGAGTGCCGTCTTGCCTGCTGAGAATCCTGATGACCCACTGTGTAGATGTTGGCGGCAGATTGAACACGGTCTCTCACTCTGTGTGGTGCCTTTTCCGACCATCCGATGGAGTTCCGCTGGTGCTTCAACCCGATCTTCGGCTCTTTCTTTCTGTCCGCTCTGTCCCCGCCTTCTTCGACAAAGCTGATCGGTCTGGGAGGGCCGCGCGGCTTTTCATTGTTCCCTTCGTCACTCGGTGTACTTTTCAAGTGTCCCAGTTTAGGCCGGAGATGAAGGTGGCTGCTGCGTTTGCTGCCCTTCTGCGAGGCGGGGGCAAGAGGTACATCAGTGACCACGGCGTCCGAAACTGCGAAGCCACCTTCCTGGGACATGAATGTGTCCGTGCCAGGCGACGGCCTGGTATCTTGAATGTTCGTCCAGCCAAGCTGGAAGCTCTCCTCTTCAGTGAACTCGCGTTCTGACTCTTCTGCAAGTGGGGCCAGCTTGCGGTGGTTGCCGCCTGTAGCATCGCCATTGTCCGCAGAAAAGCGGTCGTCAGGGTGTGTTTTCTGTTGCCGAGACCTCTTGTCATAACGACCGAGCTCGGCGCTCTCTTGCGGGGCCAGTGTATGTGAGCTGTCATCTGCGGTGTCATCGGAAAAGTGGCTCCAGCCTACTCTGGGCGCAACTGTTTTCGGGGTGTGTCCGGCTGTTTCAGATGGGACGGATTGCGGTGTCGTTACTTCAGACGCCGAGACATACTGGGTGTCGTGCTCTCGAAGTCCGTCAGCTGGGAAGTTGCCGTTGCCTGAGTGGAGCGCCCGGCCGGTTCCGAACGTTGCCGGTTTGGGCTCGCGGTCTCTGGGGTGACTACTGAGCTCCTGCTGCACTGAATTGCGTGGATTGTCGCCTGATGTCGGCCTGCGGACTCTGTGTGACGACTTGCTGCCAACTGAATTCCGGCCTTTGTCCAACTGCTCGTCGCTGTCGGTATTTGTGTTGGTGCTGCCTGTCGGCTTGGTCCCAATTCGGAAGTTTGCTAGCCTTGCACCATCGGTATCCGAAAGCTGTTCGTGGTACCCTTCCACGCTTTGCAACTCATCCCTCGAGCGGCGACGTGAATCCTGCTTCATAGACCCTCTTAGCTCTTCCACACTGTAAGTGGAGTGCAGCGTAAGCGTCCTTTCGACTTCTGGCCAGTGCTCATCACTCCCTTCAACGCTACGCGATGTATCTTCCATCGAATGCTTCACATGGGAGACTCTTAAAGACTCCACGCTGTCAAGTGATTGCCCTGTCGGCCTTCTACCCAAACGAATGCCGGATTGCAACATGTACGCCTCTTTCGCCAAGTCTGCCTCTGACCACAGTTCATGATAACCGTCGACACTTTGCAACCCGTCACTTTTTGATGGACGGCGAGACGCTTGCTTCGTCTGCCCTCTCAGTGACTCAACGCTGTCCAAAGAAGTCGACACATTTGAATTCGAACTTTGCCGTGTTCGAGGCACTGTAGCACCATCACTTTCCTCGGATGCATCCGACGCCAAATGTGCTGCCTTAGTAGCGCCTACTTGATGATGCGCGGTTTCGTTTGGACGCACTGCCGTGGCAGGTCGAGATATGTGTGTTGGTTCCGAAAAGTGTTCACTTAGTAAGGCGGGTTTTCGAGAGGCGACATGGGGCAGCTGGCGGTCGGGCGAGGGTGTGAGGTCTTCGGTACCGACGCTGCTGGTGGGCGGCACGCCATGTCCGCTCGTTGCAAGGAAGGTGGCACTGAGCGTTTTTTGCACGCATTGAGCAAGGTCTGACGTGCTCTTGGACTCAGACGGGTGATGCTGCGGCTGCGTGCCTGTGGGGATCACGGTGCGGGCTGGCTCGATTGCTTCTGGGTGACGGCCAGGATGCGCGATAGAAGAAGACAGTGGTAGAGTTGACGGGTCAGACAGCGCGTTCTCACAGCCAGATTCGGAGGCGGATGCGAGCGGGGCGTGATGTAGTTTTGGTCCGGTGGGCAAAGAGTCGCTCGAAGGTGCTTGTGGCTTCCGATGGGCACGGCTTCGGTACTTTGATCGTGAGTCAAGGGACACAGAGCTGCTTCGCCGCGATGGGGTGGGCAGGTCTGTGCTGTATTTAACGAAGGGCAACAAGTCATCATCGGGCTTGTCGTCTGCAGGTTGTAGTGGTGCTGCGGATGCTGCTTCGAGAAGGGCGGCGGTCATCATAGGAGAGCCAGCACTGGCGCGGCGTGGGGGGGGCGCGTCTGGGATCAGTTCTTCCACGGGTGACATCAGAGTGGTCAAAGTAGTCATCGAATGGAGCTGATACGAGGCATCCGATTCGTCGAAAGAAGATGATCTGACCGTATCACCACAAGGAGCGTTCCGATCTCTGGCGCTGCTGCTGTTCAGCTCTTCTAACTCCGCTACTGTCCTGCTGACAGGTAGTAAACCGTAATTCATCCTCTGGTTTCGTATGCTGCTTTGCGAGACAGCGCGCAACACTGTAAACTCGGAAGAAACCTCAGGTTCAGCCGGATAGTACGGTTGTGACTCTGCTGCGCCGCTGCTTGGGCTAGGGGGTGCGGTGTCCGGCTGAAGGTCTTCCTCATCTTCGTCGACAGCCAACTGAGTGGACGGTGTCCCTGGCCGAGCATCTGACAAGGATGGATTGCGTGTGAAATCAATCTCACCGCACTCGACCACGAATTCTTGCGTCACAGAATGTTGATTCGAGGGCAGGTCGGTTGGCGGTGAAGGGGAAATGGAAGCGGATGCATAAGCTGTGTAAGTTTCAGGAGAAGGTGAGCCTGCAGGTGACGCGGGAGGCAACGCATTCAGGACTTCGAGCTGGTGCGTCGGATCAAAGTCTCTTGGAGATGTCGACGCCAACGAAAAAGCGCCGATTTGCGAGTCGCCTTCTTCTTCTTCCTCTCCGAAGAGACGACCACTCATCTCCACGTTTGCTGCCTCGGCTTCTTCTGTTTCTTCTTCAAAGTCGCCTTGTCGCGCTCTGCGGACGCGTCTACCAGGGGTATTTCGCCGTGCGACAGAGGTCAACACAGTTTCTGCAGCTTGGTCCATTGCCCTGCTGTTGTATGAGAGCCTGGACACATCCATCGCGGATGCCAGCGGGGGGTCGGTCACCTGCTGGTGAACGGTGTTCTCTTCGCAGTCGCCGTGAGCGAGACGATTATCCGAAGGGTAGTCAGGCCCGTCCGATGAATATGCATCCGGGGGGGACTGTTCGCACGCATCCGCTTTTTGTATGTGGGTGTTGGCCTGATGGTGAATTCGTCCGTGAGCTTCTGCGGGCTCTGCATAGTGCTCATCCTCTCTTGAGGGCTGCAGAGGAGACAAGTGCGAGACGTCTCGCTTGGCAGCCTGCTGTCGGTTGGCCCGACGCGGGGGCAACTGATACTGGTAGTCGACTTCCACGCCTCCATCTTCACCCCACTCAGGGTCGGCTTGATGATGAACGGGATCGCTATGAGCTTCCTGGTAGAGGTTTACGTGAGGTTCAGCCTCTTCATGTACAGGCGGATACCGTGGATGGGGCAGGGGTTCTGCATGATTGTTGTGGACTTCTTGGCTGTGGTTTGCCGACTCCTCGTGTTCAGGTGGGTGTCGTGGAGGGGGTGGGAACGATGCTTTTGGGTACAACAAGGTGTCCGTGAGCGCCGAGGAGGGGTCGTATCCCCGCGGCGAAGTCGGCGATGACGGGTCGTCGATTTCAGCAAAGATTTCATCTTCCTGCTGCTGCTTTTGTTTCCACTCGGCTGCGGTTTCCCTCCGGTCATCGCGCAGGCGCTCCGCTTCCTCCTGCAGATGCCTAGCACGACCGATCTGCTCCTCCATTTTACTTCGGAGCCTTTCCAGCTCGCTACATGACTCTTCTGCCCGCGAGGTGGCAGCCGACGACCCTGGCCAATCTCCACTGCGACCGCTACATGATCGTTCTTGTTGGCTGTTTTCACCTCGAAGTGGGTCATGCTCAAGCAACGAACCTTTGCTCCATCGTGATTCTGTCAGAGTCACGAGGTGGTCGGGGATGTCGGTTGTTTTTATAGCTGTTTTTTTCACGTTCGTCAGCTCACTCTTGGACCGCTCCGCACGCAGCTCATCAAGGTGGCTTCTTTGACGACGGATCGCGGTGTGGACACGCTCCCATTCATCGTCTTTTTCCGCTTTGTCT
This sequence comes from Diplonema papillatum, assembly GCA_030068145.1. NCBI lineage: Eukaryota > Euglenozoa > Diplonemea > Diplonemida > Diplonemidae > Diplonema > Diplonema papillatum. The sequence goes on from JAPJBO010000055.1 coordinate 59,526, forward strand.
CGCCCTCGGGATGATGGGTACTTGCGCTCCCATGCATCGTCTCCACCTGGCTGGGCTGCCACTTCATCGCCACGACCGACCAGGCTATTCCGCACACGAACGCTTTCCCACTCATATTCTGTACTCATTCGCTCGGTTCCCTGTCTTGAATGTTTTCCGCCTTCTTTTGCAACCTCAATGTCTGCTTGCCGTCGGTTCAGTGACCATTCATTCTTGTCCCGAGGATCCATACTGATTCCGTTGTTTTTGGCGGCAATCGCCGCAGTCGTAGCGTTTTCGCCGGCGGAAACCTTGCTTTGTTTCCCGAAGGTGCTTGGCTTGGCTTTTTCGCCGCCTGCGAAGCGAAGAACTGTGCTGGTACTGCGGTCCGATGAGCGCAGTAGCTTCTCGTTTTCATCCTTCATCAACGCCTGCAGCTGTGCTAAGGCCGATAGAACACCGCCTCCGGTTCCTTTGTCCCGTGTAGGTGCAGAACGTGTACTCGTGGAGGTGGACACTGCTGCAGGCTCCTCAAGCGCGATAGCAACCCTTTCGGGCTCATCTCGCGCTTCGTAGCTTTTCGGCGACTCATCTATCGGCGCCGGAAGAATGAGTCCCTGGGCAAATGCGAGGAGCATATCTGCGCTGCATGTGACGGATGCTGCATCGCTAGAGCCTCCTGCAGTCGACGTACTCGACCTTCGCCGAATCCTATCATCGTCGAGTTCTTCAAGCTGCCTCATCTGACTCGGGGGAGTCGTAACAGGAACAGCTTCGGAGTCGTCGTGGACGAATAGGCCGCTGGTTGCATTGGCTTGCCCATTGCCAAACCTTGGCAGCCGTACGCTGGGAGCATCGTCGCTGTGAGAAGGCAGCGACCTGTGTTTTGCGTAGTGTCCACCAGATGTGCAGAGGGATTCTCGTCTTGTAGGGCCCCGGTACGATTCTGGCTGTCGATCTCCGTGCGAGAGAGCTGGATCCCCAGATAAACCTGCCACGTTTCGGATACTTTCAGGGCGGCTTGCACCGTGCTCGTTGGCAGCGAGAAAGATGATCGCATCTTGGTAGTTCATTGGCATTGTCGATGTGAAGTCTGCTGCCGCTGCTGCTTCGGAACGGGGGCGTGGCGTTGTTTCTGAGGCATTCAAATGAGCTTCGGAGGATGCTGATTCGCTTTCTTTGGGTGTTGCGCGCGAGTGTGTCGACTTCGGTGGGGATCGACTAACCCGGCCAACATCGCCAGCGGTGGTGACGACGGCGAAGCTGCCGTCTCTGCTGTCGTCGGGGGTGTAGTGGGTGGGCAGTGGACGGGCAAGCTTTGGGGGCAGCGCGTGCCTGTGCTTCACAGCGAGGGCTTCTCGTTCTATACGGCCCTCGTCGATCCACGGGTATTTGAGCGGGGACGCCGAACGCGGTATTTTCGCATGGCCAGCCGGACGGTCATCCAGACGGGCAAATTTAAGAGGCGACGTGAATCGCTTACTCGGTGATTCGGCCGCTGGCGCGCGTTGTTTTTGAGGTGACAACTGCGCTGCGGTTGTGGCACGGAGAAGCCATTGCGCGTGTTTCTGGTACAATGCCGACGGAGATGGTGGTTCGTCGCGGTCGATGCCGGCCAGTTTCGATGGAAACGCAAATGCCCCGTCTGATTCAGGCTCAGTGGTTTCTTCGAAATACGAACAGGCCACACGGGACGCAAGAAGGCCACTTCTTGAAGGCACGGAAACGGTGTCTACCGCAGGGGGGTTCGAGCTGGGCGGCGTGCGACGATGCGACAAAATTGGCGTCGCTTGGAACAGAGTTGGGTGGGATGGCGTCGGCCGGAGTTGCTGCTGGACGCTTGACAAAGAGCCGCTCCGATGGTGCATGACACTGTCGATGTTGGCGGTGAGCCCTCGCACTTTATCCCGCAGAGCCGATAATTGCTCGCGCGCCAACACCGCCTGCTTCCGGCCCTCAGTAACCGTTCCACGAGATTTCTGCTGGCCTTCGTGTGGCAGTTCTCCGTCATATGCGTCTGCGTTTCTACCCAACCGCGGTTGCATTCTGACACGGGTTTTGTGTGCTGCACTTCACGCTTGGAAGTAAAATACACACTCGAAGTTCTCGTTGCAACCTTTTACCTCTTTCTAGGATTTGGTTTCGTGCGCTGCGAGCGCCAACGCGTGCTTGGCTGAGTCAACCCTTTGCTAGGATGCTATCCAAGTGTGTGGTTGAATGCTGCGCTGAAACCTCTGATGGGCAACAAAAGAAAAGCAAGCAGTATGCGTGTGTGTGTGTGTGTGTGTGTGTGTGTGTGTGTGTGTGTGTGTGTGTGTGTGTGTGTGTGTGTGTGTGTGTGTGTGTGTGTGTGTGTGTGTGTGTGTGTGTGTGTGTGTGTGTGTGTGTGTGTGTGTGTGTGTGTGTGTGTGTGTGTGTGTGTGTGTGTGTGTGTGTGTGTGTGTGTGTGTGTGTGTGTGTGTGTGTGTGTGTGTGTGTGTGTGTGTGTGTGTGTGTGTGTGTGTGTGTGTGTGTGTGTGTGTGTGTGTGTGTGTGTGTGTGTGTGTGTGTGTGTGTGTGTGTGTGTGTGTGTGTGTGTGTGTGTGTGTGTGTGTGTGTGTGTGTGTGTGTGTGTGTGTGTGTGTGTGTGTGTGTGTGTGTGTGTGTGTGTGTGTGTGTGTGTGTGTGTGTGTGTGTGTGTGTGTGTGTGTGTGTGTGTGTGTGTGTGTGTGTGTGTGTGTGTGTGTGTGTGTGTGTGTGTGTGTGTGTGTGTGTGTGTGTGTGTGTGTGTGTGTGTGTGTGTGTGTGTGTGTGTGTGTGTGTGTGTGTGTGTGTGTGTGTGTGTGTGTGTGTGTGTGTGTGTGTGTGTGTGTGTGTGTGTGTGTGTGTGTGTGTGTGTGTGTGTGTGTGTGTGTGTGTGTGTGTGTGTGTGTGTGTGTGTGTGTGTGTGTGTGTGTGTGTGTGTGTGTGTGTGTGTGTGTGTGTGTAATGGTATGCAGCTTCGGGACTTGATTAAATCAAACAAGAAGCAAAAACACAATGTAAGAAATCGACGGGAGGGGAGCGAGGTGGGAGAATCTAAACACAAATAAGTTTTTTTGCAGACTGGTGAGCTTTCTGCTTATCCGGACTTTCTAGCGTGCTGCGCTTATATAATCGTTTCGTGCAGCTTTTCTTTTCTCTTGACTATTTCTAGAGTATTTTTTTTCTTTTGGGTTACTTCTTTCCCGTATTTCTTTCTAGAAGAAGAAAAGTGTTCTACTTATGTGGGTGTGTACAACATCACTTTTCTTTCGCTCCTCATCTAAGCATCTCTGATCCGGACCTTTTTTTCGTCAACAGAGAAGGGGCGGGCAGTGAGGAGAGTTTTCCTGTGTTAGTGATAAACTGGGTTTCCCGGTGTTCTTGAGGTGAACACAACTGCCATGAGCAGAGGGCGGCATCTCCATGGAATTGCAAGACGCAAACTGGATTTTGGTTGGCTTAATTTTTGAGCCACGGCGGGTTGAGCGGTACAGACAATCTATCTGGTGTTGCTGGTGTTTTTGAATTTCCGGCGAAATTCGTTCAGTTGCCTGTGACGGCGTTCATTGAGTTGTTTGTAGTAGTTTGCTTACAATCGCTGCTGATCTCCTGTGATGGTCTTCGTCCGCGTATACACAGGAGGCCTGCGTTTTCGTCTGTGTATCGGATGCTCTAACTTCTCTCTTCGTCTCGTATCGCAATAAGGTGAGCTTCCTTCTTAGGTGCCGCCTCACGTGCCAGACCGCCAGGCTGGACCTTCATTTCGATCTTTCGAACCTGACTACAGCAAGCGAGCCCTTTTGCATGCTCACTCAGAACACTCACGACACTAGTAGGTCCCAAGTCTTATAGCCTCGTTCATTTCGCATGAGCCTCTCTGTGCTATCGATGCTGAAAAGGTAAGTACAGGCGTTGCTTTTTTGTCTTGATTGGCGGCCTTCAGCCTTGCTAAAGCTGTTGCGTAAAAAGGCGAGCAAAGGGCGAATCAGCAGGTACTTAGACTCGGGGCGTGTGGTTTTCTGATTTAACACGAACAGGCGGACTGACTGCAAACCCGTGCCCACGCTGGCGCGACCCCGCTGAAGGGAGTTGCGTGATCCACTCGCCAGGGTCTGCGGGACGCTGGACCCAGGTTGCCACAGTTTACGTTAGGAGCTGAAGCGATCTTTCGCCTGGCTGCTCATGACGAGCACACGGTTCCAGTAGTGAACAAGCTGCGATTGATCTCTTCCAGTGGAGGCCCAAGTTTCTCCATGCTGGTTTGTCTCTAACGCACTTCAAGCGGTGTCACCGCTTGAATTTCACGCTTTGCTTCACAGTCACAACATATTGGTGTTTCTTTTTCGACGATGGACACACACGAAATGTGCTGTCACGGGCTAGGGGAAACCTCTTTAAAACCTGCTCTTTTGCAGTTTCTTGCAATGGTTTCTTCGTCGGGGGGCTACTCTTTTTCCAAAGCCAGTTCCTAGCCTGTGTTGTTTGAGGTCCTCAGGTTTCGGTTTTCTTTTGGTAATCCCTCCAATCTTAAAACTGCCCGAACAAAGTCTGCTGGGGAGTTAGGTGAAAGCAGGATCAAGTGTACCCTGTAGTGGCACGAGGTAGGCACCCAGTGATGAATGCATGCAGGTCATCGGTACAGATTCTCTGCATTAAGTTCGAGTTGCAGTGCCGTGCGGTGCGTCTCTGAGGCAGATTGTACCACAACCGACAACAAAAGCGGCGAGGTGGAACGCAGACAGCTCTCGGGAGGCTTGGTTTTGTACGCGCAATGGGGAGCAAAGGTTTGGATTCCTGGGAAAGACCAAGAACGTGCTGTGGAACACAGGAAGATGGCATCACGTGGCCGATAGGAAGAAGCGCGGCGATCTGCACACGGAAGAAATATCTTGTCTTCTCTAGCCGAGGACGAAGAGACCGTTGCAACCGGGACCATAAGCCGTACCTAGCATACTGGCTTGAGGAGGGTTACGACTGTCGAGACACATCGAGTAGCACCGCCGGTGTGCGTAACACTATCGTACCACGAGCTGGAGGGCGAACGGAGTGATGGCAGAGATGAAGGTATCGCGATCCTCGTCGGTGGAGAACCCGACTTCGACAGTGCGGTTCACGTCGGTGACACCGGGACTCCGGGGGACGGTCGTGTGGATGCTGACTACGAACTGGGGCTGCAAGCGCCTGCGGCGGATTTGCAAGCGGCAGCTATAGATGTAGATGCAGTTTGCGGCGGCAGTAGCCGGAGCGGCCTTCGCGTAGGCGAAGACAAATGACCCGCGAACCACGAGCAGCCGCTTCGCAAACGACGAGTCAAACAGCCCGCCGCCACTCTTCCGCACATGTGCCCACACGTGGAAGCACCCAGGTTGAGTTTTTGACAGTAACAGCGGGTTGGCTAAGGCAGCGCGCCAGTACTCGTCTGCCACTGCATTGTGTGGGCAGTCGAGTACCTCATACTGTGGTGAGAACAAAGTATCAGCCTCGAGTTGCGCAAGCTCGGCTGTGTATTCGATCTTCTCGTCAACCACCTCTGGAAGCACCGCGTTGGCTTCTTCCACCGCGTTGCTCTTCTCGCCACGTGCGACATCCGGCAAGCTTTCATCGGATTCGTCAGCCTCACCATCAGCGGCAGCGCCATTGAAGCACGCCGGGCTCGGCAATCGTTCTACCCCCGCCGGCGGAAATGCGCTGTTTACGGGGTCGATCGGTAGCTTGTCGGGAGAGCTCACCAGCAGCGCTCGCACAGGGATGTCGTCCACACCTTGTGCCGGTTCGGGTTCGCCGGAGCCCTCGTCGACCTCCCCTTCGGCCGACCTGTTGTTTCGGTTGCGGAAGTGGTTTTCTTCCAAGTAGAACGCAGCGTCACGCTGTGTAGCATGCGTAGGCGAACTGGCGTCAAAATGCGACACGTTGACGTAATCATCTGTCTTCGACGGGGATTGACACGAGAACGAGCCCCCGCACCGCGTGTTGGGGGACGGGGTCATCGAATCATCTGTCTCCGCACACCCTTCGCAGTCTGCCAACGCAGGTAGGTCGGCTGGGGGCACCCCCGGAGCGCTCCGGCTGGTTTCCTCCGGCAGGTACAGCCACCGCTCGGCCGGCCGCTTTTGCGCGCATTCTCGGATTGCGGCGGCGACCTTGAGCCGGTCCACAGTGGCCGAGCACGTTTTTATGAGCAGCGTCGGCTCCTGCTGGTCGCGCTCCTTCTTCCTCCCACGGAACCGCAGGAAGCGGCTCGCGGCCTGCACGTCGAACGACCCCTCAACGTGCACACATTCGTTCGCGCGCATTTTGACAAAATTCGGGTGCTTCTGCGAGGCTGACGGCTTAGCCTTGTGGTGAGTCAGCTTCCGAGCGACGTCAACGTATCCCAAAGCTGCTCGTTTGACCGGCACTCTCATGTCACCGAGGACGGCATTGATCTCAATGGTCCACAAGAATGCACCAGGGGGCACTCTCGAGACAGCTTCCGTGTCCTCGCATCCGAAGAACAGGTCTGGAAATGTGACGGATTCGCCTTCGGAGTCCACCGTCGGCGACGCGTGGAGACTGCGCGTGAACCAGTCAGCTGCGTACAGCGTGCCGTCAACTCTTGGGATCTCGTGGACCACTGCAATCACTGCTTCGTATTGCCACTGCACTGCGATGTTGAGAAGAAGACTCTGTTGTTCGTTTTATTTGAGTGAAGACTGCGAGTGAAAGAGTGAAAGTATCGCCGTGTGACAATTTTGTGGAAGGTTGCACAGGAAGCCAGGAAGCAACGGCTGCTACACTATTTCATGTGTCAAGAGGCCAGTGGGATCAAGTCCCCGGTTGGCAGACTACTAGTTCGCTTTTGTAGGAGACAGGAGGGAAGCTTCGGTCCTGCTTTTTCCTATTAAAGAGGGAAAGCTTTGGTCCCACAACTTCTTCTATCATTTCCGTTGGGGCATGCAGGCTTCAGGGAATGCAGCAATGGCTGACAGAGCAAGCTAACTCTGGAGGTCACTCTAATCAATCTCAAGGCGAGAGACTCACGCGACACTTCTCCATTTGCAGGCATACTTCAGTCCAAGCCGTCAAAGGGGAGAGCACAGGCGGGAACGACTTAGGCTCTGCGCGCCTTCGCGTGTACGGGAATCCTCCGCTCTTGGGAACAAACCACACGATGTCGTCGAGCTGTGTGTGGAGGGTTATGTAGACGATATGCGTAGAGCAACTACAAGATACACAATCTTTGAATCTTCACCATGACTACCACCCTACTAGCCAGGTCTCTTGCCGGTGCAACGCGATGCATTGCCGCAAACCGTGTCTGTTTCAATCTGATATCTCTCACAGTTTTTTAAGCGGCTTTCTGTTAAAAACAGAGGTGGCTATGTAGGTGCTCAACACGCAACACGGTGGACTTCATGCATACCGATTTGTTCGAATCCTGAGGGATAAAATGTTCGTGGAAAAGCGACGAGAAATCAGCGTCGTTTGCCGGGTACAGCACTTCCGGGTTGGTGCTGACTGTCCCGTAGCCGGATGAAGGAAGCGAGGGGTTGAAACTTTGGCTGTACGATGATACCGAGAGCCCGCCGACCTGTAGATTTCTTTCAGAGTGAAAAGGTTTGTGTGCACCGAGCTACGAACCCCTTTGTTGCAATTCCTTGAAGCGATGCAAAAACACCGACGCGGAAGCACAACCGAGGACAGTCTAGTAGATATCCCAGGGGGCAAGGAATGACCAACAAAAACCACTCAATGACTGTTGCTGTGTGACATGCATGCCGGACGTTAGACAGCCGTACCTAAAGTCTAATCATCAGCTCAGTCTGTCAAAGGACCATACCACTACTACGGCAATAAGTGTCCAAATGAAAGAAAAGACGTGTGCAGGTATAAAGAATCAAAGTTCTTCGGGCGATTCGTCGAATGAGCTCTTTTGTAGTACAGCAGATTTGTAAGTTGATGTGCTAAAACCAAACCTGCAAGACGCAGGAGCTAGCGAGCTCGTCGCTGTACGGAAGAGCAGAGGAACCTAGAAGCTCTAACGTGGCGTGCAGCACAGCGACAAGGGGGTCGGCTGAGGCAGAGTTGACAAGCAGGCATTCCTGCCGCTCTTTATTGCTCTCGATCTTTCGCAGAATGTCGTCGATTTCGGTCTTGGTCGGGACGGCCGTCCAGGGCTGGTTGAACGAACCGCCGATATCGGTTGGCACAGCGGAAGTAGGCGACGATGGTGCTTCGCTGCGCTCACGAACAGGGGGCAGCCATGCCTCATCGTCGGAATGCGCAAGCAAATCTGCTGCGGTCTTCGCGACTTTACGCTGAGGGTGAGGATCGTCAAAAAGTTGCAGCGGGCACTGCCCGAACTCACGAACTTGAGCTTCAAGGCTCTGCCGCAGTGTTGGATCACTTTCCTTTTCTATTTCGTGGGCGGCGTCGTATGTCAATGGGTGGAAAAGGTTGTTGGCTTGGAAGGCGCGTTCACCTCTCGCCTTACACCCGAAAATGAGATCAATCCAGTGGTGCACGGACGCACTACAATGCTCCCCCTCCAGCGCTTCTCTGTTGATGCGCACAAAATCCTCTGGAGATGCTGCCCAGGGAGGAACCTTGACGTCTGCCTTCACCATTCCTGACGACCCTTTCCTGCCGAAGTCGGACCCGTGCTTCGCCTTCAAAAACTCACCCGTTCCGCAGAAGAACTGCGGGATGAGCTCCTTTATGTCGTTCGGCTGCGTCGACACGCCCAGCCAGCATTTTTCGATCGACTCGAACAGGCGGTCTGGTTTGTCAAACTCGCCGTTGTGGACCTTCAGCATCCATTCCGGGTGCTCCCGGACGAGGAAATATACCATGTACCCTGGTGACGAGTAGTGCGTGCCGTACAAATACGGTTCTTGGCTCTCTTGCATTCTCTCTTTGAAGTAGGCAAGCCTCGACGCGTTCAGGGCGCCGATAGGTCGATTAAGGTCGCGGAAGACCCCCGGGTTTGAAAGGTCGATAGTTTTGGATGAATAGTCCTTGAGCACCCAAGGGAAGACGGGGTAAGAAGAAAGATCCGCCATTGTCCTGCCTGCGAGCCAGTTGAGGTACATGAGGTAATCGAAGGTACTAACTGACCCGTGCAGCCAGCCGTCCATAACAGCCTTTAGCGTTTCCGCCTTCGGAAAGTGCGTGGCCGACTGCTGCTCGAGCGAGCGGTAAAACGTATTGCGCTTCGACTCGGTGCGCAGCTGCAGGAAGAAGGTGCCGCTGGCCTCACCAGAGCCAGAGCCGTAGTGCATTTCAACGGCGGTGTCTCTGAGGTCACACCTGCGTTTTTCGCAGCGGAGAATAGCGTCCAGGGGCACTTTTCGTGGCTGAACGCAGCTGTACCGGCTCTGCAGGTAGAGGTACCGATCGGTGAGCACGGCAATTGAAGGGATGCGCAAAAGCGGTTCGACAATTTCAACGTCTTCGTTGCAGATGACAAGCTCGCTTACGTTGGTGAGCGACGAATAGTCGAAGGAAACCTCGGGTGTCGAGGTGATCGGTCGGCCATTTTTGTACTCCGTGTATGCGAAGTGGAACCGGTCAATAAAGTTCGCGTCCCAGGGCAGCACAAAAATGTGAACGCTCGGTTTTTCACTGGGGACCTTCATGGTGCGATGAGGACACGGAACGCCGTGCTGTGCGGTCGTGAAGGCGTAACCGCTGTGCATCGCAAATGCCGGTTTGTTCCGACATTCCGATACTCGAACACTCGCGCTGGGGTTCAGTACCACATCAAACGGGAACACCAGCACCGCTTCGTTCGTACCGTCAGGCTCAAACGTTACGGACCTCGAAGCCAGATGCATGGTTCCCTCTCGCTTCCTCATTCCTGCCACGCATACCTCATCGCCATCGTGGTATGGGTGCGGCTCTTCTCTCGCTTTCTCCTCACTCCGAATCCTCCCCTTTCTTAACCCGATCTCCTCCACCAAATCGCATCCGTAATACGATACAACAGCACTTCCGCAATACACCTCTCGGTCCTCCAGACAGTACAAGTTGAACCGCTCTTGCTTCCACATTATCGTCGACACTCTCGCACTTGCGCTGAAGACACCCAACCCCGCAGGCAGAACAAGCAGCCTCGCGCTGGCTGAAGATAATTCAGTTTCTTCTCCTTGTGAAGATAGCCGGTGGTTTTGAAGTCTTTGACGTCGTTGCCCTCTTTCAAGCAGCCCCCGCCCCAAAGCAACGTCTTCGCTGGGGGGAGGGTGGAACTGCACACGAGACCCACTTTCCTTTTCCACCCAGCCCCGCCAGAGGCGGGCTTGCCTGTTGCATTATTTGGGTGTTAACGAAGATAAGCGTTTAAGTTAGAGTGCAAGAATTTGTGGCGATAATCTGCATCTGCACATCTGCAAGATAAGCGAGACAACGCAGGCAAGTGGCACAAAGCTAACAAAATAGGATGCGATACGCTGAAATTGAGCGTACCCATGATCCACACACATCCGCTAGGATTGTGATGCACGGAGATGACAGCGGCATAACGCGGCTTGCTGGTGTGGCCGGCTCTCTTTGATGACCGTGCAAGCACACCACGACGCGCATAGTTCTTTTCCTTCCAGTAACGAAACGGGCAAGAGGACACCTTCTAGCTGAAGGTGCCGGCAAGTTCAGGTCTTTTGGTGAAAATAGGTAACGGCTAGGTCGGGGAGTCGTCGCACCTATTAGTTATTGGCGAGCAATGACAGTGGGAGGAAGATCTTAGTTCAATGTTCAGACAGAACACTGCCTCGCATGCATGATTGATGCTAACATCAAGCACTCTTCGAAGAAAATGTTGTGTACAGAAGAAATGAAAAATGGAAAAAGGGGGTGTAGGCAGCGCTCTTGTTAAGGATCAGCCACTTTGGCCGGATGGCCGGATAAACCAGACCCCCCCCCCCCCCTCTACAGTACAGTTGCCTTGGAGGCTGGGTGGTCAAATTCTTTAAGGTGAAATGGTCAAAATTCCCTGCCAAAAGTGGGCCCACAAAAACTTTCCAAAGTGTGGTATTTGGGGTATTTGGGGCAAAAAAAAGTTTTTTTTTCTGACCGCCCACCGTGGTGACCACCTTAGAGAGTGACAGGTAGCGTCTCCCCCCTACACAGTGAAAATAGCCTGAGGGGGGGGGGATTGCAAGAACGTGCTTGGAATGGGTATGTGCTCAACACCGCACTGGTCCCGTCCGCGCCGTGTTTCGGTCCTTTAAGCCACGGACACATAAGGCGGACCATCATCAGCGTGGAACCTGAGTGTCTGCAGACAGGACTGCGGTGTGAGTCTGGTTTGTCAGGCGGCTGTTCGTAGCTCGTCACAGCCAGGACCACCCGTGCTACTAGAGCACAGGCGAATCCGTCACGGGGAGAAGGCCCCTACAACCGTGTCTGAGCAATCAGTTAAAAAACTCAGGGCACTCGCCCTGATTGTGACTGCGACTCGCTAGGCAGCACTGACTTGTCTTCTTTTTACGGTGGCAATCTGGGAGGGGGGGGGGGGTCAGCCGGCTGATGGATGGATGGATGGTTCTTAACAAGATGCCTGGGTGTAGGACTCCCTGCACGGTGTGCTCCAGCACCGGGTTAAACTGTGCTGTCCTTTTTGCGGGTGTGGTGTCACACCCGCAAATCCAATGAAGGTTGGTGGTGACCCCTGAACAGCCTCCCTGGCCCTGGCCCGTGTTTTTTGTGGGGTAGTCACACCGGATTTCACAAGTGAACTCTCCTTTCCTTCTCCACCTTTACCGCCACAGCTCGTCTTGTCTGTTCGTTGATGCGCAGGCTTTCAAAGCTGTTCGTGAACTCGGGGACCGAATTCGCTTGTGCATTCTCCGTTTTTTTGCGATAATTGGTGACTACCTCCTTAGAGAGTTTACTTGTTACAGCTAAAAAGACGTTGGCAGCGGTTTAACCTGAACGCGTACAGGTCAAATAGCACAATCAAAAATTGGGCACTCGTGCCAAAACGTATTGAAGGGGATACGAAGATGTCTGTGGACCTGAAGCAGTTCGACTGGGGGGTCGGTCTTCTTGACTCTCTGTCGCTGGGCCCGCTGGATTGCGGATGTTCCTGCAAACTTGACATCCAGAGAGCGCAACGAACCCTAATAATGCACCTGCAAAGGCGGCCCCGAGGCCAATATTGAGATGTCGGAGCCTTGAACGTAGCCGCAGCTGCACAAAACAAGCTGTGGCAGAGGAAATCGTAAAAAACAGCACAAGAAGTCGCAGCCACTTGATATTCCTGTCGGGGCCTCGAATATTGGTCAAGTATATGGTTTCGAGTGGTTGACACAATCTCGCATTGCACTCGTATCAGTCTCGCCTGCAAGAATTTACGTCTGCCTAGGGGGAAGGACCGCAGCTACTTTGTTACGAATCGCCGAAAATCCGCCGACGGACGGATGATCCTTAACAAAGTCCCGGGACTGTCATTTCCAACAAAATACAGAAGTCACTAGTGCAACAAATACAAGTCGGGAAGTGTAAATGAGGGTGTACTTGCCTCAGGAGAAACCAGTTCTGCAAGTGTCACACGGCTTGCCACCCGTGGTTCATTCTTGCAGGTGGATTTTCGTCAAGTGTACGTGCTGAACACGAGCTTGTACACACAGTGACTCTGAGTGAGCCACGGGTAGAACGGATTAACTCCGACGGTGAACCAAGTATATGATGAAGATGGCTTTGCTCCCCTCCAGTCGGTTCTTCCACGACATTTCTCTTCTGGCCGTTATGCATTTCGCTCCTTCTTTTCGTTCTTTTTCTTTCCGAATTAGCCTGGCGAGCCAATTGGTTGAGTAAGGCGTATCTTCCCCACGGGCTCGCTCTTGCGAGCTGAGCATGAGCCCGTGAAGACAGGTAACCCCAGAAAACCCTGACAAACTCCGACCCAGCGGCTGTTCCCGCGGTTGACCGTTACGCAGTTTGCTCTTTCTGTTCATTTTCCTTTCGTTTTCCCCGTTTTCCAAATAGGCTAGGTGAACCAATTGTATAAAAAAAAGGGATTTCTACACGCCCTCCTGAGAGCAGTCTCAGTTGAGACACTTCCTTTTTGCAAGGACTCTTCGTTACTGTTTGCGCTGCAGTTGGCCACCTCTTCTTCTTCTTTCCTTTCACTTTTCGAACTAGCTAGGTGACCGACTGGCTGAGAAGAAAGCGTACCTTCGGGCTTGCATGCTAAACACGAGCCACCACAGAGCAGAGCGGACAAACTCCCGACTCAAGCATTTTCGCGGTTGACCGTTACGCAGTTCGCTTCGTCTTCTACCGTTTCGTTTTCCACGTTGTTTCCAAACTTAGCGTAGGTGAGCCAACTGGATGAGAACCCAGGGCTTTGGTACTTCTGTCCGTCCGTCCGGACTTTGCAATCAGGTGCCAGGGGGTTCCATACAGAACCGCCAAATTTGGACCAATTTCGGGCCAGACCTGGACAATTCTGGACCAGATTTTCCCCCTTGTCAGTGCGTCGCACATTTTGGCAAGAGATTTAACTTGCCACACCGCAATCGGGGGTCCTCCACACACGTACTTTCTGACACTTCTTCGTCAATAGCTCGTTTTGACGAACATTCCCTTTTCTCAGGTTTACCCGAGTTTTTCCGTAACCTGGGTCCCGAACATTTTCTCTCAGAATGCCGTCCTTGCCTTCTTTTCCCTTCTCTCAAACACAAGACCTTTTCTGCAGGTTCCAGACTGTTTCTTCTGATCCTCTTTGTTGATGGAAAAGAAGGTCCCTTCCGAGGGGGCACGCAGCAACCAAGTGCACATAAAAAAGAAAGGCGCTTTGTTTGTGCGTGCCGGTTGATCGTTTTCCCACTTGGATTTACCCTGTGTATATTCAGGTAAGGAACTCTGATCAACCACCAAAACACGCTGCCCACGGATTTTTAGCCTGCACATACATTGAAGGGCAACCTGCAAGATTGGTTCCATCTTGCACATTTTTTAAGTACTAACAAAGTACTTTCGACGAAGACCCTGCCACCACATGCCTCCCTTGAGGTCAGAGCTAAACTATATATACGTTCTGATGTTGAGCTATTTACGCAGATTTCGACGGTGAACATGAGAATCCGAGCAGATCTAGTAAGTGCATATCCTTTCCGATAGGCCGACAACAGCAAGCGTCTGACGACCTATCTTGTTGAAAGGTTGTTCTAAAGCTTGCTGGTGAGTTGAATGAGTTCTATTGGAGAGAGCGCCGTGCAGCGCGCCTGGGAACCTGGGGAAAGCACGTGTGTCAAAAACGGTGTAGCTTTGGTTTGTTCTGTTTCTTGTACCGTGTTTGAAAAGGTTGGCTCCAGAAAGAGCTGCTCAGAAAAATGAGAGCGGGAGAGAGAGAGACGAGATAGAGTACGGGGACCATCTCTCCGGGGAGTATCCGGTGAATGATATCCGGAGCATGTTTTTTTACCGGACAGGTATTTCGTCAACTATTTTTGTCGTAAGGGCAAGGTCTGTTAGAAAACGCTTAAAAAAACGCTACAGTGGGGGTATGCCAGGTTCGTGGAGGCACTACTCAAGAATTGCGAGTTCTGGAGGGGTGCCAGAAGTGGCTCGACACCGCCTTCAAACTGTCGTTGATGACGTCCTAAAAACTGGTCAATACACCTTTTCACTACACAAACTGTCGTTGATGACGTCCTAAAAACTGGTCAATACACCTTTTCACTACACAAAGTGGGGTTGGCATGAACAGAGCTATTCATATCGCACAGTCATAGGACCTCTAATCTCTGGAGACTTGGAAGAGGCGTGGGTTATCGATTTTGATCTGTCAATGAGGCCCACGGATCTTTTGCGAGGGGGAAAATGTTTCTTGGGTTTGAATGGGGAGGGAGACACGATATATTAGATCTACGAGCGCAACACACTCATATCCGGATTCACTTACAAAAATTGTTGCAGTGATGAACTAAAGTCCTTTGGAAGACCTGCCAAAATAACTCCACACGTGGCGGCAAAATGCGCCGCGGCTGTACCGTCTTGATATGCAGCGGGTTCTGTTCTTGTGTTTGTTAATACTAAACGTTCTGACTGGAAATAATGAAGTGGATGCGAAGCGGTTCGCCGGTGTGAGAAAAAGCCGGCTGCACAAGTGCGCCGTCGATGCGAGCGTTTCAGGTAAGCTTCTGATAAAGCACAAAACGATTTCAATGTTTCAGTGTCCCGGCCTGGATGAAAATGCTCCCGCAATTGGGTGGGCACACTGCCCACACACATTTTCACACGTACATTGCGTGGTGGGGCTAGTTTCGGTCCCAGGTAGCAGTCTGATGAGAAAGCTTGGATGGAGGGGTATCTTACTGCGGAACGTCTAAGCGTTTTTTTACGAGACACGGAGCGCGAAGTGCTCTAACATGATGGAGTTCGTTTTCTGCAAGACGTGGTTTTTAGAGCTGCAGTTCTCTTGAGAATCCGGGATTTTAGAGTCTCCGGGTGACCTTCGTCGGGTTCTTTTGAAGTTAATACGTACTGGGTGGGTTTGGGGGGGGCATGCATGGCTTCTTTCGTGTATACTTTACTTGCTCGCTTTGGCGAGTCAGGTTCGAAACAATTTGTGACCGATATCCACTCGCCAAAAGCGAGGTTGGAAGGGTGAGCAAAAACTGACAAACGCAGGCCCCACCGTTTGCCCCCTTTTTGTACTCCCCCTTCGAATCCCTTCGTTCCGTCTCTGACGGCCCTCATTTTTACCTGTATGTTCTTCCCCATTCATCTGTTCCCCACCTTTTTCTCGTGACTTCGACGATTGCCTCTCCTTTTGCTCTGCTGCAATAAACAGCTGGGAGATAGCGGAACAGCCAAAAACGGAGCCACATGCGTTCTATCGACTTCCCAGGAATAGCGACGAAACAGACACACACACACACACACACACACACACACACACACACACACACACACACACACACACACACACACACACACACACACACACACACACACACACACACACACACACACACACACACACACACACACCAACACACACACAACACACACACACACACACACACACACACACACACACACACACACACACACACACACACACACACACACACACACACACACACACACACACACACACACACACACACACACACACACACACACACACACACACACACACACACACACACACACACACACACACACACACACACACACACACACACACACACACACACACACACACACACACACACACACACACACACACACACACACACACACACACACACACACACACACACACACACACACACACAAACACACCACACACACACACACACACACACACACACACACACACACACACACACACACACACACACACACACACACACACACACACACACACACACACACACACACACACACACACACGCCCCGTGGTCGTACTTTCGTGAAGGGAAGCACCAAGTAAAAACGGGTCCGCAACACACACACGCTCACACACACGTGATACAAAAACAGAAGAACGTCCGTCAGGGGAGAAAATCTTAGTTTAATGTTCAGGCAGAGCACTGCCTCGCATGCATGGTTGATGCTAGCATCAAGTCTTCTTCGAGGAAGATGTCGTCTAGAAAAGGGATGCAAAATAGAAAATAGAGGGGAGTTTACGGCTCCCACAGTGGGGAATGAAACCTTGAGGGACTAGCTCTCTGTGTTTTTTCACCGCGGTGTTGTGTGCACCTCGTTCTTCGTCTCATTTTTCGCTCTTGAACGCAGACCAATCCAAAGTCAGAGCTCATCAGTGGGTCCTTTGGATGGGGATTTTCAGTCCTTTTCCGGTGCGAGGACAACTTGGTTTCATGTGATTTCCTTCCTTCATTAGTTTTTTAAAAAAAGGGGGTTTTGGATGGGATTGTGGCTCGTAACCAGGGGAGGGGGGTGTTCTTTGGTTTGAATACCGGTTGTGTGGGCTATGAATACCTTGTTTTATTCTGCAAAATAAACGCCCTCGACCCAAAATGTGTTGGGGCGGTAAATCGGCGTTTATTGTCCCGCATGATTACATCCAAAACGTGTGGGAGCGTGAAATAAACTGGGGTCTGCGGGGCAATAAATTCGTTTATTGCCCCGACGCGTTTTTACACTGAGATACTCTCAGAAAAGTGCGTGTACTAAATTCGTTTATTTTTTTACACTGTTTTGGGTTAGTCTAATTCCGAAAAAAAAAAAATCTCGGCAACCCAAAAAATATCACCAAAAAAAAAACTCAAAAATTGCGCGATTATCGCCGGAAACACAACATGATGATATCGATAACCCGCTCAACGTCTCGGAAGCGACCGCGTTGTAGCCCTGACACTCAAGTTTACTTTCGGAAACTCCCAACACCAGTAAGGAAATCTACACTCTTTTTCGGGTCAAGAACCTGGCCAAAAATGCTGCCAAAAATGTCAGCCAAGCATAAGAGACGAAGCGGCGGAGATATCCGCCAGTCAAAGGATGAAGAACACAACTGCAGCCTTCATCCACCAGCACCAAAGCCACAACAGTGCCCGAACCAGCCCCGCCTGGCGCCGAACTCCCGATGCCAGCAGCATCTATGGCCACCCAAAAATCTACAACATCAATCTTTCCGCACTTCCGCAATGGACTGCCTGAGCACCGAGAGTTTTCATCAAATTCGTTATAAATTCCCGGCACGTTTCTGCAAACCGTTATTTTCCCACGTACTGCCGCGGTGAAAGAGAAAGCCAAAGCCAAAGATGCTTGCCGGAATGGAGTGTAGCAGCGAGGCTAAGACGCAGGATGGATGATGGGGATATTTTTGTGCGGTCGACAATTTCTTTTGAGTCTCGGGCGGTTGCTGGATGATGGGGGTGTTTCTTTTGAGTCTCGGGCGGTTGCCGGATGATGGGGGTGTTTCTTTTGAGTCTCGGGCATTTATTTTGCAGAATAAAATCATTTATTCGGCCATAAATACCGTTTATTTCACCTCGGGGTCGTTTTTAGCCCCTCGGGAGGGCTTTCAACC
This sequence comes from Diplonema papillatum, assembly GCA_030068145.1. Lineage (NCBI taxonomy): Eukaryota > Euglenozoa > Diplonemea > Diplonemida > Diplonemidae > Diplonema > Diplonema papillatum. Next base: position 77,491 of record JAPJBO010000055.1, read on the forward strand.
CCGAGCCCCGAGCTCCCGCTTTATTCGGCCGAATAAATGCTTAATATCGGGCCGCCAGGATAATTACCATCTCAGAGTTGCCATCGTTCACATCCTGGCAGCTTCCCTCCAGAAGCTATGTGTCCCCCATCCAGTCACAGATTGCTGGGAACAGTGTAGCTTTCGAATACCGTCACTAAAAGGCATGAAAAGACGCTGAACGTAAATAATGTCGACACCGAAAAGCAAAAGAATAAACCAAAACTACGCATATATTGCACCGTGTGCAATCACAAGTGATGTATTGGGAAAATTGCTGCCGACCCGCAGCCTCGCTACTTCTGCAGCCTCTTATTACCCTGCATCTTTGAAGGAATCCCTCCGAGAGCCTTGCAGAAAACATAAACGGACGGTGATGTCTTCGGCACGGCCTGCGAGTTCGGCTTCCAACTTTTTGAATTGTTGGTACGTGTCAGCCGCGGACTTGAGTCTCCCCTCCACCCGCACGTCATGTGCACACGTGAGTTCAAAAAGACACGTGCGGGAAGGAAGGGCAGGTTGGGGGAAGATATATCAGTCAATATTTGATTCTGCGTACAAAAAAGGCCTACTTATGCCTGAGCATAGAATCATCACCCCACACTCATCTGCATGCCGTTGCACGTCACCGCAATGTGCGTAACCAGTTTGACTGCGACAGCTGCGACGACACTGGCTGGGTCCATGGTGCTCAAACCTTCCTCTTTTTTGTCAAGACGGGTAATTTATGTTGTGCCAACTCTCTACTACAGAAATTACCACGGGTAAAACGCTAAACCAGGAGCACTAAAGCATTCTGCCTGCTGACGACCTCTCAGAAAATCGTTCTAAATCACAAGAAATCAGCGAAAAACACAACAAAATCGTTCTAAATCACAGAAAGTCAACGAAACTCGTCGTCTTGTTGCGTAAGTAGTTGGTCCGGGTTTGAGGTGTGAGAGTGCCTACCTTGGTCCCCCATGAGTAGGAAGCCGACATGTATCCCGTAAACGGCACACATGCCGGACTCCAGGGTTCTCAAAGCGGGTCACAGGTCCACCCTTCTTGTTGCGTTAGTGGGGAGTCATTTGCACGCACAGTACCACACTATGAAATCACAACAAAACTGATAGCCCATGATAATTTGTGATTCTCCCTGTCGACCTGGTGACCATGACCACCCCAGCAGAATCATATATTGACTGATATGTACTACGTTCAGGAAATCTATCTTCTCACTCACAAGTCGACGACAAGAAGCGGTTCGCGCAGTGCGTTGGCATGGGGCCAGCATTCATGTTGCACCACACGCCACTCGAGTTTCACTGAGGCCGGCTGGCTTGCCTGAAAAAACGGTGAGTACAAAATCTTCAAAATGGATAATGCCTGTGCACTGTCTTGATATGCAGCGGGTTCTGTTCTTGTGTTTGTTAATACTAAACGTTCTGACTGGAAATAATGAAGTGGATGCGAAGCGGTTCGCCGGTGTGAGAAAAAGCCGGCTGCACAAGTGCGCCGTCGATGCAAGCGCTTCAGGTAAGCTTCTGATAAAGCACAAAACGATTCAATGTTTCAGAGTCCCGGCCTGGATGAAAATGCTCCCGCAATTGGGTGGGCACACTGCCCACACACCTTTTCACACGTACATTGCGTGGTGGAGCTAGTTTCGGTCCCAGGTAGCAGTCTGATGAGAAAGCTTGGATGGAGGGGTATCTTACTGCGGAACGTCTAAGCGTTTTTTACGAGACACGGAGCGCGAAGTGCTCTAACATGATGGAGTTCGTTTTGTGGTGGCAAGAATACGCTTTTCTGCAAGACGTGATTTTTAGTTTTACCGGTACGGTAGCGGTTTTAACACAACATGTCATTATTATGAAGTGCTTATTGAGGCATGAGTGTCCGTCCGCGTGCATACACACACACACACACACACACACACACACACACACACACACACACACACACACACACACACACACACCGGAATTTGGGCAGTTGGGGGAAACGAAGTCGGGGAGAGGTCCGGGGGGGTCTGGCGCCGAACTTGTCACGACAGGCGGAACGTACAGGCGGCTACAGGCCTTTTGACGGGGCTTGATTCTTCCAACAGTTGCTTGTTGTTTGCTTTCCAGAGTCACCGGTGATGCAATCGTAGATGTGAAGCGGTTCCACGGTGTGAGAAAAAGGTGGTTGCTTGACAAGTGCCGCCGGTGCGAGCGCTTCAGGTAAAGCCCCGCCCAAAACGATCAACGTCAGCGCGCAGGACGCAAAAGCTCCCGCAATTGTGTGGACACACTGCCCACATACACCATTTTCACACGTCACTGAAATCGAAGACGCGACCAAAAAATGTCGACCTTGTCCTGGGCATACACCGGCACGCGTCAGCCATTTTGATCAACTGCGGATGCATTTGAAAGAGCGAGTTCTGTTTAAGCCATTGGAATCACAAAAGTGCGAGGGGTGTGATCCCAGCAGCCCTCCGGAAAACAGTGAAATCAGCGAAATCAGTGAGAATTCAAGGTGCGACCAGAACTGTCAAATTTTCCCTGGGTTTAAATCAGTGCGTAGGGCAACCTTCTTATCACCTCCGGAGGCATTTGGGAGATTGGGCGTGAATCTTTCTGCATTAACCATTTGAGGCACAACAAATATGAGGGGGGTGGTCTCAGACGCTCAACAGTGAAAGTTCAAGACACCGACAGAAGTTGTGTGGTATCGATATGAAGGTGAATGACCTCAATTTTGGGAGACGGAGGTCGAGGTTTCTTCATCTGTGTTGTCTATGCGTCTCAGACCCGTGAATATAAAAGGATTCCATCGACTCCTTGGTGCCACTTGGCACATCGCTTGCCAGATGGAGCTGGCGACAGACGGCACTTCCCCCATGTGCAAGCACTACACGAGCTCTACTCGGTTACAACCTGCGAGGCCGAGTAGTACGCTTGCGCTGCTGGAAATTGCAAACAGTGTAATGGCCGCAACGCTCTTCCTAGAACCTGCCGAACGTGACCAAAATAAGTGATGTTCTTCCACTTCCAGTATGCCCTCGAAGGTTAAGCTGCTGCGGCCGCAAAAACTCTTCCGCTTCAAGATCGCGCAAGATTTCGCTCACAAGTTCAAAAAAGGAGTACGCCAACAAGTGCTCGAAAGTCAGTACCATCTTCCTGACAACGGTGAGTGCCCTGGACAACAACTAGTTTGCTGGGCATATATGGATCATTGTGTCAGTCTTTTTGATCGTTGTTTGCTTCTTTGGAAAGCGATGTGTCCAATCCTTCTGTTTAAGCGAACTAAGAACTTTTTCCTTACCCCCCTGTTTTCTCCAGAATGTAAAAATGGGAAATTTTCAGATCTGGCGACTGCGGCAATGGACAGATCGAGCTCGGTATAGCCCATTCCCTATCTCAGAATCATTTTTTCCTGACCTGAGGGCCACCAACCAGGGCCGTTTTAGAGGCGACCTCAAAATGGTCGCGTCTTCGATTTTCACTGATGTACATTTGCGTGGTGGGGCTAATTTCGGTCTCAAGGCTAACGAGCTTGTCAAACAGACCACTGGTGTCGCAAGTTGTCCAAGTCGAAGTCAAAGGGACTCAACAGGAAATACACAGGTCAACAAAAGAGGTGATTGGATTCACGATGTTAGTACCGCACAAGTCGACACGGGGAGAGATTCGCAGCGTGGAAACGGGGACCCGCTGAGCGTGTGTCGGCGGTGCGAGTGTTGTGAGAACACTGTTGTGGTTTGGTTTGCTAACAGAAAAGCCCCGGCTGTGAAGGCCTCACATCATACATGTAACCCCCGACAAATTTGTCGGGGAAATCGGGGAAAATCGGGGGTCTGATGGCTCAGCAGAAATCGGGGGGAAATCGGGGGAAACTCGGTAAGGAAAACGGGGGAAATGGGTGGAAAATCGGGGGAAATCGGGAAAAATCGGGGGAAATCGGGGAAATCGGGGGTATTTATAGTTGGACTCTACCTGTCTGCACAAGGCAAATAGATGGGAAACAAGTGCATACATCGCATTAAATAACTATTTCGACGTGTTCCGAAACTGGGATACTCTCAGAATAATTGTTCTCCGGCTATTTCTCACGGGCCATGACACCTACTCACCAAGTCCGACTCCTCTGAAGATACTCAACCATCTTCGCGAATCCCACCTGCGACATCGCATCAGTGCCGCGCATTGCGATGATCACCGGCTTCAACCGGCGGCGTCTTTTATTCTCTCCGAGTATGTTCAGTGTACTGAAGGCCGAATCCACGTGTGTGTCAGTCGGTGAAAGCTTGAGACATATTTTAGCGAAGCACTGCAGTGCCGGATGCTCCCCCGTGTAGGATGCCCAATAGTCGTGGGCTGTACCGCGGGTGCTTGTCAGCGTAGCACTGACCGGCAAAGCTCGCGGCAAACAGAGCACACATTGCCTCGATAGAGGCACCGTCTGGTTCGCTCAAGGAGGACCATTGCTGGGTGAAGGAACCGAAGACTGATGAAGATGCCGTACTCGGGTGCTCTGTTTGCCGCGAGCCCTCTTCAGGGTTCTTCTGGGTATGCATGGCTGACCAGTACGCCGAAGTCGAACTTCGATCGGACAGCCGTGCACTAACTGTCGAAGACACATCTTTATCATGCAGGGTCAAAACCTTGTGTCTTTTTGGTAAATGGCCACCAATTTCTTTCCGGAAAAAAATTGGGTTCTTTATATTTTAAAATTTTGGAACAAACACTGCAGTAATTTTTGATGAAGTTACTTTTTTGAGCAATTTACCTTATAGCCAGCAGGTACAATTGAAATTCCCTAACAGCCAGCAAAAACAAATTTAATTCCCTTCGAGCCAGCAAAACAAATTATATTCCCTTCGAGCCAGCATAAACAAATCTTTTTCCCTTCGAGCCAGCAAAACAAATTTAATTCCCTTCGAGCCATCAGAACAAATTTAATTCCCTTATAGCCAGCAAAAACAAATTTAATTCCCTTCGAGCCAGCAAAAACAAATTTAATTCCCTTATAGCCAGCAACAGCACTTTTTTTTGGAATTTTCACATTTTCCAGATGTAGGCCTATTTTGGCCATTTTTTGCCATTTTGGCCGATTTGCCCATAGTTTGGCCTATTTTGGCCTCCGTTGCCGGGTTTAGACTTTGGCCATTGCCTCCAGATTTTGCTCATAATTTGCAACGTGCATTTCCCTGACAACATTGAAGAAAACAGTTTCCGACATTGCCGTTGACAGGCACTGGTCCCCTACAGCACTGATCACTCCCCAGGAGCAATCAGTATTCTTACTTCATCAATTCCAGCACCATAATCAAACTCACTGTATAATCAAGGCGCTTCCTTTTGATTCAGAAAGGATTCATGTCCGCGCGAACCCCCTACGGCACTGTAAAATGTAGGGGGGCCCTACTCCTATTGCATGTTCGCGTGTTTCACAATAACCCGGTCGGTTCCTCCATATGTACAGGCTTGCTTTTGCACGCATGTGTATCCTTTTTCAGGGTGTGCTTATCCCTTCCATCCCTTTGCTTAGTTCGTGAGCCATGATTGTTTCGTCAAAGGCATGCATCCTGGCAGGTATCCCCTTTTTTTTTTGGGAGGACAAAGCGGGAAGGGGGGGGTTAATATTGCATCATCCTGCGTAAAGTCATCTGCTCTACGATCAACAGAATTCGCTCTCTAAGTACGGAGTCAAGTCTCGTCTGTATACGCGATGCGGTTTACCGAAGCCATCGAGCGCCACGGCCAGGGATGGATACGTTTACTCGCTGATCGATGCTACGGCAGTACAGCAAACCCACTATGCAGCCTGAGTTCAGCCCCGCGCACCTAGCGCTCACAAGGCAACCCATGATCACTTCGGTGTGAGGGATCAGTCCTGACCGAGCCTAATGCCTGCCGGGCGCCTGCTCCGTTGCGGTGTTTGCTTTCTGACCAATGCGTTCCACGTCTGAAGGGTCCTTGCGTTAAGTTCGCGCCTTCTGTGGGTATACAGACTTGATCACGACTTTTGGAAACGAAGCTTACTCTTGAGATCTGGTGTGGAGGGCCATCGTTACCTGACAAAACCCACTCATGCAGCCTGAGTTCAGCCCCGCGCATCTAGCGCTCACAAGGCAACCCGTGATCACTTCGGTGTGAGGGATCAGTCCTGACCGAGCCTAATGCCTGCCGGGCGTCTGCTCCGTTGCGGTGTTTTGAAAACTAGGTAACTTTGTGCTCAGCGGTCCTACGAATCATGTTCCACGTCCTGTGATTCGTACTTTCAAACTTAATGCCATGAATCATGTTCTACCTCCTGTGATTCGTGTGACTTTTAACAATCTTGTCATTTCGCCCCCACTCCTTCCTACAGCAGGACAGGTCCTGCTCTGTGGGCAACCAATGTTTTCTCACCCAGGCTGGTAGAACTGGTTGTCCTGGCGTCCAGACTGGTGGGACTGGTGTGGTCAAGCTGTCCAGGCTGGTGGACTGTTCTGGTCAAGTGCTATAAGGGAATTAAATTTGTTTTGCTGCTGGCTATAAGGGAATGCAATTGTTTTTGCTGGCTGTTAGGGAATATAATTTGGTTTTGCTGGCTGCTAGGGAAATATATTTGTTTTTGCTGGCTGTTAGGGAGTTAAATTTGTTTTGATGGCTCGAAGGGAAATACCCCTATTTTTTTTTTTTTTTTTCCTGTTGACAACTTGTGTCAGACTAGCCCACCCGGGGGTGGTTGATTCCTTCAGGCAGGGTCTCCCCCGTCCAGAGTTTGCTTGGGTCCAAGGTGATGATCGCCCTTCGGCTCTTTATTTCCTATTTCGCCCTCTTTGTCATTTTCATTTTATTGATATGCGTCCTCCCTCACTCTTAGCGTCCTAATCGGTCCTTTTTTTTATATGCCGAAACCAACTGAAAACGAAAGGAAAAGAAAAATCCCTCCCTCCGCCTGTCCCTCCCTCTCAACGCAGGTAATTCATGATGGCAGCGGTGCAGCGGTTGGTAAGCGGATCGTCATAAGTCGATTTAACACGCTCAGCAACGAACTTCAACGCCGGCGGCCTTCGTAGAGCGAAATCCTCCATCAAACCTTTGAAGCTGGGCAGTCCTTGCGGGCAGGCCTCCAGAACACTAGAAGCTGCGTTGTGGATTGTGTCGTTTTCCATCAGGACGTGTTGGGCGGTCGCCGCGCGCTGGCACAGCCTGCATTGTACTCGAGTCCTGTTCGGCATGACCGCACGGCGTACGATTGCCTGGAATAGATCCACTGCCCCAGGTACTCGCGCTAACGCCTGGAGAGTCGACCCTTTGGTCGCGGTGTGGGATGCTATCTCCCGGATCTTCCACAGCACCCCTCTCGACTCCATGTGCTGTACGGCCCTTTTTACGAGCCGGGTCGGAGCGTCAAGCTGCAGGAAAGCCTCCCTCTCGTGCACGCAGACCGTCGGTATCCCGCCCTCCACGTAGATGCGTTCCACGTCTAAGAGAGGGCCCCCGGTCAGCAGGGCCTCCGATGCCGCCCCGTCTGCCCGATCGACGTACTGGTCTCCCGCATGTCCCCGGTGCCACTGCATGCACTGTCCATAAGGGCTCACAATCCTGGCCACCGGGTCGTCCTCTACGCTCCGCTGGGCTCGCTTGATGGCCGCCTGGCTGTCACACCGCCATTCTACAGCACTTGGGGGGACGCCACACCTGCGCAGCGCCGTCGCGAGCACCAACATCGCGCAGAGCTCGGCTTCCGTGCTGGATGTGACGGTCCCAACCACCGCACACCCTACCACGGTCTGCCCGACCGAGACACCTGCGGACCCGCGCGCCTCCTCCTCCAAAAAGCCGCCATCAGAGGCCACCACGAGGGTCGCTGTTCCGTCCCACTCTTTCCGCACGGCCATTTCCACGAGGCGTATCACGTCCTCCCCCGGCGTGCCCCTCCTCGGTGGCCGGCGCAGAAAGCCCTGCATCGGGAGTCGATCATGCAACATGTCACAATAGTATGCAAGGTGGGCCCGCGTTCGCTGTAGATGCATCAAACTCTCGACGGTCATGGACCCAAAACCCTCTCTACAAGTAGCAAATCCGCTCAGTTATTTTTTTTTTTCCAAATTCTTTTTTTTTTTTTTGGGCCATCGGCCCCGCGGCAGCGTTTAAAAAAGATACAAGGTTTTGACCTGCATGTTATCGTAGCCGCCGCCTGTTTAGCCCGTCCCGGATTTCCTTGTTCTTCAGCAGAAAGCCGTTGGCTGAACAAAACTCCGCATGCTGCTCACCACCTCGGAAGGCAGCAGGACGCCCCCGCAGAAAATAAGAGTGCTAAAAAGAAGAAGCTGGTGCCTATCGAAGACACGACAAGGAAGCAGCGCAGCGTCGAAACGAAAGCCCGCGCAACTAAAAGCAGTCCGAATGCCAACCCCGGCAGTTGTCAAGGAAGCGCGGGCGTTGAGCGAAATACTCGCAAAGCAGCAGCAAAAGCTGACCGGGTCGCACAAGACGTGCCTCGGCTAACATTTCCGTTCGTTCGCCATTTCTCAGAAATTCTATTTTCTTTGTCAGCCTTTCAATTGGTAGTCATGCCAATGGGCCGAAAAACCCTTTTTCCCACCGGTGCACTACAGTGAAACTCCCCCGATTTCCCCCGATTTCAAAAATCGGGGGGATTTTAGCCCCCGATTCCCCCCGATTTCCCCCGATTTCCCCCGATTTCCCCCGACAAATTTGTCGGGGGTTACATGTATGTCACATGCCAACACACACACACACACACACACACACACACACACACACACATACTAGCAAGCTTGCTTGAGCGCCGAAGGCGCGTCTAGTGGGATCCACTACGTTCTGTGGATAGGCAATGCATCCCCAGTTTCACATCCACTCGTTACGAGGTTGGACGGGAGGGATCACAATCCAACACACGTCGCAGGCTGGGTGTTGGCCCCCCTTTGGTTGGGTTCCCCTCCCTCTCTCTTCTTGTGCCATTTTCGGCCCTTTCTAGCTTGCCTGTTTCCGTTTCCTTTTGTTGCCCTGCATCCCGCAGTTGCTGCGAGGACGTGCACCCGCTGGAGAACGCCAGCGCGAAGCAACCGGCCAGTGTCGTGGCCAGTGGAGCTGAGACCTCCAGAGACGTCGACAAGTCCATAGAACGGAGTAAGGATCCCACACACACACACACACACACACACACACACACACACACACACACACACACACACACACACACACACACACACACACACACACACACACACACACACACAGAAGGGACGGAAGGAGAACAATGCACCGTCCGCGGTGACTCGGCCCTAATTATTGGGCAAACCAATCGAGAGATAGCCTGTTCGGAAGACCTGAAACCATTTTTAACGCGAGCGATCGCGAAAATGGTAGCCCTGCGGCAGCGGCTCACGCTGCGAGTAGAGCACGTGAAGCGCGAGAAGAACGTGGACGCCGATGCGTTGAGCAACGCAGCGATGGACATTGTGCAGAGACAGCGCCCGACGCGAACGCAGCAGGAGGAAAATTTTGCAGTCTTTCGGGCCTCCGGACTCGGAAAAGCGATGAGTCTGAAAGAGTTAGGTAATGCCTACAAGAAGGTTTTACGGCCACGAATGTGCGACCACAATCCTGACCTCCGTCGGGGGAACAATTGTCAGGGGGGCTTCGCGGCGTGCGCAACTCTCGGAGGCGACTGACACGGTCATCCTCGGCATCCGAGACCACGTACGGACGCTAAGGCCGGCGCGGACTGAGACCACATTGTTCCCTCAACATCTAGAATGGGCAGCAACCTATGTCCCAGAGAAAGCATACCCCGCACGATGGGCGCAAGGGAAGACCGACTGGAAGGCAAGAGTCGAGAAGGTAGACAAGGTCCCGGGTGCAGGAGCGTGCAGAGAGGCGCGACCGAAGAAGACCCCGAAGGACGCGGTGAACACGGCTCGCAAACGATGAGCGAACTCCTCATATCCACTCGCCGACAGCATTTATACACATGCACGCGCACACGTGTTCCGTGTTCGGGCAGACTTCTGTCTCAAGAGCTCACGAGCATGTCAAATAGACCGACAGTGTCGCCAGTCTTTTGGACCCAAGTGTTGATGCTTGTGAGACGGCGTCGAAGGGACTCGCGGAAAGCGCGCAGGTCGTCAGAGGTGATGGTATCCGCGATGTTTATGCCGCACAAGTCGACGATGAGAAGCGGTTCGCAAAGAGAAGGCGCCCGCTTGACGACGGTGCCATCCGCAATGCACGCGCGGCGCGGTTCGAACGCCTGCCCGTAAAAATCGAGGAAATCGACGAAGAGCTGCGCCGGGTCGCGGACGGCCTGCGTATGCCTCTTGCTGGCTTTCGCCTCCCGCCGCTGGACCACCGCGGCTGCCAAATGGAGCAGGTGGCACGTCGAAAAGTGGTTGATCCTGTCGCGGCCCACGATAGCCCGGACCGTGACGACGAGCGGTGCCAACGTCGGAACACGCTTGAGCCACGTTTTCGCCCTGGCGCAGGATCGCCTCGGCGCGCTCGCGGAGTCGGAGAGGAAGAAGCTAATGTTCACAACGAGCCCGCCATCTTTTGCGCAGCCTCGTAACACCGCTTCTGTGTCCTGTTCGACGATACGCTTGACGGTCAAGATCTCGCTCAGCGGTCGGTGCAAATGGTGGAACCGGTCCCCGAGTGCTTCGCAACCTTCGACAACTATATCCAGCGGCGAAGACGCGTTGGACAACCCGTATTCGAAACTGCCGTAGCACTTCACGGCTGCGGATGGCCATTGGGCTTGAACGACTTTCGCTACTGACACGCGGATGGTGTGCCTCGCTGACTCACCCGCGGGTGTCAGTTTTTCTCTTTCGAAGAACGACTGCATGTCGTACGCCAGGCATTGCTCTTCGCACTCGTCATACGACGTCAGGCCCGCAGACACGGAATCGGAAGATCCAGATGTCTGCCATTCCTGCAGTACCCGACCCATACCCAACGACTCAACGAATAACGCCACGCTTCGCACAAGCTGCGATATGATGCCGAGCTGCTGCACCGGCGTCGAAGCAATTGTTCTCACTTCTTCAAAGGAAAAGAGATGACTATCCCAACACAAGCGTCACCGTTGCATGAGCGTGCGAGTATGTGTGTAATACACTTGCTTTTGGAAGTACTCTACTGTACTAGATCGCCAATCTTTTGTGCTAACGATCAACTGCTTTACGTGCTGTCAGTTGTTTTGAGCTCTTTCTGAGCTATAGATGGCTGTTGTGTGGTGTAGGCTGTGTAGTTTTCTTATTCTGTTCGTATGGTGTGGCTTGCTTGCTTTTTTGATTGCCTGAAACTGCGTGGGGGGTGCTTTTAGTCTGTTTTGAAGTCAAAAACCGGAGGTTTTTTAAGGGCCTCTCTAACGTTTGTTGTTGTCCAAAGGTTCGGTGTTCTATTTTCGAAGAAGACTGATGCTATGCCCGAAGCCTAATTCTAGCCAGTACACCCCTTCAGCATCACATCCAGTGTGCAGCACGGGTTGGCACCTTCCCTTCCCCTCTTCCGTCTCGCCCCTGTTCTCTAAACGCCTCTCTGGCTGTTGGTTGCGGTTGCCGGTCCACTCTTCTCGGAAATGTCTCGGTTGCTGGTTTGGTTGCTGAGGTGAAGCCTTCATGGACAAGCCAAACTTGCCGGTTTCCTGGTCGATTTCCGCGCCAGATTATTTCTAACTGCCGGCTGCAGGCCAATTGTAAGTTAGGAACGCGGAAAAAACGTTGAAAACATGCATGGGAAAAACAAAAGAGCAGAAAAGCAAGAGCAAACAAAAAAAGGGGGTGCAACTAAATCCGGGTAATTGTCTTTGCTGTGTGTGGCGGGCATTCAGAGTAGCCTCGCCTGTCTAGGAGAAAGAGGGAGGATACGGCTTTTGGGACTGCTCTTCTCTTCTTTTTTTTGCCTACTGTGGTCCAGAGTCAAAACGAACTCAAAGAAGCTGCTTTGAATTTTCGGACAGCTCTGGTTTGCTGCTTTCCCTAAGTGCTAAGAAGAACAACTGTGGCGCGGCGTTTCCCACAAACACACCCAGCCATCAAGACGTTCCGCACCCCGACGGGAATCGCCGTGCGGTTTCCGAAAGTTCGGAGGAGAGTTCTTCTTCCTTTCTTTCTTTTTCCGTCCCTCATCAGCGCTCGCGGCAAGGCCAAAAGGCCCGCCAGATTTTTGAGAAGCTCACTAGATCCGGTTTGTCAAGTTCTCTCCGGCCAGGCGTTTACAAACCAGATAGTATTCCTATTTACGCGAAGGCCTTTGAGCAGGGCAGATTTTCGAAGGTGGGATGGTCAAAATCCCCTGGAGAACCTGTGGGACAAAACTTTTACGAAGTGCGGATGCTAGGTCCTCCCGGCACCTAACGAAAAGAAAATTTTTTTCGCGTTGACTATACCTGGAGACCACCTCAGGAGCCGTAGGGTTCCTACAGTGAAAATGGCCCGAGCCAAGCCATTAACCAGGGACCACGACAACTTGCTTCCTCCACCTAGGAAACAGAGCGATCCTGACACTGAACTTGTTGCCAAGAAGCAGCTTCCCTCTCCCGATCTTTTCCACGGCAAGACAAATGTGGCAGAGGAATGCGTCGTTTTGTTGTTTGAAAAAATGAGGAACGAGCGGCTTTGTGAGTACAGAGGGTAAGAAGCGGAACCCCCAGAGGAGGTGCTAAAGAAGGTGCACGAAGGGACCGGTTTTACCTACGTTATTCTTTCGTTGGCCCTGTGACTTGTGTGATTGCCGAGCGAAAGAATAGGCCTTCCTTGCTGTCAAAACGGGGTAACTGCAAGACCCGTCTTTGCTTTTACACTCCGGCTTTATCTGAGAGAGAAAGAGTAGTGGTGTGTTGTAAGCGTGTGTGGGTTGTTCGTTTTTGAAGGTGCCGGCAGCCTGTGACCGTCTCCACTGACGTTCTGTCTCGGCAGGACACGTTCAGGAAACGTGGCAGGGTTCAATAGGCAACCTGAATCAAGTGTGCCTTTTTCTTTTCGCGTTTCGGCGTTTTCTGAGAGAGTTGCTATGCGTGACACCGCTGTTCGCGGTCCGTGTGCCCCTTGGGGCTTGATTTGAGACCACTTAACCACTAGTGGACAGTGGGTGTGAGTGTGTTTCCGTGCTTACAAACTTAGCGGGCGGTCTTCCTCCATCATCCCAGAGGTTGGCAAACTGCAACATCTTTCAAAACAAGCAAACAGTGCTCATTTTGCGGTTATCCAATACAGGACTTTTGTAAGAGTTGGGTAGGTGTCACAATTGGATTTTTCCTCATACCAAACGAGCACTGCACCGTCGAGCAGGTTCCAAGAAGGTTACGATACCAACATGGAAATATAGGACTCCTGTAGGACTTGGGCTCAGAACGCCACTTTTGACTGTTCTTCCGTTTTACGCACACAAGCGCGGCACCTGTGCGCAGCCAGTAAAACCAATACGAGTCACTGACTAGTCTTCTCGGGTCGGTCAAGGTTTGTTTTTTTCGGTGTGAGGAAGAATGCATCTTCAACACGGCAGTCTCCTACATTATTCGACTGCTTTATTTGTAGTTCGAGAATACGAGCGGAATCGCTCTGCTATGAGGACGTGGAAGTAGGAAGGTTGAACAAACGATAACACACCGGGGGTTTTGAGTATTTTGTCGGGATAGATCTCCAGTTGACCTTAGAGGCTGTTGGGAGAATCGTGAGTGGAGGGAGGACGCTTTCTTTTTCCCCGAGCAAGTGACTAGCCACCCCGGCGGCTGATTTCTTCCAAGCAGGTTTTCTTACCGGCGGGAGTTGTTTGGGTTGGCGCTTTTTTGAATGCTCGCACGAACTTGAGTGAGAGAGACCAGTTGGCAGGACCGTCTCTCCGAGGAGTTTCCGGTCACGTCACTACTGCCGCGTACTCGGGCGTAGGTCGTTTCGTCGGAGGCACGGCGCAGGCCGCGCCCCGTCACCAAGGGTGACGGCGTCGACGTTGACGCAGCCGCGCCAAAAAGATGTTCAGCTGCAGACGCAAGCCCCAAAGGAGTGCCGCGGGTTCCTACAACATGTAGGACTGCAGCCATAAATCGGGAAACCTACAAGCTAAAAATCATGGGCACATCGTGCTGTGGCAGCCGAGGCGGCTCACCTCTTCGACGGGCTGAGAGGGTGGCGATTGTTTGCGTTTTTCTTTTTCTGTTTCCCCCCTCTTTTGGTAGGCTGGCTTGCGTGGTGTGAGAAGTGACTCTTAGTGCGTTCTAAAAAGCTAAACCCCTTCTTTCGACAGCCGGCATCATTCGTGACCGAAGGGGGAGGGGGGGCTGCTCCAGAAACGTCGCAGGTAACGACGACTCTGATTCTGAATTTGCGAACCGTAGAAACTACTCCTCCTCAGAGAGGATGCTTGTCACAGGCCAAAAACTGTCACAAATAACGTTGAAAAGTTACGTTGGCATCCATGAAAAATAGGTGAAGCCGCGGGTGCTTGTTCAAAAACACTCGGAGGCCGTCCCGGCGCCTTATTTCGTCGTTGAAGCCCCATACGCGGGAGTGTACGCTGAATGAATGCACCGAAAGTCCGCACCCGCCTTTGATCGTTCTGACTGATTGCTCAATGGCGGGCCGAATGACGTCCCCATGACACTTCGGAGCACGAGCGAAATCTGCCGAGGACTGCGAGAGAGGGGAGCTGTCTAAATGCACAATTGTCTGAAGAGAGGAAGAGAGTTGGGGAGGATGGGGCACTTAGTGTAATGTAGAGAGGCAAACTCTGCCTCTCGTTAGGCTTGATTGCATTGTCCTATTCGTCGAACCGGGGAGTGCCGGACTCTGTGGGCATGCAATTCGTACTATTTTTGACAAAAGCGGATTTTAAAATTAGGGCAGAGTTGGACTCGAAGAAAGAGTGCGCTTGGGCGGCATTTTGGCAGCGGCCGACGCCGTGATTTTCTCTCTCGCAAGCTCAGGGTATCGGCGTCTCTTTCTGCGGAGGAAGTCATCCATACGTTTCCTGATTCACTCAGTATTCATGTAAGGAAGGAGAGTTTGGTAAAATGAAGGTTTGCGCCTGTGGTTCCATAACCGTTTTTATTTCTCTTCCCCGGGCTTTTTGTTGAAAGCTTTCTCGCTCACATGCCTTCCTTCAAAGGAAAATCTCTACGAAGTCCTCTTACCCCTTCTCACGTTGCCGTCACGTTGGAAACCCCGCTCCGGCTGTCGGGTAGCAAGAAAAGTGTCGAAACCGCGGTCGCGCCTAGGCTTACCCTCTTGTTGGGAAAGGAGACGTGCAGGCGGGACGCCAATTCGAGCCCCAACTACCTGAAAACTAAAAGACTTTTGGCTTATTTTACTTAAACAGAATCGGGCGTTTTTTAAAGAGGGGAAAGGTTTTTCTTTTTCTCAGTTTATAGTGTACGTGGGTTCCCTAGCAGAAACCCAGAGACGGCCTACTGCCCTTACCGGCTCTCGTTTAGGCACTTCAGTATTCCTTGGCGAGCGTCCCCGATTGGCGAGGGAAAGAAGTTATTATTTACAGTGCAGTTCACTCTGAGATGCGGGGTTTTATCGTCTCCGGGACCATTGTCGAAAAGGCTCCTTCAAGGTAACGGGTATTAGTGTGCGCATCGTATCTGCGGTAGTGGCAGTACGTGTGCTTGTGCGTGTGTACTTGTACGACTTCTTTTCGACCGGCCGGCTTACCAGCCCCGATTTTTCGGCCTGAAAGGCCAGCCTGCTAGGGAACCCTGAGGTGTAATGCACTTATATCCCTGTCAGGGACATAAGGACAAGTTAAACCCGATTGGGCAAATTGTGTTCAAGATTGTCATCGAAATTGTTTTCAGCAACGACTGGAAGTGTCAGATTGGCGCATCCAGCGGTAGTCCTTTTTGCTGGTTTCGATTCTGGAAACAGGAGCGGGTGCAACAGGTTGCAGTTATCCCTGTGGCCTTCTTTTAGGTAGATTTGCTCCTTTTTGCTTCCTTTTTTTCCCATTTTTCCCAAACTATCTTTTCCCAGACAGGTTTGATTATCGCTTTGCACGTTCGCTTGAAAAGTCAGCATATCACTCAGGCAGGAGCAAAAAGGACCCCAAAGGACCAAAAGAACATGGCCTTTCTAAAGCCCAACCCCCAAAGGGCCCATTGGGAACCTGAAGGACTCTAAGATGATCAACGCACTATGGCGAAAAAGGCCGTCCAGGCAACAGTTCGTTCATTCCGAATTCATCGCGCACTGAAGACCTTTTGCGGACATTTTCGAAATTTTTCAAAAACGTCGTGATTGGGAAAAAGGATTGAAGTAACGTTTCGCGTCTTCCCCAGGACTGGGGAAGCATCTTTTGAGTAGCCAACGATCAAGCAACCCCAACTTTCGTCATCAGTATCTGTCGATGGGATGACTCGCTGGTTCGTTTATCAGTGCCAGACCCTGACACCAGAATCGTTCCTTTTTTTCATTTTATCCTGTGCCTGGATGAAGTGGCGAAGTGTCAAAGCGTGTCGTTCTTGGGTGCCTAGCCACCACGAGGGGCGCACGACTTGTGTTCTTTCTTTGTTGAAGAAGAAGCAGGGCTTCCGCTTCCCACCCTCTTTAGGAGCACCTGAGCCACCCTCTTCCGAGCTTTTTGGCCGCAAGGCCCACTTGCCACCCGGGTTCACAATCGCGCTGGTCGATGCGATTTTCTTTCTCTTGCGAGACTTCGCCTGCAAGAAGAGTTTTTCCTGTGATGTCGTCGAAAGCCAGCCAATGGTCCAATTCGACACAATGGCAGCTCGACCTTTTCTGTTTGCTCTTTCAAGCAAGGGCCAACGGGGAAAGAAAGTGTAGACTGTTTTTGGCGGCCTTTTGGTCATTGGGAATGCTTTCTCCTGTCTGCATGCAGGAAGATTTTTCTGTGCCGGATTCGCCGATAGCAAATGGTCTAATACGATACGTCCACCATATTTATCATTTTTGCGCTTTTCTCATTTAAGCAATGGGCCGGCGGGGAAAGAAGCGCGTGGTTTTGTTTAATTAAGCATATTCTTTTACTTTTCGCTGTCGAGAGCATTTCTTTTTTTACTATCAGCATGTCTTCGGGCCTTTAGTGACGGAAAACGTGGAATGCTTCGAAGAATAATTCTGGCGGATTCGAATAATTCTGACGGAACGAAAAGGCAAAGGCTTGCTCGAGACACGGGGTCTACGGCACCGAACCAGCGTGGCATTGCGTTCTCATCGCGATGAAGAGGTTCGCCCACTTCATGTCAAATAGTTTGCAATAGTCGTCATAACGTTTGTAGACATCGCGTCGCGTCTTGTACTTCATGCACGAGTGCTGAGCACCGGGACACGGTGTGCGTGTATGGAAACAGATGAATCGAGTGATAGCACACGGCCTCGAGCATCTGCGCAAAGCACGCAGCTTCTGCCTTGAATGCAGTGCAGTGGACTACCGTGGCTGTAGCAGATTACGGAGAAGTACAGTTCGAATCCGGAGAGGACACTCCGTCTGAAACCAGAGAGTGTGTGCAGAATAGCTGCTGGGTTTGCCACAACGCGTGGTGATACCACACGGCCTCAAATGCAAAGCACGCAGCTTCTGCCCTGAGCAGTTGACGGAGAAGAACACCCACGCGACGCCCAGACACGCCACCAGCCTGTCCCACATCGCCGGTTCAAACTACGCGAGCGCTCCAAACACGCCGTCTCTGTGGCCACTCCACCGCCGACAAGCTGCAAACAACAGTTGCTAGCCGCTTGTCGGCGGTCTTTTACTACCGTGACGATTGACATTTACACAAGCTAAGTATGCATTCATCTCTAAAAGGTGCACTGGTGCAAAACGGCTCAGGATGTACTTCCCGAACAGCACACGGTCGTAACGGTGGAAATTGCCAACAACCGAAAACGATGAACGATACCCAACCGCCGAACGGGGCGAGGTGCGTCGTGTGTGCATAAGTCGAACTTTGAGTGCGTGAGTACCCTCCGAAGAAAGGTCCATCACACTAGTTCCAGGCTACTTAGCCCGGGTCTCTGGGTCGCGTCCCCCTCCTTCTCTGCGTCGTGTGTGCAGAATAGCTGCTGGGTTGGCCACAACGCCAGCAATAAGACCGGTTCGGGCCCCAAAGGGGGTTGCCGCTTCTGCTTTTCCCTGCCCTTCCCCCCTCTCCCATGGGCACGCCCTGCGGCCCGGGTTGTCGTTCGTTTACTGCTGAAGCGACGACCTGCTGCCCTTTTGCCCGGTGACCTGCCGCCTGACCGCGACGCCGGCGGGGCGGGCGGCGCTGTTCCGCCAGTCGGACCTGCGGGCGTTGCGGCTGGTCGCGTTCATCTGCGAGGCGGCGAGCCTCGAGGTGATGGTGTCGTACGGGTCGCGGAACAGCGGCAGGCTAACTGATGGCGACAGGTCCAAGCCGCCCTCAACGTCAGGTACGGGGCTGCCCTGCGCCAGCGAGTGCCGCCGGGGCGTCCTCGATCGGTGGGGCAGCACCGGGAACCCGGTGGTGCCGTCGAGCGAGTTGTGGCCTCGCTGCGCCACGGCTTGCGGGGAGATCGAAAAGGTGAGCGTCGGCGAGTCGGCGGAAACGCGCCGCATCGAGGCGGCTCGGGTCATCGAAGCCAGCCGACTCATGGAGTACACGCGGCTCATCGGCCGGTCCGCGTCGGTGCTGTCCAACGCGAACTTCGGCGAGTGCGCTTGAGCGAACGTGCTATCAGCCTCCTGCGCCTCCTGCATCTTCGGGGAGACGTCTGGCGAGTGTGGAGAACGGGGCGAGTGCAGCGAGCGCGGGGACTGCGACGACGCGAGATACGTCGTCTCCATCTCCGGGTTCTTCGGTGAGACCCTCGGAGATGGCTTCGGGGACATCCTTGGGGACACCCGCGGAGAGTGTGAAGGAACGTGGAGCACGCTGTTGTCCATATCGTTGCTCTTCGGGGAGAACCTCGTGTGCGAGGTGACGAGCTGCAAGGGATTGCCGGGCAACAAAGTGTCGTCCAAGTCGTTGTTGCTTATTTGCTGGTAGTCACAGCTGACGGTCAACTTCGTTCCGTGGAGATGGGTTCGAAGATGCTCGACGGGAGAGCCGATGGTGGACGACAAAGAGTTGGTGGTGTTGTCGGAGTCCATGTACGAAGGGTGTGGCAGTGAGTTCAACCGTTTTCTCGAAGCTGTGCGTACCTTCCGCCTCCTCGCGCTGTACATGTCGGCAGCGTACAGGAGGATGTCGAGAATGGCTTTCATGAACACCACGATTGCTGTCACGAACAGCAGGTACGACGACACGACGAAAAACCCGTTTCCAGCGCCAGCGTGAACCCAGATGCCGACGGTCATGAGGAGCATGGCGGAGAACATCAGGACCGAGAGAACCGACGTGACGCAGTTGTCGACAGGCGCGGAAAAGGGACGGGTTGAGATCACCGCGCTGGTGAAGACGAAGAGAAGGATGCAGATCAGCGTGTTCCGGATGTTGCACGCTTGGTGGGACGACGGGCGCCAGGCTGACAGCCAGGCGAGGGTGATCATTTGGTACGACTCCACCAACGCGAAGGCGGCCCAACCGGGCCGAAAGGCCTCGCACAGGTGCTCCCACCGTTCGGCGAAGAACGACGCGGGGTCGTTGTTGACCGCGATTTTGTCGCCGCGCAGGAAGATGGACAGGGACCGCCTCCACCCGGTGTACGGCGCGTCCGCCGACATCTCGCGGGACGCCGCCGTCACGGGCGTCAGAAACGGGCTCCCCGGCACCAGCTTCGGGTCGGCCACGAACGCGCACTGCACGGGGATTTCGCGGATGACGAACCAGTACACGAGGGCCGGGAGGACGGTGCAGACGAGAAGCACGGCCCACCCGATGAGCGCGACGGCAGGCTGGCCCTCCGGGAAGAAGGCGAGGCGGGCGGCCACTAGCGTCGTGCCCTGCACCAGGAACATCGTCGGCAGCTGCAGGAACCCGGGGGCCCGGACGATGCCTTGGGCGCAGCGCCACGTCTTGCGCCGGAGGCGCTGGATCGCGGACGCGACCCCGAACAGCACCGCCATCGAGGCGAGGATGATCACCGGGTTCATGATCACCGCTCCCAGCAAGTACTTCCTCTGGGTGGTGCCGAAGGCGAGCCGCGTCGGGTGGAACTCCCAGTCCAAGGGCACCGCCTCCTGCACGTCGACGTCGTCGACCTGCGTTTTAATTCTTGTTCCAGTTCGGAAAGAAAGGTTGAGTAGATCTTGACGGATACAGATAGAAAAGGAGCGCTATTAATCTTCGCTTTTTCGCACGAAAGAGGGTGGGCTTTTCGAGCATTTATTGTGGTTTGGTGTTCTAGGGTTTTAGGGGCTTTCGGTTGCGTTAGATTTTCCGACACCCGCAATCGTGAGCAGCACAAACTGAAGAGGTCTAGTCGGCCATTCCCTGCAGGCCCGAGAAAGTAAAGAACAAAATGCGGTTTTCTTCCCACGACCGCACCACACACGACTGCAAAACCAAAGAGTTGAGCTACTTTTTTTCACGAGCAATAGCTTGCAAAAGATTAGTGAAGGCGCTTTATTGTGTTTGTGCGCACTAGCGAACTCGCCTGCTTTGGTGAGTGTCATGTAGTATGCCGCCAGCTACTAATTATTAGTACCAACAATGCGTTGTTGACACAGAAGAAACTGTCTAAAAAGAATAGGCGTGTGTTTGTTTGTACGTGCCGGGAAAACTGAGAACTGTCAACTCTGGGAGGCCCCGCCCGCACACCTCGCACGTGAAGCCCTTCATCATGACCAGCGACCCGCCGAGCCCGCCGGTGAACGCCGACGCAGACGCGGCGAGGGACACCGCGGCGCTGATGCGGCCCCGCTCGTTCTCCGGGACGAACGACGAAGACGCGCGGCGGTCGGGCGCCGGCGGGGCGCCGCCGCGCGGCGCGCCGGTGGCCGGCGCGTCCGAGCCCGCCGCAGGCGGCGGCGGCGGCGGCGGCGGCAGCAGCGGCGGCGCCTTCGCAGGCACGGGGCCGAAGGTGCCAGGGACGGGTGTCCGCGCCGCGCCGGGGCTCCCTGGCGCGAAGGTCAGCGGCGCCGCCGGGAGCCCCGGCGGCGCGGCGGTGGCCGGAGCCGCAGTGTGCGGCGGTGCCGTCGCCGGAGCGTCCGTGCCGCGAGCAGGCGGACCACCTGTGGCCGGGGCTGCCGTGGGTGGGGCGCCCGTAGCAGGGGGCGGCGTCGGCTCCGGCGGCGTCCTGCTGGACGGTGCCCCCGTGGGCGGTGCGTCTGTGGGTGGCCCACGGGTGGATGGCGCATTCGTGGACGGTGGGTTCGTGGGTGGCACATGGGTGGAAAGCGCATTTGTGGGCGGTGCGTTTGTGGGTGGCACATGGGTGGAAGGCGCATTTGTGGGCGGTGCGTTTGTGGGTGGCACATTCGTAGGCGGTGTTTTCGTGGACGGCACGCTTGTAGATGGCCCATTCGTGGGCGGTGCGTTGGTGGGCGGCGCACTGGTAGATGGCACACTCGTAGACGGCCGATTTGTGGGTGGCACACTGGTAGATGGACCGTTCGTAGGTGGTGCGTTTGTGGGCGGCACACTGGTAGAAGGCACATTTGTAGGGGGTGCGTTCGTGGGTGGCACACTGGTAGATGGCACATTCGTAGATGGTGCGTTCGTGGGCGGCACACTGGTAGATGGCACACTCGTAGGCGGTGGGTTTGTGGGTGGCATACTCGTAGATGGCACATTCGTAGACGGCACACTGGTAGATGGCACATTCGTAGATGGTGCGTTCGTGGGTGGCACACTGGTAGATGGCACATTCGTAGATGGTGCGTTCGTGGGCGGCACACTGGTAGATGGCACACTCGTAGGCGGTGGGTTTGTGGGTGGCATACTCGTAGATGGCACATTCGTAGACGGCACACTGGTAGATGGGACATTCGTGGATGGTGCGTTTGTGGGTGGCACACTGGTAGATGGCACACTCGTAGGCGGTGGGTTTGTGGGTGGCGCACTGGTAGAAAAAGGCGGCGCAATAGTAGGGGGAGCATCAGTCGGGGGTGCAGAGGAAAGTGGGGCGGTGGTATCCGGCGGGTTGGTGCTCGGCGGGTAGAGGCACGTGTACTCCATGCGGCGGTGCGTCGCATTCCCGCAGCCGGCGACCATCTCGAGCTTCTGCAGCGCGCCCGCGCCGCAGTCGTAAGGCACGTCGATCATATTATTAAGCGACTCATTCACCGCCGGGAAGCACGCCGTGTGGTGCACCTCTGTTCTGGGCCAATCAACGGCCAATTCGCAACACTCAATCGACATCACGCTATTATCAATGCCTTGACAGTTCCCTAATGGCTGTCTCACATCATATGCTTGCACGGCGCTCCCCGCGCTGCATTCGACTGGCGGATATGTGGACAAGTCCTCATCGGCTGCGTAAAAACAAGTTTCAATTTCCGTACAATCCCCCAGCACTTCATCGACACCGCACTTTGATTCGAACGCTGCTAACTTTCCGCCGGTGTCGCAGCTCTTCCACAGGCCTCCCTGAAGCGGAATACGCCTACCGCACCCAATTTCGCCCGCAGAAAAAACCCCGCTCCACAAGGACAAGTCATTGCAGCCGTGCACCGCGCCTAGCAAACATGCACCCGCACACAAGCTCAACCATTGCATCTCGTCGGCAGTGATTCACTACCATGCGCTGGTGACCGTAAAACCGCCTCTCTATTACCGAAACACCGTAAAGAAAACAGTATGTGTCCTGTCTGCACCGGCTGAAGTGACTGTCTGCTGGCTCAGAGGTGTTGGGGGCAGCTTTCGCTCGGGTTCACCAATGCGGATTGACGTTTGCTCTTTGCAACTTGATTGATTTGTGTTTTCTTCCGCCTGATGACAAGCAAGTATCAGACTACTCTCTCTGCTGGTATCTTAACGCAAGTAGTCGACCGATGGAAGATGCCTGCGTTCAACGTCTCCTCTCCTTCGTGTCACCCTTGCTTTTCTTTCTTTAGTGACCAAAAGATGTGCAGCTATCGATCCCTTTAGGTTTGCTGTCACTTTCCCTTTTTCGGTTCCTTGTTGCTCTTTCTCTCTCTCTGTCAGGCTATGCTCGGCGCAGCTGATGATAGTGCGAACAGCAAAACCTGGTTTTATCAGGAAAGAGGTGTAGTTCTTGTTGAAATGAAGAATGAAATGAAAACGGCTTCCCCCCCTCCCTTCCCTCCGGTGTGTAAATGGTCCTGATAAGTTTGGGGATCACGCTTGTTGTGCTGAACGAGCATGTTCTTGGGTTTAACATGGGTTCACTCGTCGGGAAAACCCATTTGCACTTGAAGGGTGAAGATGAATTTGACTCCGAGACAAGAGCTGCTAAGACGCTATATGCAAAGCATCGTACGAACGGAGCCCAATGACACAATCTCGTCTGCCCCTGGCATTTTCCGGCATTTTTTGTTGAACGCTTACGCCCGCCACTAAACCCAGATTACCTGTCTTTTCGTGTGGGCTACAGCACATTTACCTCCTTTGATCTATCGCAACTGGCAGTCTCCTCAAGCAATTCCTACAAAGCAGGTGCTTGCACAAAAAGAAGTCAAGAACGCTTTTCGCAGTAGCCCTGTTGTTGGACGCGGACACCTGCATTGTGCCCAGACCTGTTTGCGTGGTTATTTTCTGGAATTGTAATTCTAGATCTTGCAGCGACATGAGTACCACCGAAGGACACTTGGCGCGCTTTCGTCCCCATGCGACTCGCTGCGATTGCAGCGTTGCTGGTATCTGGAGGCAATCAGAATAGGTGCCAGAATCCTCGCTTGCTCGTTTCTGCCGAGCAGCATCCCGAGAAGCTCTGTGAAGATCCAGGCTGAGACGGCGGGAGGGCGTGTTCCTCGCGTGATCCATGACGGCCACAGTGCCGGTGTCAAGTGTATAATCATGCCTATCACCTGTGTGCGGCACTGATGCAGCTCAAGGAGCAGCAGTACGTCGGCGAGTCGGAGACTCAATGACTGTGCGAACTCTTGCCACCAGAGCACCAGTCGTCCACGCAGGCTCGAAAGCCATGAAGGGCTGCTGCGTTGGGCTGAGAGGCGCCGGCCTCATTCGTGTCTCCGAGTACCAGAAGCCAAGAGCATGCTTTCCAGGGGCTTGAATGGTGAAGCTCGCAGCCGGGTGCTCAAGGTAGATGTCGCCCGAACAGCGCATTTCATGTAAACGTGGCACCGAAAGGTCGTACAAGGCGGGGCTTCATTTCCTGTTGATACTGAGAAGCAGGCAAGGGCATCTGCAGATGGTACGGGAGAGAAAAGGTAGGTTGTCGATGGATGCCGATGGATGGTACGGAAGGGCTAAAGAGAGAAGAGAGAGGTCCCACATCGAAGGACACCGTGGGCGATCAACGTTTCCTTAACCCCTTGTGGTTGGAAGGGGGTGGGGCAGGGGGGGGGAATCCCCGGGGGATGGTGGTAGGTCTTGCCGTTACGAGACTTTTGGCGGCCAGAAAAATCAAACTCCAGTCTTGCGACTCTTGCAACTGTCCTTGCATTGGTTCTTCTGGCGTGTCTTCACCCTGGTGGTTCTGACTTTCTTCGCCACAGCCCCCCCGCCGTAAAGAGACAGCCCTCGTGGTGCAGCAACCCAAAACAGTGCTTTCGACTCCCCCCTCTCTCTCTTTACCCGAAGAACCCTGGACTCGAGGCTGGAGATGCGATACCTTGCCTGGTATGCCAGGGCATTCTTTACTGTGAAGGGCGCAAGCTGCGTTCAGCATTCAGAGTCGGATGGCTTAGCAGCTGCGATCACCTCAAAGCCCAGTGTAAGGTCGCAGGTGCGTAAGTGCGCAAACTGCGTTCAGCATCAAATCTTGGATGGCTCGACATTTGCGATCACTGCTGCCTTCTGACGCAGAGCTTCGGTCATTGAGTGATCTGATCCGCCTTCGTTATGGTGCAACCCGCTCAGCGTCGGGTCTCGGCGCAATGGCAGCTGCTTCCTGGTGTTTCTAGCTTATTGTGTGATCAGATCTGCCTTCGACATGGTTCGGGTCTCGGCGCAATGGCAGCTGCTTCCTGGTGTCTCTAGCTTAAGGTTATCGTGTGATCAGAACTGCCTTCGACATGGTTCGGGTCTCGGCGCAATGGCAGCTGCTTCCTGGTGTCGCTAGCTTATTGTGTGATCAGATCTGCCTTCGACACGACGCGTGCAGCGCGGTCCGCAAATTGCCAGTCGCTCGGATAGCTCGTTACCTGAGAGAGCGGATGCCCTCGGAGCAGGTCGAGGTCGCGAGTTTTTGCCGCGTTGCAGGAGTTGTCCCTTGGCAGAGTGACCCGGTGACTCGTCTCGCCCTTCAGATCCGGTTGTGGCGTGCTTGCTCTCGCCGGGCGCCAGCGTCCAGCATTGTGCAATGCGTGTCGCAGCCATTGGCGGGCTAATGACCAGGGGCTTCACCGGAAACTCAAGTTAGCTTCGCTACTTCGCCTCCGTAGGCTTTCTCTCTACATTGGGTGGCTTCTTAAGCTGTTCTCGGCTTGCGTCCTTCTACGTCTTTTTACACTTTGGCGCAGTCCGAATACCCGGGACAGCCGGGGGCTTTGGCTTTAACTTGGTCCACGGAGAGTTCGTGCATTCGGACTTCCTTCTGAAAGCTGCACACGGGCATCCATCAATAGACCACCTTAGCGATCTGTTTGCACCAAACAGTATCCGGATCCGAATGCTGACGACTTTGGAACACGATACCGCGACAAAAGCCACGAACACTGTGCAGTCGTCATCCGCCAGCGTCAGGTCTCGGACGGCTCGGTAGCTGCAGCAGCTACTTCCTGTTGCCGGAGCAACTCGAGGTCGCGCGTCCTCGCGATGATCATATCCGCCACCGACTTGGATTTGTCCGGGGTGAGCTCTCCTGGAAGGCGATACAGCGGCTCGGAAGACATCAACGGTCCCACCAGCCGAAACCTGTTATCATGTTAAGTTCGCCTGAGATTCCAAGATTTTAGGGTCCCCAGGTGATCTTCGCTCTTGAATGGGTTCTCTGAGGGCAAGTAAGGGCTATGTGGGCGTGGTTTGATTCTTTGGCGTACACTTTCCTTGTGAGTAATGGCTAGCCGTGTCCGGGACTGTTTGTGACCGAAGTTGCTAGTCTGCGGGTATTACACGGTGGGGTCCAGCCTCAGGAGCTGGAGTTAAAGCTGGAGTTTAAAAAACAGATGTCACACCCGATTTTCGGGTGTGGATTTACACGCGTTTTGGTTGTGGCACACCCGCTTTTCGGGTGTGACTCGGGCACACCCTCTTTAACTCCAGCTTCTGAGGCTACTCGGGTGGTCCTAAACTGCTCGGGAAATCCAGGATACCTGGTCGGATGCTCGCTTAGGCTGAAATAATGGCTCCAGAATGCAGAAACAAGGCAGAATCACCTCCACAAGCCAATTCCTTAAGGAAAAACATCAGAAACTGGTGTGATCCACCCTGGACTTTTTCCGGGTTTGTGCCGGGTTTGCATCGGGCATACCTCACCAGAAACCCAAACTGGGGGTCACCGGAAATCCAAAACTAGAAACCCACCACTGCGGTGCCCATAAAACGCCCCGAAAGGGCGGGAAAAGTGGCCGGACGCTCGTTTAGGCTGAAACAATGGCTGCAGAAAGCGAAAACAAGGCGAGATCACCACAAGGAAATTCCTAGGCAAAAAATTCCTGAAGGAAAACATCAAAAGCCCAAACCGCAGCCACAAAAATCCAGGCGTCCATCCCCGCCCCCCCCCATTGACGGCTGATACCTGTCGCTGTCGACGTCGACATCCTTCTGCATTGCTCTGATCGCAGCTGCTGCTTCCGCTTTCCCCGAGCTGATGGCTTGCAGCTCTTGGACGAGGAGCATGAGGCGGCGGCTGCTTTCGGTGTTGCCCATCGCCATTTCGTCTCTCGCGGCCTTGATGAGCTTATTCATGTCTTCGGCTTGAGGCGAGTCGCTGGGCACGTTTTCGAAAAGCTGCCGGTACCCCAGCATCGCGACGATGAGCACAATCAAGCACAAGACAGAGATGGGAATCAACACGACCCGCTTGACCAATTCCAGCAACGACGTCGCTGCGAAGAAGTACCCTTGCCGCTCCTTCCGGGCCCCGCTCGGCGCGAGGATCCCGGACCCGAACTCGCGCTTCCCCACGCAGAATCCGAGCCTCAACCAGCGCAAGATGGTGCCGTTGGCCAGCACGACGTTCCCTAGCCCCACGACAATCAACCCGCTTTCGTGCCCAAGCCGCACGCGCTGTTTCGACTCGGGTGTCAGAAACCGGAAAATGATCGGCTGCTCTGATACCCATGTGAACGTAAGAGACGGGCCCAGCTCCATGTAGTACGGATGCATGTTCTCCGTGCTACGGTCAGTCAGCAGCGTGCAGCGGAACCGGTACTTGGAGTTGCCGTCGGCGATGATGGGGGAAAAGTTCAGGACCTTCGTCGGTTGGCCGAAGCCGAAGGAAAAAGGTTGGAACGTCTTCGAGAACCCCCACGCCACCAACGGGCGCCCGGCGCTGACGGCGCTCTGGTCTGTCTTCCAGCTCGTCTTCGCAGAGGCTGAAGACTGCCACCGTCGACACATTTGCAGCCCGCCGCGCATGGCGCGCGGCATTCTTTCCCTTTTTGTCTTTTTGGTATGGCAAAGTCCGCTCGGTCAGTTGCCTGGCACAATAACCTGTGACCCGAAACGTGGCGAGACAAACATGGTGACGCACAGCGTAAGTCTTTACGGGGACATAAGTAAGGATGCCAAAAGGGGGGGTTGCAAGAACGTGCTTGGAATGCATATGTGCTCAACACTGCTCTGGTCCCGTCTGCGTCGTGTTTTGGTCCTTTAAGCCACGGACACATAAGGCGAAGTCCATCAGCGCGGAACCTGAGTGTCTGCAGACAGGACAGCGGTGTGAGTCTGGTTTGTCAGGCGGCTGTTCGTAGCTCGTCACAGCCAGGACCACCCGCGCTACCAGAGCACAGGCCAATCCGTCACGGGGAGGAGGCCCATGCCCAGAATTTCCCTCGCGTCGGCCGGCGACGCCTGATGGTATCTAAAATTGCTGGGCCTTCTCGATCCCCAATTCGTTCAGCCTTCGTAGACCGAGTCGGACCACACTCAGCCAAACCAAGGCCAAAAGCAAGCTGCAAGTAGGAACCTTTCGCAAAAGACGGAGGCAACAATGAAAGGCTTTCAACGTGACTCGAGTGCGCGTTCGAGATGGAGGAGGGGAGGAGGTTGGAAAACAGGGCTAGAAAAGGTTCACGCAGGTGTCAATCAACACGCGAGGAACCTTCTTTGGTCGGATCTCGGCACGATCTCGAACAGGATAGACAAGATTCAAAGGCCGTTCCAGCTGGGTTCATCGTTTTGGAACACGGGGGTGTGTTGCTCGGCCGTGCAGGATTGCAAAGGAAAGAAAATGCGTGAACATTCCGCAACCCGGATGCAGAGATCTGAAATGGTGGCACATTGACGATCCTGTTGGCCGTTGTCCACTGACGCCTGGGCGATGCCGGTTTTGTTGAGTGACGGGTCGGGGTGGTTCGGCTAACTGGTGGACGCGTTTTGTTGAGGCTTGCGCTCTTGCCGTTCTGGCTGCCCGGTGCTGCCCGTACTGTTGGTTGTTGGTGGAGGGTTCGATTGTTCGTGTCTTCGCACAATTTTCGGCACGCACACGCACACCATGTGCATGAAACCCGAGTTTCGCACAGATTTCGTACGGGTTTGCAGTTCGAAGGACCGACGGCATGGAAAGGTGCTTTTGCTGGTCACCGCCGTGCTTTCTGCGGCAAGCGGATGATGCTTGACGAATGCTGCATTGCCCTCTCGCGCAGGGAAAGCGCCTGGCGCACATGACAGTTGGTGGTTGGGCCCCCGCGTGATTCAGCTCGTACTTAGTGCGGTGCGTCGCTGGAGAAGGGCCATCGGTTCTCGCCGTTGGATTGGGGGTGACTCTTGTCGGCCTATCGGTCGTGTGGGTTATTCATGTTTTGTCGTTTGTGCTCAGAGCAATTCACGCATGCGGGAGACTCAGTGTAAGTAGGGTATCGAAAAACTGAAACACAGAATTTCGCCTGTCGTGGGCGTGCGACTACCAAAAAGGCGACAGAAACACTGTGCAAGAGGAGTAACGAGTTATGCGGACGTGCATAGTTCGACGGACATGAACAGGTGCCTGTTGGTGCTATCTCTCTTAGTGTACATCTTGGAGATGCGGTGCAAGAGACGGAATCTCACTTTCGCGAGGCGGATCTTCTTTAGTATGGCCTCCGCCTCATCGTCGGTGATCTTCGACAGCTCAATCAAGGAGCTTTCTTTGATGACCATTGCACGAATCTTGTGCATGCGGGACACCATCGTGCACTCGGCCGTCAGGCAGATGACGTAATGGTCGCACCTGACGGATGATTCGTTGCCCAAATCCCTCGCGAGGAACGCACCTGCGCATAAAGACGACAGTTGGTTGGCCACCGCGTTGTTAACCAGCCACGCAGTGCCGGGGCTAAGTCGGACTAAGGAGTCATCCCGTCTTGTAGTTCTCGACGCAGCCCGTGTGACTTCCCACCGGCCCATGGCCGAAGGTACGAACTCTTTCATCTGGCGCTCGGAAAGGGTCCTGTAGAACAGCTTGCCCGGTTCTTTTGGGTCGTACACATTCAGCGAGCAGTTCACGGTATCGAGGAACGACCTCTGCATCCACTTCCGGACCCCGAGAGCCGTCGCCAGTACAAACCACCCACTCACCGCCGCAACCTCGAAGCACACTTCCTTCGATAAAACAGCCGACGCGTTGCCATCGTACATCTGCCGGAGCACGTGCGCCCTCCAGGAGCTTGAAGGGTCGCTCGCCATCTCTCGTGCACGTGTGGCTACAGATTATTTTGCCGGGGGTCCTTTATTAGCGCTTATTGTGGTTTAGAGGTTCGGTTTTTTAGGGTCGCCGGTTGACCATTGAGACGGGGAGTCGGGTAGTGAAGAGATGCAGACATCATTACACTCTAAGAGTCCGGTTCTCGACTCAAACCGAGAGCCCAGCGCCGATACCCCCCCATTGCATGTGGTTCGGGCAGCCATTCGGATTCTTCGCTTGACGTCTTCGGTTTCGGATCCATCTGGCTCTCTTGATTCTGATTCGCTCATCCTCCCTTTTTTTCTCGAACGGGAAAAACACGCAGTCGTGTATCCCCGAGGTTTTATTATCCCGCAATCGAACCAGGTGCAACACCCAGCACATCTTCTCCGGTAGCTCCCAGTTCAGCCAAATGGTTGTCATAGTAGCGCAGTACGTGCGTCTTCAAAACGTCGCAGAGCTGTGCAGGGCTCAGCATCTATGCAGATTCCAGATTCTGAAGCGCGCCACCGTGTGTGATGCAGCGAGAATGCTTATTCGCAATAGTTCCGGGAGCTAGCGACACTTCATCAGGCATGCAAGAAGGCACGGAAGAAATCGGGAGCCGCGCGGGTACTGCAAAGCCACGGGCTACGAATTCCCCGTAATGCCTGCGACACCATTGTAGAGCCGGTTGCCACAGGTCAGAGCGGACAGGGTTGACGCCCTGTGCTCACTCTGCAGGTGACCAAATACGATGTTGCCTCCAACGGTCTTTTCTCGTCCTCTTCTTCCTCTTCTTCCCGTTCTTTTGGATACTCGCCACTTCTGCGCTCTTTCGGCGAAAAAGCGTCCGGTGCTGAAGGGCGCGGAATGGCGGGAACATCGGAACACGCTAAGGGGGGACTCCCGGGGGAGGGGGTGGTGGTAGAAAAACTACTGGTGCGACCCATCCACCCTCTGCAACCCGTACGCACACCCATGCACGCATTTCCAATCACCCACGCAGACGAGGCGCAACCGATCGAATCAGGACATCGCAAGAGAGCCACGGGCAAGGCAAGGGTACTCTCCACGGCACCCGGTGTACCAGTACCCCCCGAAAACCGAAGTAACGAAGTACGCAAGAACCCGTAGTGGCCTGAGTAACCAAACCAGGTTCTCGATTCAGTCCGTTCGATGCCCCTACGGTTCTTTAGCCTGCACAATACACGGGCAAGGGCAACCCGCAAGATTGATCGCACTAAAAATAAACAGGAACGGGTGTAAAGAGCAATTGGGCGGACGGGGGTGCGGATAGGATTGTTCCGCTCACCTATTACAAGGTGGAGATAACCCTGCGATCCGAAGGGTCTTTGGGCTTGGAGTCAGCTTCTGTGGCTTGCCCCTCGGATCGGAGAGGGAAACCTTGGCTTAATGTTGAGAAGGGGGGAGGGGGTGGTTGTTAATGGTGCTGGTTTTGAGGAATGAGGAAAGGCAAGAAAGTCTTGCGGTCGGTCTGGTGGTAGGTTGTGCTACCTCCGTTCTTTTACACGAAGGGAGGACCTGGAGGTGGTGGTAGGAATTTCTTTTCTTTCTTTCTCACGGTTGGCAGATAATCTAGACTGGCAACAAAGCCGATATTGGTGCTTCAGGAAGGCAGCTATTGAATCCAGGGCCTTGGTTTTAGAGTGAATGTTCGCTTGAGGATCCGGGGTTTTAGAAATCACCGTGTTTTTTTTTTTATTTTCTGAGCAACTTCTTTTGTGTGTGCGGGTTGATCGACGTCCCTGTTTTCCCAGCTTTTGAACCATCCACGCAACCCCACTATGATTACCTGCCAACGCGTTTTATTTCTCTCTTTTACGACAGCAAGTGTCGAAGTCTGGGCCACTCGAAGGCGGTCGGTTCCTTTACAGGGTTTAAACAAGTTTGCCCTACCAGTGGGTATTGCTTGGGGATAGTTTTTTTCTTTGTATCAACCCTTCACGGACGGAGAAAGTACGCGGCAAAAGTAAGAGAGAGAGAGAGAGAGAGAGAGAGAGAGAGAGAGAGAGAGAGAGAGAGAGAGAGAGAGAGAGAGAGAGAGAGAGAGAGAGAGAGAGAGAGAGAGAGAGAGAGAGAGAGAGAGTTAAAGAGCAGGGGCCATCTCTCCGGGAGATATCCGGCCGCCCCGGCGGGCGTAAGTCATTACGTCGGAGGCGCGGCGCGAGCCGCAGCCCTGTCAAGGAGGATGACCGTGCCGTAAGGAATAATTCTCGCACATTAAACTTAGCGCCTTGCTGTAAATAAACAAAGCTCGTTCGAAGAATTCTCAGTTTTTTGGAGGCACAAAAAAAGGGATCTTTGTGATGTATGGTGCCCCAGAAGTGATCTTCTTCGCCGGAACTGTCTTCCCTTTCACGTTTCCCTCTCCGTCCGTAAGGGGTTGAAGTTTTGTTTGTGCGTGCTGGTTGATCGTTTTCCCACTTGTATTTACCCTGTGTATATTCAGGTAAAGGAATTCTGATCAACCACCAAGACACGCTGCCTACGTCTTTTTAGCCTGCACAATACATTGAAGGGCAACCCGCAAGATTGTTAGCACTAAAAAGCGTCACACCTGCACAATGCTTGCACTATTCCGGTGTGTGCTGTTCTGGTACTCTGTCGGGGCACAGAGGCTATCATGCCCAACCTTGAGCACGGGGTCCTTTCCTGGGAAGCCTTTTGGAGTTCCCGGTGTAGGGCTCTACCTCCTTGATGTTGGGCATGCTTACACCTCCTGCAAGTTCCGACGGACTCCCCCCGCACTTTTTCTGCAGGCACACACCGCAACCGATTGTAAGCATTGAGTTATTTTGAGTACATGAACCACATGGATTAGCATGCACCGCAACCTATTGTAAGCAGAGAGAGAGAGAGAGAGAGAGAGACGAGTTGAAGTGCAGGGACCGTTTCTCCGAGGAGTTCCCGGTCGCCTCACTGCTCCCACGTCCTTCTAACGAGAGATAAAAAGAACCCTGGCCCAGGCCTCGGGTCGCGAGAAAAGGCCGATCGGAAGACAGGGCGACCGGCAAGCAGGGGGTTTGTGTTGTTTGTTTTAACTGAGACGGCGCATGAAACTCCGGGTGTGTAAACGTGCCCGGGGGTGGCATGCGACGCAAAAAGGTGACAAAAGGACATCCGGTGCACAGAAACGCGGGTTTACAAAGGCAGAAGCCTCGCGCAGAATATTTCGGCAGATTTCTCCAGTACCGACCCTCGGTGTGAAAGCATGGCTGCTGGTCTCGCTTCATGTCCCAAGGAACGAAGGCTCATGGCAGCCAAGCCTTCATAGTTTCTGTATGGCCCCTCGGTGTCGGCTCTCCATAGCTTGGTGCGGCCAAGAGCTTGCGCCACACACCGCAGAAACCGGCTCAGGCTCGGGTTCTGCAGGGCAGCAGGACACCTCGTCAGGTGGCAGCGTCACGAGCTTATTGCCAGTTGGATGCGGCAACTGCACTTACGTACCACCGACACCCTCTGGGTGCTTCCAGGTAACGTCAATCGGGGGTTTGAGACATGAATATCTAAAGCCCGAGCCCACGCGGCGTTGACTGTGGCTGGTCTTTGAAAGGGCCGCCTTGATGTTACTTTGATCAAACCTCACACTCATGTGAAACGGCTTCTGCCTTTCCCACTCGACGTGTCTCGGGACATCGCTGTTCCTTCCCGGTACTGGATATTTCGCCGAAACTTCTCGCGCTTGTAAGGATAGAATCGAGAGGGAAAATCTTAGTTTAGGCAGACCACTGCTTGGGGGAAGGCATTGCCTTCTGTTCTCATTTCTATGAGCCACATTATGATGTAGACGGATGGGGCGGACGGTCTCAATTCTTTCGTTTTCTACTTTTGTTTTTTACATAAGCGCCAGCTTGAAAGGAAATGCTCGACGATGCTGCCCGACAAAGAACAGAAGGGATCCCAAGTGCTGTAACTACCGAACCACGTGTTGAACGGACGTGAGGTCATGCGGGTCTACCCCTACACGACAAATCACACAAACACAACAGGTCAAAAAATCCTGAGTGAGAAAACAACACACGGTGGTGTAAGCGAAGAACAAATCAGATTGTGTTTGTATTGTATTTGCCCCTTACCTCTATATTTCCCCCCTTCCATTCGGAGTCGAAGCAGCTACGTCGAGTATTTTTTTTGTGTTTCTGGCGATGTACGCTCAGACATTGGTTTTTGTGTTTCCGACGGCGAACGTCAGTTTGCTGTCTTTTCGACGGATAGTGGATGGTCAACAAACAGCGAGTGCGCCATGCTGGGCTCACTCTGGCTGAAAAGGGAGAGGGGATCGCAAAAGTTAGTGTGTTGGGGAGCATCTCTTTGGGGAGCATCTCTTTGGGGAGCATCTGGTCGCCTCACTATTGCCCCGTACTACTTCGCGGGCAGAAGTCGGTCCGGTGCGTGGTGGGCAGGATCACCTTGCGGGGGTGCGCTGTTTTGCTGTGTGTCGCGGGCTCTTACATGAGGTCGTCCTCGGGTCCAACAGGTGTACCGCTCAGCTTCCGCTTCCGCGGTCACGTGCCACACCCTTTGACGTGTTTTGATGCGTTCTCGGAAAGGTCGGCGCCGTAGCGATGACCACGAGAACACATACAGGTGGGTGGGGAGAGGCCCGTTCCTGTTCCTTTCAGGGAGCCACCCCGAATCTAGCCCACCTGATCTGGCCCACCTGACGGTAGGGGCCCACCCTTTGACGTGTTGTTGTTGTGATGGGACGACGCTGCATACTGTGACCGTCTTTGATGCTGGGACCACGTCGTAGAGAAGTTTTGAGCTAAAGCTCCGGAGGCCACCCGATTGGCCGTTGGGATATCGGGCACTCTTCTTCTTGACAACTGCGCTAGAAAGGAACGAAGTAGACACTTTCGTGGTAATCGAGTCCTGATCCTGAGCATAACTTTTTGATGCGCTTGAACACGCCGTCTCCGTCCAACGACCGCGACAAATATTGCACAATGCCTGCCGTTATCGCCGGGCAAGAGCAAAGATGGCACGCGTGTCTGAAAAAGTGAGACGACGAGAAGCCCCGGTTCACTGAAAATCAGTCTATCAACGACAACGAAACCACGAACGCAACACGAGAGTTCGATGAAATCCCGTGTCAATACCACCAAACACGACTGTGACACACATGCACACCGCCGGACACTAGCGTCAGACCAGGGCATGCGTGGCACAGCCGTGACTAAAAGGTGAGATGAGAGGCACCGCTCGTTCTGTCAAAGGACGACGCCACCAACGGAACAAGATGTAGTTGTGGAAGGTGCAAACATGGAGACTGCTGTAATAGTCCTGCACGAGACTTGGGCACGTGCCTCGTGTGGGGCAGGTGGGCCTGTGATCCGCTTTGAGAACTAACACAACAAGAGCAGGCCACCCAGGGCAGGGGGGAACCTACGTCGGTGAAGTAACGAAGCTCACTCGAGTGACCGATGAAGCCCCTTGTCAAAACCACCCAACGACTGTAACACATGCACAATGCTGGACGCTAGCGTCTGTCAAGAGCATGCGTGGTACAGCCGTGTCTGAAAGGTGAAATGAGAGGCATGTCAAAGGACAATACCGCAAACGGAACAAGAGTTTCTGCGGAAGCGACACCATATTGGAACCCCCCCGCAGTGCCGCGGGAGCACCGTTCACGAGACCGAGCACCCGGCGCGTGCCCACAGGTGGTGGTCCACCGCGGCGCCCGCCGCCAGGAGGAGGCGGAAGATGCCGCCGTTGTCGTTCGCGCTGGCCATGAACACGGCCGTCTCGCCGTTCGCGTCCTTCGCGTCGACGTCCGCGCCGCCCCGCACGAGCGACGTCGCCGCATCCTCGGCGCCGGCGCACGACGCCCGCATCAGCGCGTTCTGCCTGAAGCAGTCGCCGTGGTCGATGGCGGCCCCCCGGTGTAGCAGCAACTCCACAACGCCCACCCGCCCGGAGCTGCTGGCCTCCATCAGCGCCGTGCGGCCGAAGGCGTCGACTCCGTTCACATCAGCCCCGGCGTCCAGCAAAGCGTTCACCAGTCTCCGGTTGCCCAGCATGCTCGCCACAATCAACGGCTTCGTGCCCGCGTGCGCAATGCTGTTAAGAAGCCCCGACATCTCCTCTGAACTCGGGTTTTTTTTCAATGTATTCTTTGGAACCTGCTCGGGACGAGGGTGGTAAAGATACAAACCAAGCGACCGGCCAACCTGAAGTGCGGGCCGCCAAGATCAACACAGCGCGTTTCCTTCGCTTTGTACTAGTTCTCGTCAGGGTAAATCCCCATCCGAGTCTAGAGTAACAATTTAGCGCAAGTCTCGAGCGAGCTCCCTCGCTTTTCTAGAGATATCGTTCACTTGAGCGAGCTGGGAAAAGCCCTATCCAGTACATTTATCTACTGTTTTTTTTTGTTGCCTTTTTGAGCATGTGGTGATCTTGCGCTGGCAGGAGTCCGGCTCCTGTTTTTCTCAGGCGTTTGGCCGTCTGATGCCAGGCGTCATTGTAGCGACATGCGCGAAAGGGACTGAAGCGGACGGGGCAGCACTGCGCAATACGTTGGAGGGCAACCCGCACGATTGTTAGTACAAAAAGAGTCAGAAGACAGCGAGCGGGCCAATCTTCAACAGAGCACAAGTAGCGCAAACTTCCGCCGCCGGATGGTCATTGTGCTAGTGCGGCGAAATCGAGGCGATCAGAACTGCCTCTTCCTACGCGCAATGGCTGGCAGGAGGTTTTCTCTTGCGCGGCTTGATTTAGTCGTGCTGTTGTGCTGGAGGGAAGCTTTGTTTGGGATGACGGCCGCACAATGGAAAAGATAAACGAAACACGACCCACGTGTTATGAGGTTTCACACATACCACAGCATGTGGCATAACAAGTTAAAAACATAACATGTGATCACACGTAACACAGTTTAACCCATGATGATAACACGTCGCAAGTCACAAGTTGTCAACATAGCATGTGAAATCACTTCGTGTAATTGCCATAACAAGTGGTCGTGTACAGGGGGGAAAGCCCTCCATCCCCCTCCGGAGAGGGTTGGGTTGTTCCTTGTACGCGCGAACTGACTAGCGAAAGAACAAGAATCGTGCAGCTGGTCAGTTGATGCTGATCGTCTGTTGTCTCTTATCAGGGCAAAGCACTTTAACTCGGATCTGGGCAGTGCCTACTAGCTCTTGGCGGTAGCCAAATAGGCGGCGTCTGCGTTGCAGATGGAAGGAAGGTATCCTTGCACCATGGCCTTCGTCTTGTCGTAGTGGTTGACCCGGTACCGCAGGTAAATCTTGTACTTGGGACACGCCGGCCCCTTCGCGGTCTTTTTGAAGACGGGGTCCTTGAACAGGATTTTCACCTTCCCGCTCTTCCCGAACGAGCTGTCGACGGTGCCGAGGAACGGAACCTGCCCCTCGGAAAACGCGCCGGTTTCAGGGTCGCGCGGCGGCTCGAAAAGGACCTTCATGCCGATGAACCGAGTGACATCGCCGCCCTTGGCGGAGACCAGGTTTTTCCCGACCACGCCATAATCGTCGAGCACTCGGTCGATCGTGATGGGCCGCACTTTGTCCTTCATCGCGAGGATCGAAGGCAGGTCCTCTGGCTTCAGCGCGGCTTGCATCACCCCTTGGAAACACAGCCGGCACACGTTAGCGTGCACGTCGGTGTCCAGCTTCGACCCGATCAGCGTCGCCCCCTTCGGGGTCGTCAGCGGCTGGTCGAACTGGATTAACGCGTAAAATACCCGCACCTTCCCCAACTGAGACGGGTGCTTGGCGAGCATTGCGAGATCCTCCGCACAGGGCAACTCGTCCAGGTGCTGGTACGAGGCGCCGAGCGAGAACTGGGCCGCGGCGGTGGCGTCCAGGAGGCCGGCGGGCGCGTCGGCGACGGGCACGACGGCAGAAAAAAACTTGACCGTCCCCATCACCGTCGAGTGGCCGACCGTCAGGTGCAGCTTCGCGTTCGACGGGATGGCCGGCTTGTAGAACCGCACCTTCTCGACGCGGGCCACCCCGCACGCGTACGTGTCGACGTTCGCGCCGCTGGCGCAGACGATCCCCCGCTCCAGGCTCGCCGCTTCCAACTTCGACACGCTCACGCCCACACGGTCTCCCTTCCTAGCCGACTTCACCGGCTTCTTGAAGACCTGCAAAGAAAGTGTTGTTAACGTTGTTCGTGGGTTAGTCAAAGATAGTCGAAGCTAGAAATCTCCGGTTGACGGGGGTAGAGCCTCTCCGGAAAGTTAAAGACAGGTTTTCGACGGAGTTCGCAGGGATTTGTACGTTGTGGTTAGAATAATACGCTTACGTGCTCACGTGGTAACAAAGGGCCTTCAAAGGGTCGTTTCATGTTGAATGCTACCGCTTGTCCAGGGCCAGCTGGCTCGCCGACGGATGTCGTGCATATACAAGCAGTGGCAATCAAAACTCCTGGTACGAGGCGCCGAGCGAGAACTGGGCCGCGGCGGCCGAGAAAAACTTTGACCGTCCCCATCACCGTCGAGTGGCCGACCGTCAGGTGCAGCTTCGCGTTCGACGGGATGGCCGGCTTGTAGAACCGCACCTTCTCACCCCGCACGCGTACGTGTCGACGTTCGCGCCGCTGGCGCAGACGATCCCCCGCTCCAGGCTCGCCGCTTCCAACTTCGACACGCTCACGCCCACACGGTCTCCCTTCCTAGCCGACTTCACCGGCTTCTTGAAGACCTGCAAAGAAAGTGTTGTTAAAGTTGTTCGTGGGTTAGTTGAAGATAGTCGAAGCTAGAAATCTCCGGTTGACGGGGGTAGAGCCTCTCCGGAAAAAGTTAAAGACAAGTTTTTGACGGAATTCGCAGGAATTTGTACGTTGTGGTTAGAATAATACGCTTTCGTGGTAACAAAGGGCCTTCAAAGGGTCGTTTCATGTTGAACGCTACCGCTTGTCCAGGGCCAGCTGGCTCGCCGACGGATGTCGTGCATATACAAGCAGTGGCAATCAAAACTCCTGGTACGAGGCGCCGAGCGAGAACTGGGCCGCGGCGGCGGCGTCCACGACGGCCGAGAAAAACTTTGACCGTCCGCCGACCGTCAGGTGCAGCTTCGCGTTCGACGGGATGGCCGGCTTGTAGAACCGCACCTTCTCGACGCGGGCCACCCCGCACGAGTACGTGTCGACGTTCGCGTGCGGGGTGCGCTGGCGCAGACGATCCCCCGCTCCAGGCTCGCCGCTTCCAACTTCGACACGCTCACGCCCACACGGTCTCCCTTCCTAGCCGACCGGCTTCTTGAAGACCTGCAAAGAAAGCGAATTTAACGTTGTTCGTGGAATAGTGAGAGATAATTGGTGTTACACTCTCCGGTTGACGGTAGAGGCTTCTGATCTGAATCAGATTGGTTCTGCGCTTGCACCACCGCGTGTTGTTTTTTTGTCACTTGGGCATTGTTTCCTGTTGTGTTTGTGTGTTGTCGTGTAGGGTAGACCCGCATGATCTACCCCGCACGTCCGTTCAACACGTGTTCCGAAGTTGCGGCACTTGGGATCCCTTCGAATCTTCGTCTGGCAGCTTCTCCTTCCGAGCTGGCGCTTGTTGAACGCTCAAACCCAGATGTACCTGTGTTTCGTATATTATGGCGCTTCGCTTTGTTTGTGCGCACCACAGCGGAACTCGCCTGCTTTGGTGTGTTGCATGGAGTGCGCCGCCAACTACTAATTTCTAGCACCAACAATCGCATTGGTAATAGTAGTAGGTATGGCGCTTCGTTTTGTTTGTGCGATTTAACCCACATGTGTTTTGGTTAAAACGCTGCCAACGTTTTTTTTTTTAGTTGTAACAAATACTGCCTCCCCAGGGAAGCAAAAAATTGGTTGTCGCAAAAAAAAAGGAGCCGGACCTGGATGGATCTGACTTTCCTCTCGATCTTCATCACCGGGAAGTGCACCGTCTGTCCGACGGACAAGGCGCCCGCGAGGATCGTTCCGGTGAGGATGGTGCCCTGGCCCTCGATTCCGAAGCAGTGGTCGACGTACATCAGGAACGCTTTTTCGTCCTCCTTTGCCGGCTGCGGCGGCGGCGCGCTCTGCCGCAGCGCCTCCTTCAACTCGGCCAAGCCCTCGGGCTCTTTGCTGCTGTCGCTGCCGGGGGCGGCGGACGTGCAGACGAACCGCGGGGACTTGAAGCGGGTCCCTGCGAACACCGCCGACAGCTTCTTCTTCACTTTTTCGAGGTGCTTGGCCTTGTCGTCGGCAATCAAGTCACACTTGTTGAGGACGATTGTCAGGTGCCTCGCGAGCATTTCCGCGATCACGATGCACTCAGCGGTCTGGGTTTGGATGCCTTTGTTGACGTCGATGACAAGAATCATCATGTCGATGATCTGCGCCCCGCCGATGATCGTTTTGATGAGTGACGCGTGCCCTGGGCAGTCCACCAGCGTGTACTGCATGAGGTCCACACCATACTGCTCCGCCCACCCCTCCGGGGCGTCGGCGTAGAAGGCGGAAAACCCGAGATCGAGTGTGATGCCCCTCTGCTGCGACTGGGGGCTCTTGTCGAAGGCCGCCGTGCTGCCTGTCGTCGACAGGGCTTTCGACAGCGACGTCTTGCCGCAGTCTACGTGGCCGAGCACCCCGACATTAACGTTGTACACATGGGCCTCGCCCGAAGCTGGCATGCAGCCCGCCCACCTCCCCTTTACCCCCTTCTTAGACTGGTGCTTGGAACGGGTAGTGCTTTTTCGGGACATGCATGGCTTGAGGAGAATCTCCGGTCGACTATATAGAGAAGGGGTTGGTCGTTCTAATTGGGTCTGATTCTGGGAAACTAGAGGCTGAGGAAGCTTGGGGTGGGATGTCCGGCTCGATAGTGCATGATGTACTCTGTTCTTCACCACTGCACATACACTTGTGCGCGCACTTTCGAGGGGGCAGAACCCTGCATCCTGTACATGTTTGATCCCGTCATCAGCTTTCCTCCTCGACGCTCGTCGATCTGCGCCGATGATTCATGTGATGAGTGACGAGTGTCCCGGGCAGTCTACCAGCGCGTACCGCATTGTTGCAGAAGAGACCGCCCATGCTGTGCATGGCAGCCGACCCTTCCAAGGCGTCGGCGAAGAAGGCGGAAATCCCGAGGTCGAGTGTGATGCCCCGCTGCTGCGACTGAGGGCTCTTGTCGAAGGCCGCCGTACTGCCAGTAAAAAGTACATGCACCCTCTGTTCTTTGTCACATATCTCGCCAACAATCGTTGATGTAAGTAACGCGAGCGTGCTCCGGGTAGTCGGGTAGTCTACCAACGTGTGTGTTGCATCCCATGTGATACCGCTCTAGCTGGCATGCGAACTCACCACGATTTTCCCTTTTCGCTTCCCTCTTTGCCGCTTTGCCCCGCAGACATCTAAGCTCTTGCATCGTTCTGAGTGCGCGCACTCCCAACCAGGTGAACAATTGAGGGGTATAAGCTGCGTCTCTTCTGGGTTGCGAAGCGGCATCTACAGCTGTCGGGATTGCGCCTCTCTTAACGCGGCCAACGCAGCCTCTTTCTGAACATGGAGACGCCTGTGCTATCGCACCCGGAAAGCTTACAGTAATTGTTGTTGCTGTGATCGAAGGAGACTAGGGCCTTGCGCGCCAAGTGCCTTACTTTGACTCTTCTCCTCACGCAGCAGGCAGCACTTGGGGGCTTAAGAAAAGGATACTTGTGAAGAAGGCTGGCCGTTTTTTCAGTCTTTTTTGATTTCGGACGATTCAAGCGTTTTCGCGTTGTTGCGTTCTTTTGTCTTGCACACATGCACGCGGACGGTCACCTCAGGCAGGAAGAATTCAGCAGAAAGTTAAAAAGGTTTCGCGAGCGAAATCAGCAACGAGCAGAACGAGGAGAGGGAGGGTCGTTTCGAGTCGCGGGGGTTCTTCCAAAGAAAAGGGTTCCACGTCCTAAGAGGTCACTAGGTGATACCGGGGGGTGGGGAATGCAAGCACGTGTACAGAGTTGTACGTGCACAACACTCCCACTTGCTTCGCGGTTTGGTCCTTCAAGCCACGGACACATTCGACGCACCCTTTGTCGCAGGACAAGCGATGTTTGTCAAGTGGTTGCTTGTAGCTCGCCTCTTCGCCTGTCCCTCCGTTTCTCGACCCTTCTCCTCTTCCTTTCCCAGCATCCCGTGCAAAAGCTATTCTGTTCAATGTTTTTGCTTGTGGAACTCACCTGCGTTGCATGTCGTACGCAGCCAGCTACTAATGTTTAGCACCAGTAGCAAAGCATTTGTTAACACGAAAGGAAAGTCGTTTTTCTTGCACAAGGGTTTTGCAAGAAAGCCACGTTCTCTGCTCGGCAGTGATTTTGTTTCAGTTTTGGTTTTGTTTGCGGACTTAGAATCGGATAGGCCCCAGTCCCGTACAATCTACACAACCCACTGGATGTGAGGTTTCACATGTTATATAACATATGACATACGCGTGAAAAGACACAGCATGTGATCACATAACACAAAAGTCATGCGAATTCACTCCACTAACATTAAACTGTATTATCATGTGTTCACATGTTACGTCGCATGATAAAACACTCGTCACTTTCTTAACATGTGAGCCGGGGGGGGAACGCGGGGGGTCGCAAGAACGTGCTTGGAATGCACATGTGCCCAACACCGCACTGGTCCCATCTGCACCGTGATTCGGTTCTGTAAGCCACGCATAAAGCGTGGACTGCCTGCAGACGGGACAGCGGTGTGACTCTGGTTTGTCAGGCGGCTTCGTCGTAGCTCGTCACAGCCTGGTCCACCCGTGCTACGAGAGGCAAATCCGTCTAGGGGAGAAGAAGGCCCCAGCAACCGAAAATCTCAAGGCCGCTCTACTTGTGAAAGCGACCCGCTAGAACGCGCTGACTTCTCTTTTTTGTAAGGCGTCTTCAAAGATGATCATTCGGCTTATTTCGGCAATCTGCGAAGTAAACACCGGAGTTGCCGTGTGCAATGGTTGCAGCGCCAAAGAGAAAAGAGGAAGGAATCCTGCGAGCTGAGCGCAGCATGGTCACACGCGATGTGCCCTTGCCCTACTGGAAGGGGGAATTCCGAGAACATGCTTGGAATGACTTTGTGTTCAACGCTGCACTGGTCCCACCTGCACCGGGGTTCGTATTTTACCCCTTACGGACGGAGGGCGAAAATGTCCGAGCTGGCTTTCGGACCGCGTCTCCAGAGTTAAGACACGTCAGAAAGGATGCACGTTTGTTGCTGTGAACAATTGTTACGAGAACTTTTCGGGGTACGAATTCCTCATTTTGGGGTCATCAAACTCTTGAGTTTGACCACGAGCTTCCCCCAGAAGAGCTTCCAGAAGGTTTTCTGCGCTGGGCAACGCCCTTCCCCTCCGTCCGTAGGAGGATAAATCGCTTTACGGATACATGAGGCGGACCATCATCAACGCGGAACCTGAGTGCCTGCAGACAGGGCAGCTGAGTCCGGGTTTCCAGGCGGCTGTCCGCAGCTCGGCACAGCCAGCACCACCCTTGGCTAATACAGACAGCACAGGAGAAACCGTCTCGGTGCCGGGAAAGGGCCTGAGCTTTAAAAATACACAGGGCGTCCGCCCAGCTTGTTGACCGCGACTCGCTGGGAGGGGAACTTGTGTTCGAACTGGCGTCCTGTCGGCTTGGTCCTTACTTCATGGGGGGTGGCGGCAATGTTGACCGCATACGTCACGAACGAGAAATCGAAGATTATAGGCCCAAGGGGGATGTACATTCGTACGGTTCACGGGTAAAGGCGGGGTGGGGTTATTGTGACGTGTCTTCGCCCTGAGAACGAAGCATCCGAACACACCAGCGCTGCCTTTTTTCGACACAAATACGCGCCTCTGGCTGTATTAACCCCTGGTAACCCTTTACCGACCAGCGACCTCCACAGGGGTCGTTAAATAGCCCTTCTTAGATAGTGCCGGAAAGTTGGGACACGTGTGTCGAAAACAGCCTTCAAGGGCGGGAATGAAAGATATGTGGGGGGGCGTGTATCTCTTTACTCCGGAAATCCAGCCCCACCCTCGAGGAGTCGACAACCTGACGTGACCAGGATTTAGACCCAAAAACCCCCGGGAAAAAGTCGAGGGACGTGGAACACATTGCTTTCGCGAGACCGCAGTGCTCCCCCAGGGCTTACGCTCCGTTTTCGGTCTCAGAGAAAATACGTGTGGTCCACATGTGGGCACTTAAGGGGGAAAAAAAACCTTTCCCCTCATGTCAGGGTTTTTTCTGGGGTGGGCTGGAGTGGGGATTTTCCCCACTCCAGATTCTTGGCGAAAATCTGAGTGGGCTGGAGTGGGTTTTTTTTTTTCTGTTCATTGCAGCATCGCCAGAAAAGCTGCGACCCCACATCGCAACGCAATCGCTCCAGAAGTGCGAAAAAAGGGGCAGAAAAAAGAAGAGAAAGGAAGAAAGAAAAAAAGACAAGACAGGCAGGAAATGCAGCACGTGTTGACAACCAACGACGAGACCCACCTGAGAGAGTACAGAACGAGCCCCTGTGCGGCGCCGACGAAAACGAGATGACACTGGAGGAGGTTCTTAACGGCTTCGTAATAGGTACCAGGAACCGGGATGACAAGGCGGCAGAACGGGCATCGTGGCAACCAACAAAGACCTGCAAATCGGTACCCGACGACTACGCAAAATCGCCATCCCACCACACCTTGTCAAAAGGGTGGGCATCAGCCGAAACTACCAACATAAAGGAAAAGAAGAGAAGACAAACAATAACAACATAACAAACGACGGACTGACGTTCATCATCGGAAACACAAACAATGGAACACTTGCAGGGTTTTTTACGCCACTCAAACGTAAGCGCGAGGACTCGACAGGCGATGAGGCCACAGAGACACCACCAACCCAACAAGGTGATCCACCTTCTCAGCCGACACCTGAA
This sequence comes from Diplonema papillatum, assembly GCA_030068145.1. Lineage (NCBI taxonomy): Eukaryota > Euglenozoa > Diplonemea > Diplonemida > Diplonemidae > Diplonema > Diplonema papillatum. The sequence continues at coordinate 122,123 of JAPJBO010000055.1, forward strand.
GTACAGCCACCGACACAACCCCCTCCTGGACCACTTCAAGCTCAGCCACCTGCCTCTGAACGCCAAGTCCCAGCAAACCAGCAGATCCTCCATAACTACATGGCTTGGTCGGCAGTGTTGTTGGAAGAGCAAGGAAAACTGCGGGGTTTGACGTGGAAGAGAACAGGGATCGGGTACCTCAAGAAAGCTGATTTCATGGCTCGAGTCCAGGAACACGACAAAGGACCGAAACGTCAGCAGCAGGCCACGCAGCAAGCACCACTGCCCGACGCCGACAAAGCATCCGAGGGCTACGACTCCGCCGCCTCGCAGGCTTCGAGAACGTCGCAGAGCTCAAAGAAGTGGCACACGAAGGTGAGCAAAAAGCAGCTGCGGTGTCAGTTTCCAGGGGTCACTGACGACGTTCTTTGGGCGGGAAAAGCAGAAGGAGAGGAGGGTTTTGAGTGGAGTGCAGAACCGAAGACATTCATACCGGTGTCGGAACGAACTGTGCCTCCGCACGAAAGAGCGGCAGCAAGAAAGAAGAAAGAGACGAAGGACCCTGTTCAACCTATCGCTTCGTATGAGCAGTGGGATCTTGAGGTCTCGCGGTTATTGGATCAGAGCGTTGTCGTTGAAGACCTCGAAAGCTGCGTCGATGAGAAGGATGAGGATTCCGATGCGAGCGATGACTGGGCCAACGACGAACGGTTTGCAAAAGTCAAAGCTCGCTATTCGTGGCTTGTCGCGGGGCGGCACGGCTACTACTGTGCGCTGTGCCGGCACCACCGGATGCTTCTCCGAGGAATGGGGGGAAAGAAGACCGGGAGTGCTGCAGAAAAGTGGATTGAAACCCCGTTTGTGAACATGGACAAACTCGGGGAACGATCTACGTCCCATGGGAACACCGCCTCTCACAAGGCAGCTGCAGAGGCAGAAATGCACCGATTGACCGGCGTGGGTTTGGGGGGTTTGCGAAAGGCCGCAGTGCAGGAAAACCGTCTCCAGCTCATGAAGCTGGTTTGCGTGCTCTATTTTCTCGTCAAGGAGGGGATAGCCCACACAACCAACTACGAGCCCCTGATCCGTCTCATCACCCGAACCGACACAGATCTCCGGAGCTTTGTGTCTTCCACCCGTAATGCAACCTACACGAGCACCAACATTGCCACTCAAATCCTGGAGGCAATCGACTGGGTCCTGAGGACCGAAATTGAAGAGCGAGTGAAGAAATCGCCGTATCTCGCAATTTTGGCTGATGAGACGGAGAATGTGAAGCACCAAGAGGAACTCTCCATCTTCCTTCGTGGAACATCGGAGCGCGGGGTGTGGGACGTCTTTTGGTGCATGCTTCCATTAGATGCTGGCAAGGATGCCGCAAGTGTCACTAAGCAGCTCATCAAGCGCCTGCGGTACCGTCTCCCACCAGAGGAACTCGCTCAGGACGCGGCGGTGCCGCCCTTGGGGGCCCCTGTTCCCGCAGAAAAGTTCGTGGCGATTGCACTTAATGGCACGAATACCATGAGCGGTGAGTTTGGAGGGGTTCAGGCAAGGCTGAAGTGGGAGTACAATGCCTTCGCTGTGTACGTGTGGTGCAGTTCTCACAAACTGCAACTGGCAGTTGTCTGGGCTGCCATGCTCACCTTTGACGTTCTCAGTTGTGTCAACAGCCTGAGGGACTTGTTCTTCTTCCTCAGGGCGAGTACACAAAGGATGGGACGGTACCGCGACACCATCCAGGAGGTGAGGGAAAAGGAAAGGTTCAGCCGAATGCCGAACAAAGTCTTGGTTAAAAGCGGTGATACAAGATGGTTGACTAACGAGAGATCGGCTGCTGTGACCCTTCGCACGTGGCCAGCCATTTACGAAACAATCGAAGACCTCCGGGCAGAGTCCGGAGACGCTCTTTCGACTGGGCTTGTCACACGGTTGCTGTCCCCGGCATTCATTGCGTCCCTCTTCCTCTTGCGTGAAATCTTTGGGATTGTCTGTCCTCTTTCCCTGCAGCTACAAAAGGGGGCCTCCGCTCTCATCGGTGTTTCCCGACAAGTTGAAGTTGTAATCAGTTCCATCACTGCCATCAAAGACCTCGCTCCCCCGACCCTGGACCCCCAGTCCATCCAGCCTGCCGACATTGGCTACCACACGTGGCCGCTGTACTACAATTGGTACATATCCGAGCACGCAAGCGGGAAGACAGTCGGCAAGCAATCGTGGTCCCTTTACCATGCTGCGACTGGAAAGGTTTACTGTGAGAAGCTAGTCGAGCAGCTCAAAACCCGGTTCAAGGATTACGGTATCGTGAGTGTGCTGGCTCTCTTTGACCCAAAGTACGCGTTCGGACACGACTGCGATAGTGATGCAGCATTGATCGACACTTTCGTTGAACACTTCACAACGTGCAAAACGGTCCAAGTGACAGGAAAAGAGGACAGACATTTCCAGCCGATGTGGAGTGCTGCCCAGGGTCGGGGTGTGAAGCACGAGCTACCCCAATTGCTCAAGACCATTCAGATGACCAAGGAAAGGTGCACAGATCCCGAGGCTTTCAGCTTTCAGGATGCCTTGCTTTATGCCATGAAGCACGAGGCGCAAGCACTCCCACGTGCAGTCTCCGCCATGCGGTTGGTCGCCACTTATCCCTCAGGGACGAGTGCTGTTGAGCGATCATTCAGTGTTCTCAAAGACACCCTGGATCTTTTAAGGAACCGGCTCACGAGCGGACATTTGGATATGATCCTGCGCATCCGTATCGAGGGTCCACCAGAGCTTTCGATGGTCTTTTTGGAGAAGGTTGTTGACCGTTTTGTCGAGATGGTCCCGAGCCGTCGCCTAAACTTTGTGCAGGCGAAGGCCAATTCTGCATAGTGGGATCTGTCCCAGGTTGTTCCACGACTATCATTCCTAAATGCAGCACCCGTTTTTTTGTGACACAACCCTCGTTCACTCCCTTCCTGCTGTGGCAACTGAACCCATGTGAAGACAACGAACTAACCGGCCTAATAGGCACCAGGAGAACGTCGAACTAAGCTGCCTTGGGGGAAAAGCCCGCAGCCAGCACCACAAAGCGCAATTTGCGTGGATTGCTTGGCAATTCGGTTCTGAAAACGCGTCGAAAACTTTCCCCACTCCAGCTCGAAAATTTGAAATCCTAGAAAAAACCCTGATCATGTGCAAAAAAAAAAAAAAAAAAAAACAATCACCGGGATACAGACCGACGAGGCGGCGTGGACACAAGCGTCCCTCCCGGTCAGGATGGGTGGCCTCGGCCTCCACAGCTGCGCAGACGTGACAGGGATTGCGCACATCGCGGCGGCACTAGACGGGGGGACGCATCTCCCCGCCCTCGTGTCCGAGGCCCTGGGGCCACGCCTCACGTGGCAGCAGGACAACACCGTCCAAGCGTCCCTCGCGGACCCGCGCCTTGCAACTTGTGACCGTCCTGGAGAAGATCCAGGACGTCATGCAGGCGCGGACCCAGTACGAGGGGCGAGGACAGAAGGTGTGGTCGTCCGCCTTGGCCACCGAGAAGCGGAAGAACCTCCTCGACCCAAAGCAGTTCCGGCAAGCACGCCTCGGCGTGGTTGTACGGCAACCCGGAAGCGGATACCGGGTTGTGGTTGTCCTCGGCTGAACTGGCGGTGGCAGTACGCCTTCGGCTGGGGCTGCCAATTGCGGCCGCGCCAGGGGAGTGCCGCCTCTGCGGGCACGGGGCGACCGACGTCATCGGCTCGCACGCCCAAACGTGTTTCGGCAGCGGCCGCCGGACGCGCCTGCACAACGCGCTTCGGGACATTGTCGCCGACTTCGCACGTCGAGGGCTGCTGGGCCCCTCGATATAGCGAGCCGTGTTCGCGAACACGCGGCGCAAGCGCCCGGACATCAGGTACGTCCGGGACGGCACCACCGTCCTACTTGACGTCGCAGTCACATACCCCCTACAGCTCTCGCAGCCCCACTACGCGACCAGGGCCGCAGCGGAGCCAGGGGGCGCAGCAGCCGCGTATGCTGTTGCCGTCAAGGAGCGTGTCTACAACAGGATCATCGCAAATGAGCCGGACCCGCGGGAGTGGCGAGCGGTGCCGCTAGTTGTAGACACACACGGGGCCTGGTGCCCAGGACTCAGGCACTGGCAGGAGCAATCACGGAGCTGCGGCACATCGCCCGCGCGAACGCCCTCCGTGAAGACCGGACCGCTTCGGCCGCCTGCCAGGACCTCTTCCACCGCTTGAGCTTTTCAATAGCCCAAGGGGTGGCGAGGATCGTCATTGCATCTGGTGGGGCGCGACCGGACGAAGCGAATCCACCCTGATGCAGGGGGTACAGTCACTGCATCGCGGGTTTTTTTACCTGGTCGGACCTGCACTCAGATGCAGGCCAGCCCAGGTCGCAGTGAGGTGGCGTTCACTGTGTGCTGAAGAAGCATTTCTTTGGACTACCGCTCCGGAAGCAACCGGACACCGGCAGCCCCGCTGTTCCAACATGGCAAGCCGCGCTCCAAAAAAAAAAAAAAAATAGCGTCGCTAGGTAGCCACTGGACTTGGCGACACCTGGCTGTGCGGCCTTGACCAATAGTGGGCCTAGACTCCGGGCCAATAAATCAAAATCCACATGTGGTACCTGTGGATCCACACGTGGGGGCCTGGCTGTGCGGCCTTGACCACTAGTGGGTCTAGACTCCCCTGCATGTGGACCAATAAATCAAAATCCACATGTGGTACTTGTGGATCCACACGTAGGGAAACAAAATCCAAAAAGAATTAACGTGTGGAAATCCACACGTTCCACACGTGGAGCGTGTGAGCGTAAGCCCTGGACCGCACAGCGAATGCGGTCGTGAAGCCACGAACTCGGATCAAGTTCGAAGTTGCACAGTTACTCAGAGGGAGTGTGATGCAGGTGAAAGCTCCACCAACCGCCCCGTAGGTTCGCCAACGCAGTTGTCGGTCATCATCTGTTTCTGCGACCAAAAGCAAACAGAACCTGATCGAATCAGGGTATATAGCAGCTGAAAGATTTCTCGCTCAACGACAAGCCAGCTTTTGACACCCCGCTGCGCAGTTCTTGCGTTACCGTCGATCCCGAGAGACGATCAGTCTGTTGCCTAGTTGTTTGGAAAAAAAAAGTTCTACAGATGTAAAGAGCTTGTCGCCATGTTTATTTTGTCTTTCACCTTCCCCCCTCAGCTTTGTTTGAGTTTCGGCCTCGGGTGAAATCTCGAAACCCCAGAAAAAACCCGGGTGGGCAAGTGCCCGCACTAGCTGTCAGGGGTTCCCGTTCAATCAATCAGACCTTCCTGACCCCACAGCGCATGTCTCGTAGTAGTGATAATTATTGTGCAGCAACAATCTATGATGATAGACTGCACAAGTAGTAGTAGTTTGAACTTGATACAGCAACAATCTGTAACGATAGACTGCACAGGCCGCCACACAAGTAGTAGTAGTATGTGTCGTTCTAGTCCGGGAACAAGTCAGGGGAAGAACGGAGCAATCTTTACAAACTAACGAGTGACTTAAGGTAGCCACTTGAGCGGCGCCCGATCCGAGCGCACACAGCAAAAAGTGAAAAAGACAGGTGCTTCGTTTTATTTGTGCGTGCCGGTTGATCGTTTTCCCACTTATATTTACCCTGTGTCATTTTCAGGTAAGGAACTCTGATCAACCATCAAAGCACGCTGCCCACCTATGTGCTTTCTATGCTGCCAACCGTCACTTTGAAAACGACAACCGCGGTTGATACCATTCAAAATACTCGACGTAGCTGCTCTGACTCCGAATGGAAGGGGGAAATGCAGAGGTAGAGGGGGAAATACAATAAACACAATCTGATTTGTTCTTCGCTTACACCACCGTGTCTTGTCATGGAGGGGTAGACCCGCATGACCTCACGTCCGTTCAACACGTGGTTCGGTAGTTACAGCACTTAGGATCCCTTCGGTTCTTTGTCTGACAGCTTTGTCGAGCATTTCCTTCCGAGCTGGTGCTGGCGTAAAAGAACAGGTCTTTCTCGCTGTCCGTCACGAAGACCACCTCCGAAGGCGACTGAACTGCGGTACGGGGGGGGTGATCGGGGGGGTGAGAGACATAATAAATGGCATATTGACCACTTTTTGGATGATGTGCAAGGTACTAGCTCTCATGGCGAGCAGCTTCCTTGCCACAACAACTGGTTTCGCCACCATCCCCAAGCTAGTACCCTGTTGTATTGGCTTAACACCGAGGAGATGAAGCCACTTCTCTGGGCGGGGGGAAATCCTATTAGTTCCATGTGTAGTGCGGACAGTATTTTTGCTTGATGTTTAGACAAAACACTGCCCCCCCATGCACGGGTTTGATTGCTAGCATCAAGTCTTCGTCGAAGAAGATGGAGAAAGAGCCGACACGGGAGCCAAGCTTCACGTGTTCGGCGGTACTGCAGAGCTACGGGCCTACGGGTCAGTGGCTACCGATTCCTCAAACTAAAGCATCAAGGCGTGGCGCACCTCTTCGGGGCTTGGCGCTTGCGCTGAACACCAGCTCGTCGAAACGGTCAGCCACAGGGCAGAGCGGACGGGGTGTGTGTAGCACTGTGCTGCCTCCGACTCAAGCTTTGCAAGCTGTGGTTGACCGTCACGTTCCTTGACCCGCAGCGGCCTTTTTATTGTTTTAGTTTTCTTCTTTTCTTTCTGATGCGCCCAGTAGCTACGGCCCTTTACGTATATTCTTTTTGTATAAGCACCTGCTGCGTAGAGGAGAGGGGCTTTGTAGGAAATACTTGAGGAGGCTGCCAGCTGCAAAAGATCAAAGGAGGTAAATGTGCTGTAGCCCACACGATACACAGGTGAATCTGGGTTCAGTGGCGGGCGTAAGCGTTCAACAAAAAGGACCCACTTTGTAGTTGTATTGTTTCTCCCCCTCTAGCCTCCTTCGAAGTAAGCACAAGGCAGCCCCCCGCCACTCTCGGGAGCGCAGACATGAACGAAAGGGAAAAAATCAAACGCCTAACGAGCTGGCTCGCTATGCCTTTCCGGCGACTGCAGCTAATAATTAAATTGCGGGAGTCCGCCTTCTCGTGCTTTTTTGCCTATTTCGTCGGACACCTTTCTGGCATAGTGGGGCGTCCAACTGGTCGCGTGACGTCAGCCGTGCGCACCTCTAAAAACTGTGCACGGCTCAGCCAGGATGCAAAGCATGGTGCTATGTCCGGGCCGGCAGCCATGGAGTCCCTCCGGCGCCAGTTCGCTCATCCAGCGCTGAGCATCTTTGGATCTAACAGCAGCCCATATTCTGTACAGGACTGGCGTTACCGAAATTGGCCGTTGGGATAAAGGCTCTCCCGTACTTTTTTGGCTTCGGTATCAACGAAATCAGTGCGTGCTTCTACTAGATCATTGCCTCGATGAGAAGCGGCCCGTCGACAGAGAACGCCCTTTCGAGATGAGTCGCAAGTTCTTCGCACGTCGTCACCCTGAGATATATTGATTACAGTGGAAGTTCGCTGTTGATTGTGACGTGTGTACAACACGTTGCTTTTCAGACTGAGCGTTCGCTCGTTGCGAATCCTGGAGTTTAGAGTCCCCGGGTGACCATCGTCGAAAGGGTTCCTTAATGGTATTGAGCATGGTACATGCGCATGGTATCGTGAGTTAGCGCCTGAAGCGAGCAACAGCCCGCTTCGATTCGTAACGAAAGTGTTTGAGGTACACACAATTGGAACGAACAGTTTTGATTGTGTTTCCGACGACCCCGTGGGACGTGCAGATGTGTGTCTTTTGACCCTTTGTTGTAGAGTGCAAGTTCACTTAGAGATCCGGGGTTGTATAATCTCCGGCCCGGCGGGTGACCATTGTCGTAAAGGTTCCTTCAAGGTATCGAAGATTAGTGTGCGTATCGTGTCTGCGGTAGTGGCAGTACGTGTGCGTGTGTTTTTGTTTTGTGAGGTTCAGCTTGGTGCACGCGATGTGGTCGGTGGGCGGGTTTGCAGCCTTTTTCTTTTCTTTTCTTTCTTCGCCTGAGATGGGTTTCCTGCTGTGGGACAATCTCCCAGTCTTCGTTTTGGAGGAGTTTCTGCTCTTCGTATTGTCTGACGAGAACTGCCTAGAAGAAAGGGAGAAGTGAGAACACGTCTTTGTAACTGATAGCACTAGCGACATGTAAGAACTTGAATTTTTCTTTGAACCAACCAAACCCTGAAGGCTGGGTGAAGTTCTCTAATCGACTTTTCGTGGTGCATCAACTCCCTCAGTGAAACTGTGAGTGTGACAATCTCTGAGTAATCGTTTTTGAGGTGGGACAATCTCCTAACCTTCGTTCTTGGGGTGTGACAATCTCCTAGAAGGGTTTCCCGAGGTGGGACAATCTCCCAGTCTTCGTTTTCGAGGTAGGACATTCTCCTAACCTTTGCCCCGAATTTCCCAGGAGATTTCCCGGGAGGGGGGAGAAATCCTATACCCGATCTTTGGACAGAACAACCGTCTCTCTCCAATCTTGGTCGCGAAAGGGTAACCCGGTTGCCAAACCGCACTCTGCAGAACGCGAGGATGCAGCCCTGCCCCTGTGCTCGATCAGCCATCGCAAAGCCCGAGATCTCGCCACTACTCCGACATAGTTGTGCAACAATGTGTGCAGTATTTTAAGAAGGTGTAATGCCCTTATATCCCACTCAAAACAAATTTGTGCCCTTATATCCCACTTCAAACAAATTTTGTGCCCTTATATCCCAAACTGGGATATAAGGGCACAAATTTGTTTTGACAAATTTGAATCGAGGAAAATGCTGGAAAACTTGCCGAGGAGGGGCTTGAGCCCCCGACCACTCACCTTGAAACCCAAGGGTGGTTGGCTCGACCATCCGGATACCTACGGCGAAAAAAAAAAACTTTTCGTCCAGCCGGACGCTGGACTCCTGTTGCTGTGGCTATTGCCACTGCATGCGTCCACGCTGACATTGGCAGTGACATGGAGACATCACGTGTCGCGAGTTGACGCCCACGCCTGGCACGGCGAGCCAAAGCCGAAATCGAACCCGAACCCAGAAGTTCTGAGGAGTGATGGTGGCAGAACCGAACCCGAAACCGAACCTCAACCCGAAACCGAACCAGTGCCCGATAGCCTCGGATAGGAAACCAAACTCGGAACTGAACCCAGATTACAAGACAGATGGCCAGAACCGCGGAGGACGGTGGGCTAACAACCCAAGGTGGCGACACAGTCGGACACTGTTGCCGACAGACGGAATCTGCAGCTCACGCAAGAATGGCTGATTCCTTCCTAAAGTCATCAACTGTCGTTGTGCCCACGCCTGCACCGCAACTGGTTGCACACACACCGGTTGCACGACGGTGGACACAGCTTCCTTCACTGCAGGCTTCACTGCGTAAGTGAAATCAGCTGTGACTGTGGCTGACTCGCAGCCGCGTGACAGCGGCGCCTTCCCTCCACTGAGCCAGTAGTCCCGGTCCTGCTGCTGTTCCTTGCTGCAGCTGCTGCTCCATTGTCCAGAGGTAACTGGACCAGGCTCTCCACTCCAGGCACTCGGAGTCGGACAGCTATAGCGATACCCTGTGTTCTGGTCCCCGAATCTGGAGGTGAATCCTGCAGACGTGCGGTGGGTGTGCAGTTTACGGCTGCCGCGACACTGTCCGGTCACTCAGTGACTGACACTGTGACAGTCACAGTGTGACACAGCCTCAACAAGGACAGTGGAGAATGACCGTGGTCACTGGTATGTCAGGCCAAGAAACGGATCATGAGTCTGATGAGATCAGTTGTCTCGCCTGACTCTCGGCTGTAGCATCTGGCCAGCTACTACAGTTCTGTCACCGCGATTAGCCCCGAACGTCAGCGTGGCACGCGCACGGTCAGACGGTGCAGCCTGGCTCTGATGCGGTTCTCTTGAGTACTTGCTTGAGCCTACCAAGTTGAGGCACCCGATCGGGGATCGAGTGTGGCCGCGGTGGCCAGCTTGAAGTTGTGAAACGGTGCAACCAGTCGCTCTGAGGCACCCAGAACGTCTTGAGACGTCTCGGGTGGGGCACTGAAGCCAGCTTTATGCCTACGGACAAGGAAACACCAAAAACGAATGGAACGGGCTGGACTGGGTCAAAAATTTTGGTCAAATTTTAGGGGTCTAAATTTTTGGGGTCGAAAATTTTGGTCGAGATTTTTGGTCCAAATCTTTGGTCGAAATTCTTGGGGTCCAATTTTTGGGGTCGAAATTTTGGGTCCAAAAATTTTGGTCGAAATTTTTGGTCGAAATTTTGGGTCCAAATTTTTGGTCGGGTCCAATTTTTGGGGTCGAAATTTTGGGTCCAAAATTTTTGGTCGAATTTTTGGGTCCAAAAATTTTGGTCGAAATTTTGGGTCCAATTTTTGGTCGAAATTTTTGGGGTCCAAAATTTTTGGTCGAAATCTTTGGTCGAAATTTTGGGTCCAAATTTTTGGTCGAAATTTTGGGTCCAAATTTTTGGTCCAATTTTTTGGCATCGAAATTTTTGGTCGAGATTTTTGGTCGAATTTTTTGGGTCCAGATTTTTGGTCAAAATCTAGTTGGGCAAAATGTTGGGGCAAAATTTGGTCGAAAATTTTGCCCTCGAATTTTTGGACGTTGTGGCCGAGTCAAAGCACGCACGCCACCGGCACCACAGGTGTCCGGTTCGGTTCCCTCAAAAGACTTTTTACACGACCAAACAAATTTTGTGCCCCTATATCCCACTTCAAACAAACTTTGTGCCCTTATATCCCAGATTGGGATATAAGGGCACAAAGTTTGTTTGAAGTGGGATATAAGGGCACAAAATTTGTTTGAAGTGGGATATAAGGGCACAAATTTGTTTGGGGTGGGATATAAGGGAAATTTACCATTTTAAGAAACTGAAAATGCGTGCACACCTGACCGCTTCAACGCCGTAACCCTTTGCGAGGGACACCCAGTCGATTGGAGGGTTGCTGAGGTCAGTCAGCGACTTCGCAGCTGCGCCAGATTGACTCAGGTGCTGCTTCTGTTGCTCGATCCGCAGGATTTGATACACGGAGTTGTTGCAAATGACGGTTGTCACCTTCAGCTGTGTTGAGAAGAAGAGAGAGAGTGAGAATCGTGGGGGGGAAGCACTGCAGGTTGAAGATTCGCTTTGAGACCCCCGGGTTTTTAGAGTCTGACGGATGTCAGCCGCGGCAGTGAAAGGGTGCGGGTCGAAGCAGTGACCGGAAGCGGCAGGTTCCCAAAAATTTACTCCAAGAATTTGTGTCCAAGAAATTGAGTCCAAGGATGGTTCAAGAACTTTGGCCAAGAATTTGGGCCGAGAAATTAGGTCCAAGAATATGGATCCACCGCAGGAGCATTATGCTTTTTTCGAGTGAAACTTTCGAAAGACGAGAAAACTGGAGTGTTTCGTTGACCGCACTACCCTGGACCCAATTCCTGACGAGGTTTCGTACTTCCGTGGAGGGAGGAGCCACGTGGTCGCAACGCACACAAACGCACACACCTTTTCCCTTGCCTGCGTCCACAGTGCCTGCGCCGTGTACAGGCCCGAACCGTCGGCTTGGAAGTTGATGACCCTTCTGTCCGGACAGGCTACCGCGGCTCCGACGGAAAGCGGCGGTCCTTGTCCGATGGCGCCGCCCGTAAGCGTAAGCTGCGTGAACGCCCCGCAGGCGTGCGACGCCTCCCAGTAGCTCCCACCGCTTGTCAGCGATTCGTCGACGATGATCGCGTTCTGCAATGTGCGGGGGTTTCTTTTTTGTTTTTTGAGCTTTCATAGTCGAATGGGTTCTTGGTGGTAAATCATGTGACACATGGCAAGCTTTCTTCTTCGCCATGATCTTCGTAGCCTGTTTGCTGCATATTCGTTGTTTTCGGCGCGAATATTGGACGAACCCCTAAACCGCCATCCGCAAAATACCCTTGCCATTGCAGGCGGTTTATATGCCCTGGGAAAGTATTCGAAGGCTAGCTCGAGCAGCAAGTTCGACATTTCTGGACATCTTGGACGAAAGGCAAAGACAATCCAACAGCTGCTCGTGTGTTTGTGTGATACTAACTCGAATTCGTAGGGTGTACAGGATCGGGTCGGACGCAAGTACTTCGTCACATCGAGACCGCGCCAAGCCTTGTTTCTAGGCTGTTTCTGTAAACGCTGTACGTATAACAAAAGAAGAACCCATACGTCTGGCTGGAGGGCTGCTAGGCAAGAGCACAGCTTCGAAGCATTCAGCTTGCCCTTCGGAACAGAGGGCCGCTTGGCCGGTTTTTTCGAGGCCGGTATGACAGGCTGCGACTCGGCCGCCAGCGCCTTGACAAAGTACTGAGTGGTGGAGTAGTGAGAAATTGGTTGCTGGGTTCTCGTCTTTGCCTAGCTCTTTTTTGCGACAACCAATTTCTGCTTCCCTGAAGACAGTATTTGCTACAGCAAAAAAAAAGAACGCTGGAAGCGGTTTAACCAGAACACATGTAGGTTAAATCGCACTTTTCGTTGACCGCACTACCCTGAGCCCAAATCCTGGACGTGGTTCCAGGTGGCAAATTTGGCAAATTATCATGATCAGAAGGTCCTACTTGGGCGGTTCAGTTTCCTCACAGCATGTGGCTACAAAACAATTGCTCGTTGCTTCAAACCAGCGACTTTCAAATGTAAGAACGTGCTTGGAACCGTTACGTGTTCACCATGCAGTTCCCATCTACACCGTGTTGCTTTTTCAAGCCAATGTGCTGTTTTGAGTTTTGAGAAGCTGAAGCCGGTATTTTTAAGTCTGCAAAGGTCGTTGCAGTGATCACAGTCGGTTCGGTGGGCCCCGCTTTTCTGTGTCATTTACGCATTTATTGCGTGCTGGGTTCTCGCGTTTGTCTTGCTCTTTTTTCGAGGCTTCAAACCAGCGACTTTCGAAAATGCAAGAACGCGCTTGGAGCTGTTTTTACGTGCTCACCATGCAGTTCCTATCTACAAGGTGTCGTTTTGTTAAGCCAGCAATGTTTCGAGTTTTAAGAAGCCGAAGCCGGTATTTTTAAGTCTGCAAAGGTCGTTGCAGTGATCACAGTCGGTTCGGTGGGCCCCGCTTTTCTGTGTCATTTACGCATTTATTGCGTGCTGGGTTCTCGCGTTTGTCTTGCTCTTTTTTCGAGGCTTCAAACCAGCGACTTTCGAAAATGCAAGAACGCGCTTGGAGCTGTTTTTACGTGCTCACCATGCAGTTCCTATCTACAAGGTGTCGTTTTGTTAAGCCAGCAATGTTTCGAGTTTTAAGAAGCCGAAGCCGGTATTTTTAAATTCTGCAAAGGTTGCAGTGATCGCGGGCCCCGCTTTTCTGCGTCGTTTACGCATTTCTTGTAGCACTTCGTGATTATTTCCTTCGGCTAGCTAGTGTCGGACTACCCAGTGGCCGGCACCAGGGTTGGATTCACAAGATGTGTTTCTTTTTGGCAGACGAGTCATCAAAAAAGGTTCCCTCCGCGTAATAATACCTTGAGGCAGCCGGGTACGTCGTGCGTCTCGACGCAAATCACGCTCTGCTCGGCACCGACGAGCTGGCTGATGCCGTCCTCGTACCCGAACATGGCGACCGGCACGCGGGCGCCGACGAAGACGATGGCGCGGTACTGTGCCAGCTCCTTCCGCGCGTCTGCGGGGAAGTACGGCAGCCGCGCGACTGCGGGGCGGCCGGCGCCGCGGTCGACGCGGGAAAACGCGTTTTCGCACATCAGCGCCGCGTTGGCCGCGGCGCAGACGCGCCCCGCGTCTTCGACGGAGCCGGCCCAGAGGCCCTCGCCGCCGACGAAGAGGCACGTGCCGGCGGCCGGCGCGCGCAGCACGGCGAGCGCCGCAGCGACAGCCTCCGGCAGCACCGGCTCGCCCGCGGCTTCCGCCAGCGCGAGGCTCCGCTCGAAGGCGGTGCCCGCGACCGCCGCGCCGAGGACCGTCGCCGGCGGCTGCCCCACCACCGGCGGCGCGGCCCGGCCTGCAGGCACCTCGTCTCTGCCGGCGTCGTGGGGCAGCACCAGGGTCGCCACCCGAGAGCCGCCTGCCTGGACCCGCTGCATGGCTCGCAGGCACTTCGCGGTCTCCCCTGCGACCGCCCCCGCGGTGGCCGGCGTCGCTACTTCTGCCGACACCGACGCGGCAAGGCTCTCGATGTCCATTCCTGCGTTTTTTTGTTATGGTAACAAGCTTGCTTGTCTATACCAAAAGCGTCGGATGGCAGCGTGCTGTGCTAAATCACTTAAAACATCTCATGCAAGTTTGATGCTAGCATCAAGTATTCTCCGAAGAAGAGAGCGGGGTGGGGGGTGTTTTCATGTATTACGCGGCATGGCGGGCGGCTGGCTTTTAGCAGCCCGTAGCTTCCGCCAGCGCGAGGCTCCGCGAAGGCGGTGCCGAGGAAGAAGAAGTAATAGTAATCGTATGTGTCGTCTGCCGAAGCAGCAGGACACAGCAGGCGCAGGGGGCAGGTCTTGCTTTACTTTTATCGTCTTCATGGAGACCCGCCCCCGGCAATCCCAACCAATCACTGTCAAGAAAGGTCTGCGCCTATTGGGATGAGGTGGTTGACCAGGCCCCCGCGAAGCCTTGTACACAACACGGCTACAACACGAGGATGCAGCCCTGCTTCTGGTGTGCACTCGGCCATCAGGCCATTGGCCGCTAAGCACCCCCCGATCGGTCGATTTGCCACTTTTGTGACCCTCTATTCGCCGGGCGGTGCTGTCAGCACTTGCTCCGCGTCGCATCAAGTACATGATGCTGGCGGTTGGGGGATCGGCGACCGCGACTCAATTAAGGTGCGGTCAACAGTGAAGGCCCCTCCATGACACCAGGAAGGAGGAAGAAGAAGAAGAAAAAGAAAAAGAAAAGAAAAAGAAAAAGAAAAAGAAAAAGGCCGCTCCCGGTCCAGGAACGTGACGGTCAACCACAGCTTGCAAAGCTTGAGTCAGAGGCAGCACAGTGCCACAACCCCGTCCGCTCTGCCCTGTGGCTGACCGTCTCGACGAGCTTGTGTTCAGCGCAAGCGCCAAGCCCCAAGGGGCGCCACGCCTTGATGCTTTAGTTTGGGAAATCGGTAGCCACTTGACCCGTAGGCCCGTGGCTCTGCAGTACCGCCGAACACGTGAAGCTTGGCTCCCGTGTAGCAGGCTTTCCCTGGTACCTAACCCGTTTGCGGAAGAAGAAGAAGAAAAAGAAAAAGGCCGCCCTCACTGAGGACGGATGTCATCAGCGAGGACAAAGAAAAGACCCCCCACCAGAAGCCTCCGCCCATACCGAGTAGCGGGTCGGCCGACCGATGCCAAGTCGCCATCTCGCCGACGATGTTGAGGACCGGCGTGCCCGCCCTTCGGGCATTGTGCAAATTGGCGATTCCGTTGGCCAGGCCTACCCCGAGGTGCAGCAGCGTCGCGGCAGGCGTCCCCTTCATGCGCCCGTACCCGTCAGCGGCGCCCGTCACGACGTTTTCGTGGAGGGCCAGCACCGGCCGGATACCCGGCACAGAGTCCAACGCCGCGACGACCGTCATTTCGGTCGTTCCCGGGTTGCAGAACATGGTGTCGATGCCGCCATCCAGGAGCACTTGCACCATCGTTTCCGAGCCATTTAGAGAGGGCATTTTTTGCTGTCCAACACGCCCCCGCTCCCCCCCTCTATAGAGAGTTGCTCCGTTGAATGTTTGACCCTTTGCAGGATTCGTCTTTTGGACGAAGCTGCATCTTAACCTTTGTACAATGAGTTTGGTTTCTCTTGGACTAAGCTGAATCTTCAACCTTTGCGATGAGTTTGGTTTCTCTTGGACTAAGATGAATCTTTAACCTTTGTACGATGAGTTTGTTTCTCTCTGGTCGGCGCAGACCGGCACGCACAACCGGCATAACCTGCACGGGAGCTTGAAGCTCTGGCTGCTGTTTTTGCCTTCTTCCTTTTCACCGCTCAATCATAGCGGTCAAACTTTGATGATCCGCCTTTTTGCTGTTGTTCGAGACCAGAGTACTGCGCCTCTGTCAAAGGTTGCTAGCCTCGTAGACAGTTTGACTCTTGACGAGCTGAATCTTTGCACAATGTGTTTGGCCTGGCTGGCACTCTGGTGTGCAGTGCAAAGTAAGGGTGTAATACGCGCACTGTATTCGTACCCCAACCCCAGACTCGCCCCAGGGCCCCTAAACTCGCCTTTTGACTCGCGCACTCGCTCCAGACTTGCCCAACTCACCCTTCGACTCGCATCACTCGCCCATCCTCCGTGGGCCAAGGTGGCACACGTCCAAAAGCGCACTCCGCCTCGATTCCGACGTGTTTGCCGTGGGCTAATACAAAGAGGCGGGGACGACGGGACTCGTCCACAACAGCAAACCGTGACAAAAATGTGAAGGACAACAAAGAGATCAGGAACAGCGAGACACATATGCACACCCCGCCGGGTGCAGCCGGTGGCGGTAGGGAAGGGGGACAAAAAAGACAAACAGACGTGGTAGTACAAAGAAAAATGGTCGCTCTACAGACGAGGAATGTGGTGGTCACTTCGTTTTAGTGATCTTCGGGCATACCTGGCGTCCCAAAGAGTGGGCTGTGGGGCGGGGGAGGCTATTCTTTTTGCATCTAGAAGAAAAGGTACATTTTGAAAAGAGTGGTGGGCTCTGTGGTTGCAGGGAGCTGTTCCGGAAAGAGAAACGGATGGCAGCTACCGTAATTGGAATAATGTTGAACTGGACTAAAGCTGGAACGGGTAAATGACAGACCGGGTAAAACCTGGGACACGAGGGGGGTGTTCCAGGTAGTCACCTGCGTGACTGCACCAGTGGCGGCCCTGCAGCCTCCTATGACAGCGGCATCTAGGGGTCGAGCCGAGTATTGAGCACACCAAGCACCAGGCTCGCGATATTCTGCAAAGTACGCAAAGTCGCAAACCCCGAAAAAAAATTCCTAGCCGCAGCTAGGTGTCCCACGTTTTACCCGGTTCAACATTAATCCAATGACGGTACATTCGATTTTTTTTTCTTTTTCCATGGTAGTGAAACGCGCGTTCCGCCCGCTCGCCCTCCCACTCATCGCAAGATACGCGCGTGGCTAAAAAAGCTCCGTTTTTTCACACGCGTGATTCAAAAACGTCCGTTTTAGTGCGCTGGTCATCTGAGCACGTCGTACCGGGCGGACAGCCTTCCACAGGCAGTTCTGCGCGCATGTCCGTCGCAGGGGCTGATGAGTTGCAAACCGAAGGGGGGTTGAAGAGCACCGCCAGGGGTGCTCTGATCGCCACGCTCTTCACGCGCGTACCACGCGCGTCGGGCTTGTTTTGGTACGCGCGTGAATCACGCCCATGGTCACGCCCGCAGACCTCCCGAAAATAAATAACTAGCGAGAGCGTAACGCGCGTTTCACTACCATGTGTTTCAAAAGAAAAAAAAAAGAAGAAATGATATTACACATTGATAATTATAACAAAACGAAGGTCGTACAGCTTCAACCCAGAGAAACAGAGCCACCATCACGTGGGCTCAGCATTGCATTCGTATATCTGAAACAGATCCCGTTGTGCTGGTGGGTGAAGGGTTTCCAACAGAAAAAGACATCGGGTTGAGCTTTGGGAGGTCATTAGAGACATTGGAACGGTTCGTGGTCTGACTTATCTTCACCCCGGAAGCGCAAGCACCGACGACAATTCGGTTCTTGCTTTTCGACTCAGGTCCTCCAGGACTGTGCGAAGTACGGGTCGTCCGTGGCCCGGCGCGGCGAGTGCGACTGATGCCGAGGGGGCGAAATACGTACCTGTGTGGATGAGGAGAGTCGCATATCTCGCTAGTATCTCCTGATGAACTGCCGTAGCTGGCGTTAGATTGCAGAAGACTTGTGGATATGAGCTGACCATCGTCACTCAGGTGACCACTTCGCTGTAAAGGTGAAAGAACCAGGCAGGCAATTCTATGCAGCCCCACGAGATTGAGATGGACCTGATCCCCTGGCACGCAGCTCTGCCGCTGCCGGCGGTGCAACACCTGTTCGACTTCGACCGCCTTCCGGATGAGCCGCCGAGATGGCCGTACGGCGGCCGTGCGATGCGGGCGCTCAAGGGCTGGCTGTCGGCACTGAGGTGGACCAACGCAGGCGAGGTGTCGTGCGTTGAGCTGGCAGTGGACTTCGAGGTCCACACCGGGGTCGACGTCCCTGCCCCCTCGGGAATACGAAGGCTCGCCGCCAACCAGAGGGGGAAGACCCTCTGGACGATGCTGTCGACATTGTGCCGCCTGTGCCAGGACCTGCAGCTGCCGTCGCCGTTGCCTGCCGAGCGGAAGGTCCGGGTGGGCTCGATGAGGACCCTGGGGGCGCCGATGCTGTGGGGGGGATTGACACCTCGCCCACGCTTCGCCGGGGGCGAGGAGACGCACGGGGTGCTGGAGGACGAGCTTTCCGCGGGCAGCTGCCGGGGACGGGAAGAACTGGGGCGGGGACGTGTTCCCGCAGTACGACGCGGCGCGGCGGGCACAGCGTTCGCTGCGCTGGGACGTGCCCACCCCTCTGCCGCAACGCCCGCGCCTTCCCGTGCTTGTACCGGCTGCGCAGGCGGACCCTCTGCTCCGCACGCAGTCGGTCTGCGATGCCTGCGCGAAGCAGAAGTGCGCGGTGTGCACTGGCATGCGAAGAAACTACAGCCTTGTAGTTGACCAGTGCTGCCAGGTGCACCACCGCCCTGACGACGGCCTGCGCATTCAGTGCTGCCGGGCGCATCGGCTGACGCGATGTGGGACCTGCCCGAACGCCGACGCGTGCTGCGGACGGGGGCATCACAGGGGTGGTGCTGGCCGCGACGGCAGCAGTGGCGACGGGGGTGGCGGTGGTCATGGCGGCCGCGGCGGTGGCCGCGGCCGCGGCGGCCGAGGCGGCGGAGACGACAGTGACGGAGACGGTGGCGGCGGCCGCGGCACTGGTCGCGGCCGCGCACGCGGCGGCGGTCGCGGCAGCGGTCGCGGCGGGGATCGCGGCGGCGGCGGCGGTGGCGGTCGCAGCCTAGGCGAGAGCGACGGCCTCACAGGCCGGAAGCGGCGCGCGCCGTCCCCACCTGGAACACCTACCAGCCGTGGCCGGAGGAGGCGGACGACGAAGTCGCCCCCGAAGCGCGCCCCCCCGCCAGCAGGCAGGAAGCGACCCGCGCCATGCACCCCCACGGCCTCTCCCGCAGCCGCGCTGCGCGCACGACGACGACGACGCGCCGATCTCGGCGACGACGGCACTGGCCTCGCCGGCCCGAACACACCGCGCCCACCCGGCCCCGCCCGGCCCTCTTCGATGGCAGGCCCTGACTCGGGCCCTTTTACTGATTCTGGTTCCGACCCTCCACGGGTCACACAACGATCGCGCCCTCCCGCCGGCTCTTCCCGGCTACTCGCGTCCTCCGCATCGCGGCGTGCCTATCGGCGCAAGCGAGAAAGCGAAGACTCCGATTCCTTTTCGGATTATGAGATCGTGAGCAACTGCCAACAACAGTTGCAGCCGACTAGAATTGCGCCGCGCCGAAAGCGCGGAAAAAGTGACCCTTCTGGAGTCACGTAGCGAAAAGCTGGCATAGTGTGGTACTCATTTGCTTGCAAATGACTCCCCACTAACGCAACAAGACGACGATAGAATGTGTTGTAATGTGAGACACCGTGATGGACAGCGGCAGGCAATGCGATGTGGGGCGGCTTAGTAAAGCTGCGGGGAGCGAGCCCTAGGTTCCACGATTCCCAAAATCGTGAGCAGCATAAACCCACGACGTCCAGCCGAATGTGTCGTATATTACACAAATTTTGCGGGAAATTTTCCGTGACAGAGAGACCCGATGTCCTGTACCGTGTTTGCTGCATCTCCGCCACACGAACACGACCGAATCCTCAACAAATACATTTCTCGCGCAAGTGCGTTTGTCCCCCTGCGTATGAAGGCAGTACCCCGTTTGATTAATTGACTATGACTAACGGGACGATAAAGACTGCAACTTGACTGCACTTTTTTGCCTAGCGACGGTGGCATGAGCCATGGTTGGAGACTTGTAAACTGCTATACAAAAAAGTGGAATTCATAAAAGCATAAAAAAGACAGGCACTTCGTTTCGCTGGTAGAAGTGCAGACGTTACGCTGACTCATGCACTTCCGCAGACTCCGGAGGGTTGACGGGGATCCCTGTGGGTCTGAGCCGAGAGTGTCTCAATCATGGGCTGGGTTTTGGTCGAAGGCTCTGGTAGAACACCAGGACTTCTCCTGGTCCGATTGGCGAGGGTTCCGCCGCAGGACCCGTCGTGCCCGTCGCGTTCCGCAGCCGCTTCTACTGGGGGCTCTCCTGCAACACGACGTCTGCAGCGTGCGTGACCGCCTGCTATCTGCAGGGGAACCCGAAATAACAATCTGGTGGACCCCTTGACACTGGATCACCCGGTTCCAGTCGTGGCTTCAGTCAAGGACAAAAGGATACCGAGCAACCCAGCCCACGCAGCTTGCAGGCGCAAAGCAGCGTTCACTGCTTTCCATCCTCATGAACAACTTCACTACGTCGGGGAGCCACTCAGCAGTGAGACCGCACCCCCATTCTGCAGGAGGAAATGCCACAGTGTTGCCTACAAGAGAACGTAGGAATTCTGGCCACAGGGCTCTTTTGCACGCGGTGAATCCGAAAGCGTCTGAGAATTGGTCGCGTGCGGAAAGCCCACGAGGCGGCGCTCACCGAGGCTCTTGGATCAACGGCGAAGGTCGAGAAGTACGCCAAAAACTTTTAAAATGGGAAACGGTGGACCGAATTGCTGACGCTTGCAACTATTCTGGACAGGATCGTTGTGGCCCCGGTTAACCGAGTTGACACCTAAGGCGAACCCCATGGTTGTCATCGCATTCGGAAACGGGCACTACGAGAAAGTAAACGTCCGACAGGGGTTGCTGTCGGGCCGGAAGGGCCGGTAAGAGGATGCAATCACAGGACCCCGGGATAATCTGGTACGGGGACCGCTTAACACTGGATCGCCAGCTTCCAGATGGTAAGGATTCGTGGGTACAAGCTCTGGTGCACGCGGTGAATCCGGCAACATCTGAGAAAGCCGCGGCTTCGGAACGCAAAGTATGCACGCAAAGGTTCTCAGACGCGTGCAGATGTCTTGGGTCAGCGGCGCAGTACGCAAATGAAGTCAAAAACAGAAAAAGGTGGATGGGTTTGCTGATCCGGAAGCCCCCCGTCGGGAACGCGCTCTGCAGGATTCGTTTGCAGCCCGCGCCAGAAGGTAGAGCGTGCTGGCAATGGGGCATCAATACCTGCCCCGTTGTAGAGGTGGAGGGCGTGGACGGAGAGGGTAAGCTCACCCCGCTGTCAGGGATGTTGAGATCAAGGAGGAGAGCGGTGATGACCGGAAAGCGCCAGGAGAAGCGTCGGATACTGACGGCACAAATTCTAGTATAAAGGTGGGTCCCAAATACGGGGCTGTGCTGAAGAAGCAAAATGGAATGAAGCAGCGGAAAGAAGTGCAGGCGCTGTAAGAGGAAGGAAAACGAGAGGACTGTACCAGGGGGGTTCCGAAGAAGAAGCCAGAAACAGGCCGGAGAGGGACGTTTGCGCAAACTTGCCAAAAATGCTAGAATCTGTTTAGACCCAGTCTGCTATGGAATCCCACAATGAGTCGTAAGCAGGCGAATGCTTCGGATGAGTGCCGAGCACAGTAGAGTTGCGCCGCCCGCCGCACCCTCCCGGAATTGGAGTGCCGAGCGGTCTCGCGACCGAGTGTCCCGGTCAGAAAGTCACATGAAATCGAGAACCTGGTCGAAGGAGCGCAGCCGCGACCGGTCACGGCTATCTATTCGTGGTGAGCCGAAGAAAGTAAAGAAATGTGAAAACGGGTTTTTGCCTAGAGGCTTTTCGTGTTATTCTGCAGATGCTTTGGGCTATCTTTGTGTCTTTGCTTTCAGTTGTCTTCTTAACCATGGTTAAGTGCGCAAATGGTGTCAGCCGAAGCTGGGAAAAAAGCGGTAAAAACACGATGTTTTGACTTCAAAAAAAAAAATAGATTATATTTCCCTTCTCTGGGATGGCTGCCGTGACAAACCTAGCTTCTTCGTATCACATGCGGAGAGAGAGAGAGTGGAGAAACCGACAGTGAGGGTTCGGAGGGGGACGCGGCGTGCGTCGGGGCCCGTGAGGAAGCACCGGCCACCTTGCTAGATAAAAGACCTGCCTTGATGGAGGCGCCCTATTGCTCGCGCCCCTGCGGAGGTCCTCTTCCGTGTGCACGCGGAGGGAACACTAAACCTTTCAAAGACCGCGGAGGTCAGCGGACCGGGAGCTACCGGAGAGGGTGTATGTGCGCTGTGTGGTAACCTGATACGTGTGGCTACCGGAGAGGGTGTGTGTGAGCTGTGGTAACCTGATCGTGTGGCTACCGGAGAGGGTGTGTGTGCGCTGAAATTGAGAGGGAGAGAGAGAAAGAGACGCGTTGGAATTCGATTTTTGCTTTTTAAGGGTCACACGTTAGGGCCTGACGTGGCATGGCGCAGTCGTCAGTGCTTGACGGCCGAACAGCGGGGCGAAGACACCTCGGGAAGTGACAGCGTCCTGTGGATTCCCGTCGGAACCACCTCTTCCTCCCGGGTGACGGCTGCATCGACTCCGAGTAGACCCCTTCCTCTTCGACGAGGCGGCGCCCTACCGGCATATTGCGGGGCGCTAACTGCCGGGCTCGCCCACTGGCAGGGATAGCGAGCCCGCGAGGGCGACCAGGCCGGCTTCGGGGCTCCAGACGCCGTCCAGGCTCCTCGACCCGGCCAGCGCGGGGGCTGGCCGGTGCGGGCTGGCACTGTTCAGGACGCTCTGGTCAGAGGCCCAAGTAGAGGAAGACTCTGGGAGATAGCCTCGGGATGCTCTGGTCAGAGGCCCAAGCCGTCGAGGAAAACTCTGGAGAGATGGTCTGTTCGGGACGCTCTGGTCAGAGGCCCAAGTAGAGGAAGACTCTGGGAGATAGCCTCGGGATGCTCTGGTCAGAGGCCCAAGCCGTCGAGGAAAACTCTGGAGAGATGGTCTGTTCAGGACGCTCTGGTCAGAGGCCCAAGCCGTAGAGGAAACCTCTGGAGAGATGGTATGTTCAGGACGCTCTGGTCAGAGATGCCAACGTTCTTTTTAGCTGTAACAAATATGTCTCCAGGGAAGCAGGGAAATATGGGAAATATGTCTCCAGGGAAATATGTCTCCAGGGAAGCAGAAATTGGTTATCGCAAGCAATGAGTCTTTTACAAAAGCATGCTATTGATCTGTGGATATCAAGCTTCGCACGAGTAGTTCTGCAGAGGGGGAGAGAGAAGTCTTGGGGGGTATCAATCTTCTAAGACTAGCGTCTTGCGCGTTTTGTTTGTGCGCACTAGCGGAACTCACCTGCTTTGGTAAGTTTCATGTAGTACGCTGCCCTAGTACCAACAATGCATTGTTAACACAAAAAACTAGCATACCAATTGCGACCCGTACCCAGGTGACGTCGGGAATGCTGGCGGAGGCTGGGTTGGCGCAGGAGCTGGGAGAATGCGTAAGTTGGCCAACAAAGCCAGCTCTTCACCCCACGGCGACGGGAACTGTGGGCAGTTTGTTGATGCGACAGATATAGCACACCAATGTGGCGTGAACTTTAGCTTAATGTTCAGGCAGAACACTGATGTTGATGCTAGCATCAAGTCTTCTCCGAAGCTTGGAATGGTTGTGTAACATGCCAAGCGATGGGCACCACACTTTATTCGAGATTTTGCAGCTGGCAGCCTCTTCGAGTCGAGTATTTCCCTCAAAACAGGTTCGTTGGCAAAACTCCAAGATACCGCTACAAGAGCACAGTCAAATTGCTGACTGATGGGTACCATACTGTACTTGAGCTTTTGCAACTGGCAGCCTCCTTGAGTGTTTCCTTCAAAGCAGATGCTTGCACAAAACCCCAAGATACCGCTACAAGGGAACAGTCAACATGCTGACGGATGGTACCAGTAGGTTCGAGATTTTACAACTTTCGGTTCATCCTATGCTTGTGTCTGTCACTCTCGTCCCCCACTCCTGCCCTTACGGGTTCAACAATAATCCAATTTCGGTACAACTCGACGCAAAACGTTCAGAAAGCAGCAAGAAGTAATCAGGCAATAAATATACGGTATTATGACAGATGTTTCGCGTGACGTATCCTCTGGTAGTGGCCTCTCTAACTTTCAGGAGTTCCGACCCCCACAGGGCAGTTGCCATAACGCGCCGTATGGCTGGAGTAAAAGGTGAAGCCAGAAAGCTGCCAATCTTGCTGCTGACCACATGAAGTGCTTTGTTTCTCTGGACGGATGGAGCGGCAAACCGGTCGCTCGGATTATGGTTAGTCTTCAAAGAAACAAGTTTGTTTTCCTACAAAAGAAAACCAAGATACCGCTACAAGGGCGCCGGGAGCGCCGCCCGGCGACACAGCGTGAGCGATGACGATCCCCCGCTGGCCGACGAGGTGCTGCGGGACCGGGCCCACGTTGTTTTCGACGATGGCGGCGGACCCGATGGGCGCGCCGGCCAGCAGCTGCTGCCGGACGTGCTGCTCCGCAGCCGCGTTCGGCGACGGCGGCGGGTCGTCATCCGAGAAGGGCACCGCCGCCGCGGGCAGAGAGCCGCCGCTGCCGCCGGCGCCGGCGCCGCCGCCGACATGCGCCTGCGGCGGAAAGTCGTCGAAGCGCATGCGCTGGAGCTCGTTGCCGAGCATGGCGTTATCCTTCTGGGCCTCCCGCAGTCTGAACTCCAGGTCCGCCTTCGCCACCGACGACCTGCTGTGCCGCTTCACTTCTTCGTCGAGGATCGCCTTCTCTTCCTGCAGCTGCCTGACCCTTAATTCCATGTCGGTCCAGCCGCCCGTCGGGCCGTCCGGAATGTTGCTCAGGGCCCTCTCCAGCGTTTCCTTCTCGGCCAACGCTTCGGAAAGCATTTCTTCCGCCTCCAGTTTGGCGGCGATGGTCCGGGTCAGCTCGTCCTTGACTTGCTGGAGGTCGAACTGCAGCATGTCCCGGGCGTCGCTCTCCATGAGAGCGTCGACCTGCTTGCGCAAGATCATGATGTCGTCTTGGTACATCTCGCACTGCTGCTTCGCGGAGCTCAGCTCGAGGAGGAGCAAGTCCCTCTCCGCCGACACCTTCTGCAGGTCGTGACGCGTCGCGTCCGCTGCAGCCATCGCGCGCACCATCTCAGCCTCCGTGGCTCCTGAAAAGGGGTGTGGGTGCTGGGTGGAGGTTTTTGATTCTACCCGGTGCGGATGGCGTTCTGGGTTGCTGTAGCGTTCTACAAGGTAGGCATTTTGAATCGTATCAGCCTCCGTGGCTCCTGAAAAGGGGGTGTGGCGTAAGGCGGGGGTTTTTGATTCTACCCGGTGCGGATGGAGTTGTAAACGCGGGTCGTATGCAGGTTGCTTTAGCGGTCTGAAAGCAGGCATTTTGTATCGGATCAGCCTCCGTGGCTCCTGAAAAGGGGGTGTGGTGTAAGGCGGGGGGTTTTGATTCTACCCGGGTCGGATGGAGTTCTAAACGCGGGTCGTATGCGGGTTGCTTTAGCGTTCTGAAAGCAGGCATTTTGTATCGGATCAGCCTCCGGGGCTCCTGAAAAGTGGTGGGAGATTTCGGTCCGGATTTGCATGTCCTGTTTGAGCGAGAGCTGCACACTGCACACAGCTAGGTGTGTGAAAGAAAAAAACGAGCTTGAACTTGTCACTCGCGCACCCGCGGCTGATAGAAAGCTGATGGTGATGATGAGAAGAGAGAGTTTGTTTCATTGAACGCAGTGTCTGATCGTTTCTACGTAAAAAGCTCGATTCAGGACACCAGTGAGTTGACGTATGGTAACACACGCAAATCAGTGGTGTCTGAAAACGCCACGGTTTTTCGGCGACGTGCGTTGCGTTTTCTCCAACATTTCATGCTAGGTCGCGTTCGAAAAAAAGAAGAAATAAAAAAAAAGAAACCGATTTGTTCTGCGAGCTGCCGCTGCTTGTTCCGGGCCGCCGTGGCCTCCTCGTCGCTGCAGAGGAGGATGGTTTCGCACTCCTTCGACAGTTTCGACACCTTCGACTGTTCGAGCTGCAGGTCGGACTCCAGGTGCCGGATGCTGACGCTGGCATCCTGTTCGACCTTCCGGGTGTCCTTCCGCACGTCTCGGAGCAGCGTCGTTACCCGGTCGACCTCTTCTTCGACGGATTTGCACTCTTTCACCCTCTTCTCAACTTCCTCCGCCTTCCGGGCCACCTCCCGCTCAAGGGCGACCACCTTGCTTTTGAGGTCGTCCGCAGCCAGCTGCGCCTCCAGCTTTGCGCTGCGCGCGGCCTCGAGGGCCTCCCGGTCCCGTTTGGCCTGCAGGTGGGCTGCTTCGAGGGACTCTCGGTCTCGGGTGGACTGGGCCTGGGCGGCAGCGAGGGCTTCCCGGTCGCGGGCGGCGTGGGCTTGGGCGGAGTCGAGTGCTTCTTTGTCCCGGGAGGCCTGGCGGAGAGCCTGTTCAACGGACTCGCGGTCTCGCTCGGTCTGGCGGTGCGCGGCGTCGAGGGCCTCCTTGTCGCCGGCGATCCTCTTCTGCAGGTGCTCGATGGCGTCTCGGTCGCGCGCGGTCTGCAGCCGCGCCTGCTCGAGGCTTTCCCGGTCGGCTTGCGCCTGCCGGATGGCTGCTTCGGCCGAAGCGGTGTCCTGGTTGGACGCTTTCTGCGTCGCTTCGAGCGCTTCTCGGTCGCGCGCGGACTGGCGGAGGGCGGCGTCGAGTGTGTCCTTGTCCCTCTGCGCCGCGACTTTCAGCACGTCCAGCGCCTCTCTGTCGCGCTGCGCCGCCGCGTTCGCTGCGGCCAAGGCGGCCCGGGCGTCGGCGAGCTCCGCCTGCGCCTGCTGCCGCGCGGTCGACTCGCACTCGAGGTCCGCCCGGCTCGCCTCGGCCGCCGCCTGCAGCTGCTGCTTCGCGGCGGCCAGCTCAGCGCCGAGGGTGCCGGCGGCGCCGGCCTGGCCCTGCAGCTCGGCCGCGCGGTCGCTCAGCTCGTTGATCTCCTTCTGCGCAGCGCTGAGCGCCTCCGTGTGCAGGCTTTGGAACGTCTCCATCTCTTCCCGGGCTTCCTTCAGCGCCGCGTTCGCGTCAGTGTTCATCATGTCGCTGCGAGGGCGGATTCAGTTATTCAGAGTTAAAGTTCGCATGGGTTCGCTACTTGTGTGATTGTGAGAAGTCGGTGTTTAAAAAAAGGCTTGAGTAGGGAGGGGGTTGATGGAGTTCTAGACTGTTTATTTTCAGTTCTTCTCGTGCCTACAGTACCTAGGGTGTAATTGTCACCCCTTGATGACGTTTGTAATTGCCACGGGTGACAATTACAAACGTCGCTGTATGTATGCGGATGGCAGAAGACTGTCTCTTCACTGAAGGCGGCTACCGTGGCCGCCTGCAGCTGCTGCTTCGCGGCGGCCAGCTCGGCGCCGAGGGTGCCGGCGGCGCCGGCCTGGCCCTGCAGCTCGGCCGCGCGGTCGCTCAGCTCCTCAAGCATTTTCTACAAAGCAGATGCTTTTTTTTGAGCAGGCCGAGTTTCTTCTTTTTCACCTGGTATGTCTTGAGTTAGGGATCTCCATGTGAAGCACGGACATGTAAACTGTGACAGTGACATCATCTTCAGTTTGGTGTTGGTTCGCTCATTGCACAGGCTTACATTTTTGGAACACATTGCAATGTCTCGAAAAAAATTAGTGTGGAGCTTTCTTTTGTTTGTGCGCACTAGCGGCACTGTTTCCCCGGCATTGTTCTATTCGGTCTGATAGGCTCCTCGGAACGGGGACGTCTTTCCACTTCACCTGGGTCAAGTCCAGATCCTCCTTGGTGGGTGCGGGCATTTTGCGTTTCCTTTTTTGTTTGTGCGCACTAGCAACTCATCTGCTTTGGTAAGTTTCATGTAGTACGCTGCCAGCTACTAAGTTTTAGTACCAACAAGTTTCAATGCATTGTTAACACAAAGAAGAAGCGCGTGGCATACACTTCGTGCTGCAGACCTACCAGCTGTTTCTGCAAAGCGGCGTTTTCCCTCTCGAGGGCGTTCATCGTATCTGGAACCGTACGCAGGTACTCTGCTGCTTCGTCGACGCTTTCCTGTATAAGTGCGTGTTTGATGCGAACCTTTCCGGCCTGAGCACACTTGGTGAGACCGAGGCTGCGGTCAGGCTGAAGAGTGGCGAAGAACTGCGTGTACGGGCGCTGGATCCGACTCCGGCAGCTTCAAATCCGATACTACTCCGCCATTCCGTGCGTATATGTCGAACTTTGAGTGCGTGAGCCCCTCCGAAGAAATGCGTAGTTTTGTTTTATTCTTTTACCACCTGGTCCAGACGAAAATATCGGGGAGTATCGGGGAGTTTCGGGGAATTTCGGGGAGTTTCGGGGAGCTTCGGGGAGTCGGGGAAGTTCGAGGAGTTTCGGGGTATTTCCTTTGTGGCGACCACTTTCCCTGCAGCCGGCCTTGGCGAAGGCGGGGAGGGGGCTACGCTGTTATGGCCCTACCTTGCGCAGAGCGGTCCCATGTTTGGCTATGCCCCGAAGACGAAGATAGAGACTGAGAAGGAAGGACAGACTGGGAGGTACAGGTTGGCACGGTTTGACACAGGTAGCGACAGGATCCGCTGCGGCAAGGAGAGCAGGAACTGTTCCACCAGAGGTCGTGCGGGTACAGAGACAATGCTCGTGCTCGAGTCGCAGCTGGGGACGAACAGGCACGCCTTCAATGATGAGGTCTGGGGGATGGACGTATTTTCCACGTATGGGCGGACGTGCTGGTGGGACGCCTTCGAAGACGGCACCTCCGGCAAGAAGGGGCAGAAGAGGGTAAATTTAGTGGGCGGCGGAGACCCAGTGCATGGAGGTAGGCGTGCCCAGGCCACCACCAAGGACGAGAGAGTGTGCACGAGACATCACAAAGCGAAATGCGAAGAGTGCAAGCATCGGCAAGCGTCGGTAGCGCGCTGCTGCCGAGGCACACCACGCGACAGGGGACGGCCTCGCCGTGAAGTATTGCGAGAAGCACAGGATGACGCAGTGCGGGACGTGCAAGACGATCGCGGAATGCTGCAGGAACTCACACCGCGGATGCCTGCCTGCAGCACGATATGCCGATGTGCGGAGTCGGCGGCAAAGAGACGGAAGCGCGGGCCTTCGCCCCTGGGGACGCCCGAAGCGACACCGAAGTCGAGACGCAGGCTGCGACCATCGGCCCAAAGCGCCACAAGGGAAGCGGCGGATGCCGGCGCCAACACCGCCATCGAGAACGCCGAAGACAAGGCGACGACACTAGGACGGCCGCTGCAACGAAGCGGCGGCGTAAGGACTCGCCATCATCGAAGACAGAGACGTGCACTCCGCGGCGGGCAGAGGTCAAGATAAGGTACCAGTGACGAAGAGAGGTAGCACGAAGAGGTAGTCACGAAAGAGAGCAGATGCAGATTATCGCCACAGGCTCTTTGCATGCTAACCCTAACCACCAGGACCAGGGGCAGCTACGGTCGAAGACGGCAATTCGAGCGAGGAGTAAGGTTGATAACCAAAATGAGAGGCACGATGGCCATCCGAAAGCAGGGTTGCAGGATGATGCTTGGCCAAGGATACGGTTGCTATGGCGACTGGGACAGAGAGATAACGCAAGATAGAGAGTCCTCCTTATGGGGTGGTCACACCTTCGCAGTCCCAGGGCCTCCACCCACCTGCATACGGTCGTCGACTGACCATTCCCGAGACGAGTTGGAATGCGGGTACCATCTTTCCGGAGATTTCCGGTTCCTCCCGTACTCACATAAGTGAACGTGGACTCCGAAGTGGACACTCCTTTCAACCGGGTGCACGAATTCAGCATTCCGGCTTCAAATCATCGAAGGCTAAACTCGGGTGCAGGAGCGGTGCTCGTCGTTCGGGACCAGATGGGGGACGACTGGGTCTGCCCGGTTTCCACGTGACTGCTGCAGCGTGGTCAGAAGTGGGAAGGTCATCGGGAGATGGCGGGCGCGAATACTTTTTGCCCAAACCAAAACCCAAGAGGGGATTGGAGAGTTTGACATAAGAATGGCAAACTCGTGGTACCGAAGGTTGCAACCGCAAACAGAAGAGTCAGATGATGGTTGAACCTGCGCACATGCACACTACGCGTCCTGTTCAGACTCCTCCCTGTGTCCAAGGACTCAAAGGCAGGTCCTGCAGGTTTTCCAGCAACTGCTGGTTCGCCTTGAGGCCCTCCGAATCCGCAGGCTGCAGGGTATGCCTCAACAACTGCCCAGGAGTCCAAGCTACAGTTGGTAGATGCATCCGGATAGTAGAGGAAGAGGATCGGAGGAGGAGGAACACGGACGGCTCAAGAGAGCCGCGTCCGAAGCACACTAGCACACCTACCTGCACACCTCACCCACTTGCCCGCACCCGTCTACCCAACTACCCACCTGTTCACTCATCCACCGACCTGCCCACCACCATCCACCCATCTGTCCACTCAACTACCAACCTGTACACCTGCCCACCCACCGGCAGCACTTTTTCCCACAAAAATCGGGCTGAGTATCGGGGAGTTTCGGGGAGTTGCGGGGAGTTTCGGGGAGTTGCGGGGAGTTTCGGGGAAGTGTCGGGGAGTTTCGGGGAACTTACCAGGAGCCCGGACCAGGTGGTTTTACTTGTTAGTTGTCGACAACTTCTTTTGTATTGAGGTGTCATCCAGATGTAAATCCAAAGCCGCCCACGTCAAATTTTGTTAAGCAGCGGCTGCCAAAACTTGCCGTGACACCTATGATCAAAGTAAAGGAGGAAAGGAGAAAATGTTTCTAAAAAAGAAAAGGGGCAGGTTGTATTTTTGGACCCTCGTAGCTAGAAAGGTCTATCACACTAGTTCCAGGCTACTTAGCCCGGGTCTCTGGGTCGCGTCCCCCTCCTTCTCTTATGCGGCGGCGAGCTTCTCGATTTCTCCAACATTTCATGTTTGGCATTAGAATGATACTCTCCTCCTCACCCCCGTTCGCGTTGCGATAGTGGGGAGTCATGAGTACCGACACTATGATCTTTGAGGTTTCGCAACTGGCAGTCTCCTCGTGTATTTCCCGCGAAGCAGGTGCTTATACAGAAAGTAGTAGTAGTAGTAGTAGTAGTAGTCTTTTCAGCTTAGTGTGAGTTTGATCAAAGTAACATCAAAGCAGCCAGTAGTTCTTTCAGCTTAGTGTGAGTTTGATCAAAGTAACATCAAAGCAGCCAGTAGCTTTTTCAGCTTAGTGTGAGTTTGATCAAAGTAACATCAAAGCAGCCAGTAGTTTTTTCAGCTTAGTGTGAGTTTGATCAAAGTA
Source organism: Diplonema papillatum (assembly GCA_030068145.1). Classification (NCBI taxonomy): domain Eukaryota; phylum Euglenozoa; class Diplonemea; order Diplonemida; family Diplonemidae; genus Diplonema; species Diplonema papillatum. The sequence goes on from JAPJBO010000055.1 coordinate 153,366, forward strand.
ACATCAAAGCAGCCAGTAGTTTTTTCAGCTTAGTGTGAGTTTGATCAAAGTAACATCAAAGCAGCCAGTAGTTTTTTCAGCTTAGTGTGAGTTTGATCAAAGTAACATCAAAGCAGCCAGTAGTTTTTTCAGCTTAGTGTGAGTTTGATCAAAGTAACATCAAAGCAGCCAGTAGCTTTTTCAGCTTAGTGTGAGTTTGATCAAAGTAACATCAAAGCAGCCAGTAGTTTTTTCAGCTTAGTGTGAGTTTGATCAAAGTAACATCAAAGCAGCCAGTAGTTTTTTCAGCTTAGTGTGAGTTTGATCAAAGTAACATCAAAGCAGCCCATACAGTAGTAGTAGTACGTGTCGTCTTAATCCGGGAACAAGTCAGGGAGAGGAACGGAGCAATCGTTACAAACAAACGAGTGACGTAAGGTGGCCGTTTGAGCGGCGCCATTCCGAGCGCTTATACAGAAAAATACTCGAGGGACTGCCTTGTACTCATTCCGAAGGAGGCTAGAGGGGGAGAAAACAATACAACTACACAAGTGGGTCTTTTTTTGTTGAACGCTTACGCCCGCCACTGAACCCAGATTCACCTGTGTTTCGTGTGGGCGACAGCACGTTTGCCTTCCTTTGATCTATCGCAACTGGCAGTCTCCTCAAGCATTTCCTACAAAGCGGGTGCTCATACAAAAACAAAAAGAAAGCCGCAAACCCTCGTGGGCTCCGCGGCGTTGTCGGTGAGGTGTCCCAGGGTGCTCCAAAGCGTCTTGAGGTACCCGACCTGCGCGTTTTTTTGCTCCACGGACGTCAAGGTCCGGTCGAGCTCCTCGGCGACGTGGGAGTGCTGCTCGCGCAGCGCGTCCCTCTCGCGGGCGAGTTCGGACGCGGTGGCCTCGATGCCAAGCAATTTCGACGACTCGGTGCGGAGGCCGTCCATCTCGGTTTTCATCTCGCCGTTGCTGCGGTGCTGGGCGTGCAGCTGTCCACGCAGGTGGTCGATGGTGCCCTGAGCCGCGTTCTTCTGCGACTCGAACAAGTTGTTCAGCACGTTGTGCCTCGCCTGCAGGTCGGCCTTCTCCTTCGTCCGCTTTTCGACGTCGGTTTCGAGCGTCGCGCACGCGGAGCGCAACTCGCTGAGTTCGATCGACATCGCGTCCCTTGCCGTGTACACCGTGTGCAGCTCGCGCTCGAGGAGCGCTTTGCTGACCTCCAGCTGCCCGATCGACCGGCGCAGGTGGCACAGCTGCGCCATCGAATCCTGCGTCGGCTTCGCCGCCGGCGACGAGCTCATGACCAGCGCCCAGGAGTCCAGCCCGTGGCTGGCGGGCTGCGTCAGGGACTCGTGCTCGCTCGGGATGTTCAGAAACGACGCGTCGGCCCCCGCGAGGTGCGCGCGCTGGACGCTGGTGTCCGCGACGCTTGGGTGCCGAACCGGCGTCCCGTCTTGGAACCCGGGGGAGGCGTACCCCTGCTGGAACGGGTATAGCTGCGGCTGCGGCGGCGCGCCGAAGGGGCTGCCGACCGGCCTGCCGCCTGCCGCCTGCGGCGGCTGCGGCTTGTGCTGGAGCTGGATGCGCGGGGGGCTGATGTTGACGTTCTGCGGGCGCAGCACGTTCGGGTGCACCGGCGGCGGCGGCGGCGGGAGGCCGCGCTGCGGCGGCGGCTTGACGGGCGACTGCGGCGGCGCGCCCGGCTGCGACTGCGGCGACAGCGTCGCGGGGGACGGCAGGTGCTGCCCCAGCGACAAACCGCCGCTGAGGACCGCGTGCGGGGGCTGCGAGAAGTACGGGTTGTTGTTCCAGCCGCCGCTCTGCATCGACCCGGGGGGGACCAGGGCTTGGCTGAGGCCGACGCCGGGGCTCGCGGGGTGCCACGCCGGCACCATGGCTCCGGGCATTTTCCGCGCGAGTGGGGTGTTATTTGCAGGGAGGCTGGCCTCCCTTGACCGCACCGGCCTCTAAGCCACTTCTTCGAGGCTGAGGGCAACCCTTGGTTTCCCCCGGCGCTCTCCTGTGTGTTGGTAGGTGCTTCTGATTTTTCAGGAACCTGGTGCTCCTTGGAAAGGTTCCGTAACACATTCTCTTTACAGCTGCAAATGATTGATCCTTTTTGACGACTTTTTGTAGGGTGGCGCGCCCGGCTGCGACTGCGGCGACAGCGTCGCGGGGGACGGCAGGTGCTGCCCCAGCGACAAACCGCTGCTGAGGACCGCGTGCGGGGGCTGCGAGAAGTACGGGTTGTTGTTCCAGCCGCCGCTCTGCATCGACCCGGGGGGGACCAGGGCTTGGCTGAGGCCGACGCCGGGGCTCGCGGGGTGCCACGCCGGCACCATGGCTCCGGGCATTTTCCGCGCGAGTGGGGTGTTATTTGCAGAGAGGCTGGCCTCCCTTGACCGCAGGGCAACCCTTGGTTTCTCCCGGCGTCTCTTCTGTGTGTTGGTAGGTGCTTCTGCTTTTGTGGGCCCGGCTGGATTCACGCAGCCTCTTGCGGACGGAGGGAGAGGGAGGTTGTCCAGCGCGCAGAAAGCCTTCTTGGGGAATCTATCTACGGGTCAAACTCGAGAGTTTTACGACTCCAAAATGGGTAACCTGGTGCTCCTTAGAAGGTTTCGTATGTCGTTGTAAGGAGCACCAGTTTCCCATTTTGTAGGAGGAGACCCACATGACCTCACGTCCGTTCAACACGTGGTTCGGTAGTTACAGCACTCGGGATCCCTTCGGTTCTTTGTCCGACAGCTTTGTCGAGCATTTTCTTCCAAGCTGGGCTTATGTAAAAAAAAAAAAGGGGAACGAGCCCAATGTTCGGAACACAATCTACAACCACGAGAGAGCTGGGGTCGGAGAGAAAAGAACCGCCAAAAGCTCTCGTAGGTTCCTTCTTCTAACGGGCAAGGCAGTGGCAAAATCTATTTCTACTGACACGAAAAGAAGGAATATTTGGCAAAATCCTTTGAGAGAAAGAGGGATAAACGGGGATTGCAAGGATGTGCTTGAAATGGATATGTGCTCAACACCGCACTGGTCCCGTCTGCGCCGTGTTTTGGTCCTTTAAGTCACGGACACATAAGGCGGACCATCATCAGCGCAGAACCTGAGTGTCTGCAGACAGGACACAGCGGTGTGAGTCTGGTTTGTCAGGCGGCTGTAGCTCGTCACAGCCAGAACCACCCGTGGTCGTCGTTCACCTTGCCATTTTCTTGAGCAGGCGCTAGCTGAGGCAGCTCAGCAGTCTGCTTCACCACAAGTAAAGCGCGGATCGTACCCGCGTGCGGCCATCACTCGGCAGACTTTGTCTGTCTGTTGTAAACTGGATGGACGAGTGCTTAACCGGGAAATTTGCAAGTGGTCGTCGTTCACCTTGCCATTTTCTTGAACAGGCGTTAGCTGAGGCAGCTCAGCAGTCTGCTTCACCACAAGTAAAGCGCGGATCGTACCCGCGTGCGGCCATCACCCCGAAGTTCGTATACAGGTTGGCCAGGCCACTGTCGGCACTGGCGTTGTCTGTTGAGTTCACAGGGCAACTCGCACGTGAAGTGCATCGCAAGTATCTTTATGTAACAGCAAGGTGTACCGGTATCTCCGGCACTGTCCGGCAGTCTGCCAGTTGTAAACTGGGCGAACGAGCACTCTTGAACAGAGAAACTTGCAAGGGTGGTCGTGGCTCACTGTGCCTCTTTCTTGAACAGACTTCCAAGCTGAGGCACTTCAGCAGTCTGCTGCCCCTCGAGGAAAGCGCGGATCGTACCCGCGTGCGGCCATCACCCCGAAGCGTTCGTATACAAGTCGGCCAGCACTGCTGGCACCGGCTTCGTCTGTTGAGTTCACAGTGCACAAGGCAACTCGCACGTGAAGTGGTCATCGCAAGTAACTTACCAATGAATAGCAAGGTGCACAGGTAAGTATCACCGGCACTGTCCGGCCGTGTGCCAGTTGTAAACTGGGCGAACGAGCACTCTTGACAGAGAAAGTTGCAAGGGCGGTCGTGGCTCACTGTGCCTTTTCTTGAACAGACTTCCAAGCCGGGGCATTTCAGCAGCCTGCTGCCCCGCGTGTAAAGCGCGGATCATGCGTGCGGCCATCACCCCGAAGCGTTCTTGTACAGGTCGGCCAAGCCACTGCCGGCGCCGGGTTCGTCGGTTTTGTCCGGCGAGGCGTCGACGATGACGTGATGCGCGAGGCAGTTCTTCACGACCCTCTCCCCGTGGCTAGTGACCGGGAGGCGCGGGTCTGTGGTTGCAAAAGCCTCGAGTGCCTGCAGCGCGCTGTGGGAGGTGAGTTGAGTACTTTTTGGGACGGAAGCATCCGTTGAGTACAACATAACAACTTTTTCTGAGAAGGGGCTGGTTTGTAGAAGCTTGATGTGGGTCAGCTTTTCTGAGAAGGGACTGGCTTGTAGAAGCGTAACATAACAACTTTTCTGAGAAGGGACTGGCTTGTAGAATCCTTGATGTGAGTCTGTAAAAGCCTTGATGCGAGTCAACTTGAAGGGGCTAACTCAAGCCTGAACCGGTTCTCTATGGGTATCCGGAATGTGGCGCAAGCTGCTTAGGGCCACCACCGGCGTCGATTGTCAAGCTTAGTTCGGGTGAAGCAAAGTTCTGGTGAAGCTAAGTTCGGGCGAAGCAAAGTTCGGGTGAAGCAAAGTTCGGGCGAAGCTAAGTTCGGGTGAAGCAAAGTTCGGGCGAAACAAAGTTCGGGCGAAGCAAAGTTCGGGCGAAGCAAAGTTCGGATGAAGCAAAGTTCTGGTGAAGCAAAGTTCGGGTGAAGCTAAGTTCGGGCGAAACAAAGTCCGGGCGAAGCTAAGTTCTGGGTGAAGCAAAGTTCGGGTGAAGCAAAGTTCTGGTGAAGCTAAGATCGGGCGAAACAAAGTTCGGGCGAAGCTAAGTTCGGGTGAAGCAAAGTTCTGGTGAAGCTAAGTTCGGGCGAAGCAAAGTTCGGGTGAAGCAAAGTTCGGGCGAAGCTAAGTTCGGGTGAAGCAAAGTTCGGGCGAAACAAAGTTCGGGCGAAGCAAAGTTCGGGCGAAACAAAGTTCGGGCGAAGCAAAGTTCGGGCGAAGCAAAGTTCGGATGAAGCAAAGTTCTGGTGAAGCAAAGTTCGGGCGAAGCTAAGTTCGGGCGAAACAAAGTTCTGGGGGAAGCAAAGTTCGGGCGAAGCAAAGTTCGGGTTCTGGTGGCAAGTTCGGCGCCAGTACCCGGGGGGGAGGCCCCCCCGGACCCCCCCCGACTCACCCGGGGTAAGCCAAATACCGCGAGATACTGAGAAACTCCGCAAAAAACGCAACTTTCGGGCACATTAGACCCCGAAACGCAACAAACCTCGAAAACTATCTTCGACCGGGAAAATGTCATGGGCGGGGTTCGAACCCGGGCCTACCGGCCTGAAGGCCGACACCCGGTCACTCTGCCACCCGCATACCTTTCGGAAGGGTAAAAAAAATCTTGCTCCGCACTATTATCTAGTCCAAAAACTATACACTTTCGCAACATTAAAAGCCGGGTTGGCTCGAATAGAGGCTATTCACATTGCATGTTCATAGGACCTCCAGTCTCGAAAAACTTCAAGTCATGTGACCTTGTGGCTGAAAAAATTGACATGAAAACGATGTGAACGCTGTGGGACAGTGTGGCAGTCACGAAGAGTGCACATCCTTATCGTGCCAATTAGCACATCTGCCAGCTGTCGAAAGACATTTCAAATTCATATTCTCAGTGAAGAGTTAAATGTTTGCGGGAAATGTGGCGGAAACGGTCACTGTGAAAATGTGTCTTGAATTGTTACTCGACGCTTTCGTTCTCTTTTCTTTCTCAACGCGTATCTTCGCGTTTATCTTTTTTTCGTGATAAAAGAATAAAACGAAGGGAAAAGTGCCTTAGGGGACTAGTCCCAATGTGAAATGTGCCCTCAGGGGACTAGTCCCTATTTTGCATTACAATTCCTGGTAATAATTTGCAAAAAAGTTGCCAAGTGCATTTCCCAGTACTTCCAATGAAAATGTGACCTTCGGGACTAGTCCCCGAAGCAAACAATTTCATTGGACTTTTTGCCAGGGAAGTGTACTTAGCAAAATTTCAGCAAATTTTCGGAATTTTCATATTTTCGGGTTTTTCGGAATTTGGCCCATTTGGAAAAATCGGCAGAAAAAAGGCCGAAAATGGCAAAAATCGGCAGAAATGGCCAAAAATGGCCAAAATGTTGCTGGAAGCAGTTGCTGGAAAACCTGCAGGGCCTGCTTGAGTCTTTGAACACAGTGACTGGAACAGGACGCGTCTTGTGCATGAGCGCAGGTTCAACCATCATCTGACTCTTCAGTACCACGAGTTTGCCATTCTTATGTCAAACTCTCCAATTCCCTCTTGGGTTTTGGTTTGGGCAAGAAGTATTCGCGCCCGCCATCTGACCACGCTGCAGCAGTCACGTGTAAACCGGGCAGACCCAGTCGTCCCCCATCTGGTCCCGAACGACGAGCACCGCTCCTGCACCCGAGTTTAGCCTTCAATGATTGGAAGCCGCATCGGAAACAGTGGGTCAACCCGTCCCGGAATTTTGAATTCGTGCACCCGGTTGAAAGGAGTGTCCACTTCGGAGTCCACGTTCACTTATGTGGGGAGTTGTAGAGTACGGGAGGAACCGGAAATCTCCGGAAAGATGGTACCCGCATTCCAGCTCGTCCCGGGAAAGGTCAGTCGACGACCGTATGCAGGTGGGTGGAGGCCATGGGACTGCGAAGGCGTGACCACCCCATAAGGAGGACTCTCTATCTTGCGTTATCTCTCTGTCCCAGTCGCCATAGCAACCTTATCCTCGGCCAAGCATCATCCTGCAACCCTGCTTTCAGGATGGCCATCGTGCCTCTCATTTTGGTTATCAACCTTACTCCTCGAATTGCCGTCTTCGACCGTAACTGCCCCTGGTCCTGGTGGTTAGGATTAGCATGCAAAGAGCCTGCGGCGATAATCTGCATCTGCTCTCTTTCGTGGCCTCTTCGTGCTACCTCTTCGTCACTGGCACTTTATCTTGCACCTCTGCCCGCCGCGGAGTGCACGTCTCTGTCTTCTGATGGCGAGTCCTTACGCCGCCGCTTCGTTGCCAGCGGCCGTCCTAGTGTCGTCGCCTTCTGCGGCGTTCTCGATGGCGGTGTTGGCGCCGGCATCCGCCGCTTCCCTTGTGGCGCTTTGGGCCGATGGTCGCAGCTTGCGTCTCGACTTCGGTGTCGCTTCGGGCGTCCCGGGGGCGAAGGCCCGCGCTTCTGTCTCTTCGCCGCCGACTCCGCACATCGGCATATCGTGCTGCAGGCATCCGTGGTGGTGGCCTGGGCACGCCTACCTCCATGCGCTGGGTCTCCGCCGCCCACTAATTTACCCTCTTCTGCCCCTTCTTGCCGGAGGTGCCGTCTTCTTCGAAGGCGTCCCACCAGCACGTCCAATCCTTTTTGAAGGCGTGCCTGTTCGTCCCAGCTGCGACTCGAGCACGAGCATCGTCTCTGTACCCGCACGACCTCTGGTGGAACGGTTCCTGCTCTCCTTGCCGCGGATCCTGTCGCTACCTGTGTCAAACCGAGTCAATCTGTACCTCCCAGTCTGTCCTTCCTTCTCAGCCTCTATCTTCGTCTTCGGGGCATAGCCAAACACGGGACCGCTTTGTGCAAGGTAGGGCCATAATAGCGTAGCCCCCTCCCCACCTTCGCCAAGGCCGGCTGCAGGGAAAGTGGTCGCCACAAAGGAAATACCCCGAAACTCCCCGAATTTCCCCGAATTTCCCCGCAACTCCCCGAAATTCCCCGAAACTCCCCGATACTCCCCGATATTTTCGTCTGGACCAGGTGGAAAATCTGGAAAAAATGAAAATTTCAAAAATTTGCTCAAAATTTGCTAAGTGCATTTCCCTGACAAAAGTCAAGGTAACAATTTCTAAGTGGGACTAGTCCCCTAAGGGCACATTTCACATTGGGACTAGTACCCTAAGGCACCTTGCCCTAAAACAAAACTACGCATTTCTTTGCCAGGTCTTCATGATAGTTCCAAAATCTGAAGCTTCTCTTGTTTGTGTTGCCTAGTGAAGATGGTTTTCGAAATCGAATGTGCATCGCGAGGGTCGGGTGCGCGCGGTCAGAAAAGTGTGCCGCAAGCCCTTCTTGCCTTCCGTCGATGCATAATAATCCTTTTTCTCATTTGGTTTCCTCCACTTCTTCGTACTTCAGATTTTTGTGATTGTTTTCGGCGACCGCTTCTCCCTCAAACTTCTCCGTTTAAGACCCGGAGTACCATCGCGCATTATCTTTTTCAGTTTTCCGAAGAAAAAGAGAAGACCTATAAGAAGGAATTTTGACACTTGCTGTCGTTAGGGAAAGTGGGGAGAAAAAAAACATGTATCCTCCTTGACCCCTTTTTCTCAGTCACGACGATATCAGGCAGTTGGTTGGAAGTTGTACTTGCTATATAAGGCATGCAGATTCTTGAATTTCGTTCCAAGTCATTCACACCGCTGATGGTTGAAACCAGTCGTTTACTAAAGCGGAACCTTGCTGCCAACAGCTGACGTTTCTGGCACACAAATAACGCAAATGTCGGGAGGTGTACGCTGCCCCTTCAGGTCACGTAGTTAAAAAACGCAAATACTACAGCTGATGAACAACCTTTAAAACTCACTCTCCGCTCGGAAAACGAGCGCCCAAAAATTTTGTTTGTGCGATTTGACCTGTACGCGTTCAGGTTAAACCGCTGCCAACGTTCCTTTTAGCTGTAACAAGTATGCTCACTAAGGTGGTTACTGGTTATCGCAAAAAACAGGGCACGAGCAGGCGAGTGGTGAATGTACGGTGTTTTCAGAGTTAAAGTTCGCTTGAAATTCCGGGGTTTTAGGGTCTCCGTGTGACCGTTCATGAACGGGTTCTCTTAGAGCAAGAAAGGGCTATATGGTTACGGGTTGTTATATTAAGTGCACGCTTTCGTTATGGGCTATGGCTAGCCATGTCCGGGACTGTTTGTGACCGACACCAAGTACTTTCCTTCGGAGTTTTCTTCAGATTTGCAACGGAGTAAGAACCTTTGTACAAGTGTCGGTTCTTGTCGGAATAGTATTAATAGCGTTATTAATCTTCGACCATATGTGACAAGAAGAATGAGCCAGAAAAAAGGAATAGGCGCGATGTTCGTTTGTACATGCCGAAGTTAGCCTGTTAGGCTAATCTCCTCCCAAACACGCTGCCAGTGTTCTCTTTCGAGCACAACACTTCACGTGCAAAGAGGTGACTGCGAAGCCGGCGATAGACTATCGCCGCAGATGTCGGGAGGATCGAGACACGCGCGCCAGTAATAGCTTGCTGGTCATGAAATCTTCAGTACACTCCTTCAGGAGTCCTTGGTTGGTCCAAGACATGGCAGCAACCCGAAGTGCCCGCCCTGGCACTTCGGGTTTGACCCGGCGCCCATCATGGCCACCGCAGCGGCATTCCACTGTATCTGAATCCACAACTGTGACAACACAAACTGGGCTCATGAAATGATGAAAAGCCTCATCTCATGTATCAAATTTGCAAATGAGTACCACAAAGGTCCACGCTGCAGTGCAGCCTGCAGTATGGTTCCCGAGTTTTTCCGCCAGAAGCTGTTGCTTTGCTACAGTGCCGCTGAGACAGTGAGAGCTTAGCTTCGGTGCAGCTGTCTTTAGTCTGCTCCAACTTAGTCTGGTGTCAGACTACAGACAGTCAGATCACCAGCTGAGCTGTCAGTGCGAACCCTGCTGACCCCTTTTGGTGAACATGCTGATTGTTTCCCGCGGACCAGCACAGTGCCAAGACGCTGTGACTTGCAAAGTTAACTGTTCGGAAATAAGCCGTTTTCTCGAAACAATCTACTGAAAGTAGGCTAAGTAGCGCCGTCGAATCGATTTCATCAAACGACTGCTCGCGTTAGGCACGGTTAGAAAGTGCATTGTCATTATCTTCCTCGAAAATGGACAAAACTACTCACAAAAAGTCTTGACCAGACTACCTGTGCTGTACTACGACCGCCAGTAGCCCAGTCGCAGAATGGGGAAATTAGCAAACTTTAATGGCATAATGGGGAAATTAGCGCCACTTTAATAGCATAATGGGGAAATTAGCACCACTTTAATAGCATAATGGGGAAATTAGCAAAAAACCCCCCAGAATGGGGAAATTAGCAGCTTTAATAGCATAATGGGGAAATTAGCAACTTTAATAGCATAATGGGGAAATTAGCAAACTTTAATAGCATAATGGGGAATGTCCCTGTCAGTACGGATGTACTATCAAAACCGTACACCGCGAGAGTGGTGAAAGTTTTTGCCCGCACCACCCTGAGCCCAAATCCTGGACGTGGTTTCAGGTGGCAAATTGGCAAATGATCACGATCAGAAGGTCCTTGGGTGCCGGGTGCTTTCCTCTCTCCGCTTGAATGATAATGCAAAGAAACCAGGTTTGTATTCCAAAGCAGAAAGCTAAAAGTGAACGTGTCAACAGCAATTGGGCATGGGTCAGTCGGTCCTAAGGCAAGGTGTAATTGCTCGCCTCAAGCTGCCACTGACGAGCTTGCTCGGACGTGCAGGATTGCCGAAAGGGAATGCGTGACAACACCCGGATGCAGAGATCTGAAGTGACACATTGACGATCCTGCTGACCATGTCCACAGGCCCCGGATGATGCAGTCGTCTCTTTTTGAAGGAAGGGTTGACCCTTGAAACGCTTCACGTGGGGGACAGTAGTAGAGAAAGGCGCACCTGTCGTCAGACCCGCAGGACACGGCCACCGCGGCGTCCGCCCAGAACTGCGACCGCGGGTCGTGTCTGGGGAGCGCCGCGTCCGTCGGGTCGTCATCCGCCGCGCGCTCGAGGTCGGCCAACGCCTTCCCCGCGTCGAAGTCGGAGTCTGAGTCGGAGCCGGCGGTTGCGGCGGGCGCCCGCTTGCGCCGGGCGGGGCCCTTTTGGTGCGCCGCCGCGGCCTTGCCCTTCCGCTCCCTCGGCCGCCGCGCGGGCTTCGCCCGCGCCCGGACCGCGCCGGCGTCGACGGCTTTCGGCGCCGCTTCCCCCGCCGCCGCAGCTCCGCCGCCGCGGCCCTTCTTCGCCGGCTTGTCCGCTGGTTCTGGTGTTGATGCTGGCTTGACCTTCTTGGCAGGGAGTTCGGCCTTACCCGCCGCCGATGCTGCTGCTGCTGCTGCTGCTGGTGCTGGTACCGACTTGCCCTTCTTCGCAGGGGGTTCGGCTTTGCCCGCCGCCAATGCTGCTGCTGCTGCTGCTGCTGGTGCTGGTGCTGACTTGCCCTTCTTCGCGGGGGGTTCGGCTTTGCCCGCCGCCGCCTCGCGGAACAGCCGCGCGTCCCTCGCCCGCTTGTACCCGGACGCCGTGCCGCCCTTCTTCTTCCACGCGAGCAAGCTCTGGTGCACCGTGTCGACAGCCTCCGGCTCGGCGCCGCCCGCGCCCACCAGCTCTCGAAGCCACGCCGGGCTCTCCAGTCGCACATCCGCGCCGGTTTCCGGGGATGTCATCCCCCCTGACTCGCCGGCCCCGCGCTTCCCGGTCGCGTTCTGTTGGGTAGTTCGATTTAAAAGCCGGCGTCGCAACAAACCCCCGGAAATGTCAAGACACATAGGAAATGAGAGCGGATTTTTTTTTGTTCTTCGCTTGCACCCCCAGTGGTTTTCCGCTTAGCCAACAAAATGAAATTGGTTGGCTGAAAAAAATTTCACAGTTCACAAAAAGAGGTCAAAACTTTTCTCTCGGCCGATCTTTTTGCATGGTATCAGGAGGGTCGGCAGGTTGTGGCTTCCGGCTTGGTGTAGAACTGTCTGTGAGATGGAATTCCTGTGGCAAAAAAAAGCTTTTTAGCCAACCCCATTTTCGTGGAAAAAAGTTTTTCAGGCGAGAAAATATTTTTTAGCCACACAGAAAAACACTGCTTGTACCACACGTGTGTTTTGTTTTCCGACACGTACACACAAACACACGCCAATTATTTTTCACTCAGGACTTTTGGCCTGCTGCGTTTGTGTGTCTTGTCGTGTGTAGGGGTCGACCCGCATGACCTCACGTCCTTTCAACGCGTGGTTCGGTAGTTACAGCACTTGGGATCCCTTCGGTCCTTTGTCTGGCAGCTTTGTCAAGCATTTCCTTGGCGCTCATGCAAAATAAGTCGACATGCGCGGGGACATCCGCTGACTCGCCGGCCCCGCGCTTCCGATCGTTATGGCTAATCTTCTCACGCTGCCAGCGTTCTCTTTCGTGTTTGCAATGCATTGTTTCTACGATAAAAACCCCATAAGAAAGCTAGCTCCGCACAATTATCTACTCCAAAAACAATACACTTTTCGCAACTTACAAAAGTGGGGTTGGCTCGAATAGTAGATGCTGTTCACATTGCATGTTCATAGGACCTCCAGTCTCGAACAAGTAGTTGATGACGTACTACATGGATCCCACCTATATGTGTTCTCGCTGTCATCGCTACCGCGCTGACATTCATCCGAGAGAGAGAGAGAGAGAGAGAGAGACGAGTTAGAGTGCAGGGACCATCTCTCCGGGGAGTTCCCGGTCACGCTCACTTCAAATAGAATGCCATACCACCGGTTCTGGCGCGTCCGTCGGGGTCGGGCTACGCCGCTTTTTGCGGTGAACGCGCGACTCGGCGCCTTCCGTGCCCGAGGTGGCTTCTTCTCCTCCCTCGCCGGTCACCTGGCTTTGCGCGGTGGTCGTGCACGCCGCCTCCCCTGCTTCTTCCGACACTGCGCTTCGGCTTCTTTTGCGACAAGAGCGCATCTCGCTGCCGCCGTCCCCGCCGAAGAAGGCTGCTCCGCCGGTTGACCGGCCTTTCGCGTCTCCCGACGCCGTGCTCGGGCTTTTCTCGCCGGGGGAGCGCATCAGCTTGCGGCCGCGCGCCGCGCCGAACGAGGCCGACCCGTCGGGTACGGCGCCGCTAGCGCTGCTTGCCGAGGCAACGGATGCAGGAAGGCGGCGGGTCAACGGGCTCGAAACGAATTTGGGGCACGCGGGGACGACGATGTCAACGCCACCGAGACGGGAGGCGCACTCGGTTCGGTCATCAGGGAGCAGCCGAGTACCGGGAGGACCGCTGGTGCTGGGCCCGCGCTTCCGCTTCGTCTTCCGCATGCCGACGCGTGAGCGGGGCTCCGATCCCGGGGGAACGGCGGCGGCGCGCTCTGTTTCGGCGAGCGTGGCACCAGAGGCAGCAGAACGCCGGCGCGGGGCGTCCGGCTCGAACGAACCGACCGACGAGGACGACGAGACCTCGTCGTCCGCGGACCCGGCTCCGCCCCCGGAACCCCCGAGCCACGAGATCGAGCGGCAGCAGCTGCTGCCGCTGCCGCTGGCGCTGCTGCCGCCGCGCAGCAGCTGCTGTTGCTGTTGCTGCCGCTGCTGCTGCTGCTGTTGTTGTTGCTGCTGCTGTTGCTGTTGCTGTTGCTGTTGCTGTTGCTGTTGCTGTTGCTGTTGCTGTTGCTGTTGCTGTTGCTGTTGCTGTTGCTGTTGTTGCTGCTGCTGTTGCTGCCGCTGCTGCTGCTGCTGCTGCTGGGAGGTCGGCGTCCACGACGCGGCGTCTCGGGGGCTGCTGGGGCTTGCGGGGCCGGGGGGCTCCGCGGGGTAGTCGAGGCGGAGGGGCGTCAGCGCCTGGTAGATGGGCGGCGCCTTGAGGCTGTCGCGGACGGACCGCGAGAGACGGGCGTCCCAAGGGGGCGACGCGACGGTACTGGCGGGCGTGCAGTCCGGCGTGTCCGGGTGTGACAACAGCGAAGGAGGCGGTGCCGGAGCCTCGTACATCTTCTGCTTCTTCGCCGACGGGCAGCCATCCGTCGTCGCGTGGTCGCGGGGCGACGTCCAGAGGCCGAGGGCCTTGCGCAGAGAGGAAGGGCAGTACCCGCCGTTGACATACTCGTCGCTTCCGACTCGGCGGACGATGCCGTCTCGGCCCCTGGGGCCGGTGCTGCTCGAGCTCTCGGTGGCTGTCGTTGCCGGCGTCGCGTCGACCCCTTCTGCTTGAGCGCCGTGTTCACCTTCCGACGACGCGTCCCGCCGGAAGCAGCACACAGACTCGGAGGAGTTGCTCGATGCTGACGGGCTCGCTTGCGGCGCCGGAGGCTGTTTTTCGTTTGTTATGTGAAGGTTCACTTGAGATTCCGGCGTTTTAAAGGTCCCTTCATGGAGTAATGGTACGTCCTTCGTGGTGTATTGGTATGCATAAGACTATTTCACATCAGTCGAAAGGGTTCCTTCATGGTGTGTTGGTATGCTTAATACTAAGTACGCATCGGGTCGAAAGGATTCCGGCGGACGATGCCGTCTCGGCCCCTGGGGCCGGTGCCGCTCGAGCTCTCGGTGGCTGTCGTTGCCGGCGTCGCGTCGACCCCTTCTTCTTGAGCGCCTTGTTCACCTTCCGACGAAGCGTCCCGCCGGGAGCAGCACACACACTCGGAGGAGTTGCTCGATGCTGACGGGCTCGCTTGCGGCGCCGGAGGCTGTTTTTCGTTTGCTATGTGAAGCTTCACTTGAGATTCCGGCGTTTTAAAGGTCCCTTCATGGTAGGTCCTTCGTGGTGTATTGGTATGCATAATACTAGTACGCATGGGTCGAAAGGGTTCCTTCATGGTGTGTGTTGGTATGCTTAATACTAGTACGCATGGGTCAAAAGGGTCCCTTCATGGTGTGTGTTGGCATGCAAAATACTAGTTCGCATCGGTCGAAAGGGTTCCTTCATGGTGTGTTGGTATGCATAATACTAGTTCGCATGGGTCGAAAGGATTCCTCCATGGTGTGTTGGCATGCATAATACTAGTTCGCATCGGGTTTGTTGCAGTGCAGGCGTCTTCACAAAGATACCAAACCTTGGGAGAGCGGCCAAGCTGCCGTGCTGTTATGAAGTCCAGATGAACCAGCAGTGAGTTGTTGTTTCAGGCTCGGAATCCGGACCAACCATGGAACTTGTTCACCTTCACAATACATTGTAGATTGTTGGTACTGGAAGACAGAAAATGTTGCGCATACGTTCCTCTTCTCGGCGCACGACGTCATTTTCAACAGTCGGCATTTCCGTTGCGGATTCCCTTCCAACCGCATCTCTTCACGAGGTGGGGTGCAGGGAGTGTGGCCTGGTGTTGCAAGACTAGTACGAGACTGAGAGAGAGAGAGAGAGACAGAGACACCAACAGGTTTGCGTAGAATTCAGGCACACAACATGGCTTCAAAACAAGGTGGATCTCACCCTCTCTGCAAATGCCCGTTCCAGGAGATGAACCTCGACGCCAGCTGTGTCAAACAAGCAGCTTGCGCCACGTTCCGGATATTAGTAGAACGCCGGTTGGCTTAGCTCTGAGTACGCCATCTGTGGGGAACAGCAGGAGAGTTAAAAGACCATTTGGTATCGGAAAGCAGGAACCTTGCGCTAACTTCGTTTAACCTTGAAACTAATGAACAGGGCCTACCCCAAATTCTCGCTTTTATTTCGTCTACCCTACGACAGTTATTGTCTTCACCGTTTCTGCCAACGCGACCTGTTCCGAGCGAGAGAGAGAGAGAGAGAGTTGTCACGCCTTAGCAGTCCCAGGGCCTCTCTCCTCCCACCTATATGTGTTCTCGCTGTCATCGCTACCGCGCTGACAATTCCGCGAGAGAGAGAGAGCTAGAACACATCAAAACAAGTCAAGGTAGTCACGCTTTCGCATCCCCACGCACCTGGATGTGTTCCCACGGTCATCGCCACCGCACTGGGAGAGAGATATATACGGAGAGAGACAAGACGTCATCAAGGAGCTGGGCCAGTCGCCCCACCTAACACCCCCGTACAAATACGTCGGAGGCGCGGGCCGGTTGGCAAGTCGGTGGCGTCCTGGCTGGTGGGCGAGTCCGTTTCCGATCTTTGTTTCTTGCTCAAGCCGAACACTACCTCGCATGCGGTGTTTGATGCTAGCAGGAGAGGTGGAATAGCAGCTTCATGTTCAGGCAGAATACTGCCTCTCATGCATGTTTGATGCTAGCAGGAGAGGTGGAATAGCAGCTTCATGTTCAGGCAGAATACCGCCTCTCATGCATGCTTGATGCTAGCATGCATGCAAGTCGGCTTCGAAGAAAAAGAGAGAGAAAGGAAGGAGAAGGGAGTGCAAGACTCCGCACGTAAGGGATGAACCCACGAGGGACTGAGTCACCGACTCTCTCTGTGTGGGAGGATGCCGTTTTGACGCACGATGGGCTTCAGCATCAGTGGGGGTGTTAACTGTGGGGTCGAAGCGTCGGGTCAATGTGCCACACAGTGTGGTGACCCCTCCGAACAGCCTCCCTGGCCCTGGCCCACGCCTGATGCCGCAACCCCTTAACCCGGGCGGCGGCGCTTTGGCATGAGTCAGGAACATCAAGGGAGGCATTATCCACGCTTCAAAGGCCACACACCCGCAAGTCCAGTGTGCACCCCAGTGTGACACCCACACAGGCAGGTGATCAAAGTGGATTTTACACCCAAGTGTGACACGCCGGCTAATTGGACTCGGCACAGTTTGCAATACGCCACCTGGTGCTGGAGCGCACTGTGCACGCTGCGGCTCTTTTTTCTTGGCGGCGGCCAGCATTTGATGGGAAACTGCAGCTTCCATTGAACGCAGGGTGCGTCTTGCGATGGCTCAGGATATATGGCATCGTTCCAGCGGTCTCAGCCGCGGGTTGCGTCGAGATCCTGAACGATGGGCCTTCTCGGTCCCATGCTTGGTTGGACCACGACGTTTCGAACGACAAACAGAGACCTCGAAAACGAGCGCAAGTCAACAGAAAGCCAACGGAAAGAATGCCCCACGCCTCCATTGCTGCAGCCCGATGTTTGATAGAAAGGTAGAGGCGGGTTTCTGAATAAGCACCTGCTTTGTTTGGCATTCCTCGAGGAGGCCGCCAGTTGCAAAGTCAGAATTGCTTTGGGGGTTACCGCATGCCCCGACGGGTCGGTTTGTGGCACCAAAATGTGATTGTAGGACTCTTTGGACTTGGGTGTGGCCTCGTGGGCCTGTTCTATAACATCAACACATGAGTATTTTCCGTGAACGCTTAGTGTCCGACACCAAACTCGGACTTACCTGCATTATTTCTTCGTCTGCGCTCCATGCGATGTTCCTCTCTTTGAGTTTTCACAACTGGCGGCCTCGGGGAGCATTTCCTACAAGCGGATGCTTACACACAAAAGGAAGAAGGAAGCAGGAAATCCCGGTCGGGTTTGCACGCACCATGTGATGGGCTTGCCCTCGATTCGAAGAAGTGCATTCGAAGAAGTGCATTCGAAGAAGTGCATTCGAAGAAGTGCATTCGAAGAAGTGCATTCGAAGAAGTGCATTCGAAGAAGTGCGCAGTTTAGCTGCTGTTGCTGTATATATGATCGCCACAGTAGACGGGTTGGGCTGTCTCTTTCTGTTGTCTTGTCAATGTGTGACAGAGAGTGCGATTTGTGCTTGGCATCTACGTAGGGACGGGTGCAAGCTGCTTTCAGCTGAGTACATCAGCTGCGACCAAGCCGTGGGGTAGAAATGAGCTCGAGCGCCATGTCGACCTGTTTGCACTAGTCCATGGGCTCATGTACTCAAAATTCCCCAATAATTGCAAGGGCTGAAAACGTGATGTGTCAGCACGACATACGCACGATGAGTATACGTCTCGTCAGCAGTGTCAGCAGAGAGATGGGCTGTCTTTGTGATTGCAACTACGTCGGAACGGAATACACAGGGGCGTCGTTGGAGCGCACAGGAAACGACTTCTTCGCGAGTGGTTCCGCCACAGTCGGGCGAGGAACGAGAACTGCATCCTGCTGGACAGCGAGATCTCGTTGACGACGCAGCCCGCCGGCGCCGGCGCCGCCCCTTGCGCAGGAAGACGTCGATGCGCACGCACTCGCAGCCCATCGCGGCGGCCGCCCGCTTGGCGAGCGACCAGACGCAATCCAGGTACGCCGGCTCCTTCATCCACTGCAGGGACGGGTGCAGGCGGCTGAGTACATCCGTGGGTAGATTTCGACGGTCGAATCCCGGAGAAAGGCAGTTCGACGGCGATGTACGAGCGTCCCCGCAAGACTTCAACTTTGACCTTCAGCACCATGTCGACCTGCTTGCACTAGCCCACGGGCTCATTTACTCAAACCCCCCGAATCATTGCAACGTTTTAACGTGGTGTGTCAGCATGACATAAGCATGATGATACATCTCGTCAGCAGTATCAGTAAAGAGATGGGCTGTCTATTGTGATTGCAACTACGTCGGAACGGAATACACAGGGGCGTCGTTGGAGCGCACAGGAAACGACTTCTTCACGAGCGGTTCCGCCCACAGCCGGCCGAGGAACGAGAAGTGCATCACGTACTGCATCCCGCTGGACAGCGAGATCTCGTTGACGACGCACCCCGCCGGCGCCGCCCCTTGCGCAGGAAGACGTCGATGCGCGCGCACTCGCAGCCCATCGCGGCGGCCGCCCGCTTGGCGAGCGACCAGACGCAAGTACGCCGGCTCCTTCATCCACTGCAGGGACGGGTGCTGGACTGTTTTCGGCTGAGTACATCCGTGGGGTAGATTCCGACGGTCGAATCCCGGAGAAAGGCAGTTCACACGTGCAGGTCGCTGGGTTGACGGCGATGTACGAGCATCCCCACAAGACCTCAACTTTGATCTCCGGCGCCATGTCGGCCTGCTTGCACTAGTCCACGGGCTCATTTACTCAAACCCCCATTTATTGCAACGGTTGAACGTGGTGTGTCAGCATGACATAAGCATGATGATACATCTCGTCAGCAGGATCAGTACTGTTGTGATTGCAACTACGTCGGAATGGAATACACAGGGGCGTCGTTGGAGCGCACAGGAAACGACTTCTTCACGAGCGGTTCCGCCCACAGCCGGGCGAGGAACGAGAAGTGCATCGCGTACTGCATCCCGCTGGACAGCGAGATCTCGTTGACGACGCAGCCCGCCGGCACCCCCTTGCGCAGGAAGATGTCGATGCGCACGCACTCGCAGCCTATCGCGGCGGCCGCCCGCTCGGCGAGCGACCAGACGCAGTCCAGGTACGCCGGCTCCTTCATCCACTGCAGGGACGGGTGCAAGCTGCTTTCGGCCGAGTACATCAGCTGCGACCACGCCGTGGGGTAGATTTCGACGGTCGAATCCCGGAGGAAGGCGGTGCCCACGTGCAGGTCGCTGGTGACGGCGATGTACGCGCGTCCCCACAAGACCTCAACTTTCAGCTCGAACGCCATGTCGACCTGGGAGTACGGGTTGTACGCCGTGTGCCATCCCTCCTGGAGCATGATTCCTGGGGTCAATTCGTCCGTCAGGGTGTTGCCGGCGGCGCGCCACGGCCGCTCCCAGTCGTCGGCCTTAACGCCCCACTTCCGCGTGGCCCACTGCAGGATGTCACGCGCGTTCGACGCCGCGTAAGCGGCCGACGGCACCTTGAGTACGGCCCGCATCGAACCCTGCGTGAGGTGACACGCCTTCAAGAAGGCTGGCCACCTCTCGACGGCGGAAAACGCCGTCCCGCTGCGCAGCCGAGCCTCCATCTCCTCCGGCAGGTACCAGCACTCCCTCACTGGGACGTGCGGGAGGTTGGCCCGCGCGAAGAATCGGTACATCTCGCACCGGTCTTTTTCCACGCGGAAGTCGTCGCGGTGGCGCGTGGCCAGGAGGTCGGCCATCGCTTCGATCC
This sequence comes from Diplonema papillatum, assembly GCA_030068145.1. Classification (NCBI taxonomy): domain Eukaryota; phylum Euglenozoa; class Diplonemea; order Diplonemida; family Diplonemidae; genus Diplonema; species Diplonema papillatum. Next base: position 173,036 of record JAPJBO010000055.1, read on the forward strand.
TCGCACCAACCATATCGTACCACGTCACTTGGTCCGGCGAACCGGGGACTTTAGTGTGGGTGAAGTACGGATGGACGACGAACCGCTCGGCGCTTTTTCGGACGAGGGGTCCTTGCTGGTCGTAGTACGCGGTTGCCCTGCGCATGCTGTCGCGGGCGCCTTGCGACACGGTGAGGCGGACGGCGTTGAACGTGTTGGACTGCCCAACGATGCGCGCGCTCCGCACCGCGAACTGGCGCAGGGCCTGCGCCTTGACGCAGCCCGCGAAGAGCAGCACCGCCAGCACCGCGAGAAGCACCCGGCGCAGCCGCCAGGCCGACGCGGACGCGCCTTTGTTCACCTCGGCGTCGGCCGGGCTGCCCATTTCGAGCCCCTCCGACTCTTTGATGCGACGCATCCTGACATCTAGGCCCCACCCCCTGAACCACCCCGTCCTGCGTGAAATCATCTGCACATCTGCAATAAGCGTTTTCATTGCGGAACGCGTAGTCCCTCATGAAAATACTATCTGGGTACGCTTAATTTAGATCTTGTAGTGTCGGTGGTATTTTTCAATTGACAGAATGAGTCGTTGCCTCTCGCCTCACCATTTTCAGACACGGCTGTGCGATGCGTGCCACAGCTGTCCGGGTTCCACCGGAACACTCGAGCTTTGTTGCTTCGCCGCGAAGAGCAGCACCGCCAGCACCGCGAGAAGCACCCGGCGCAGCCGCCAGGCCGACGCGGACGCGCCTTTGTTCACCTCGGCGTCGGCCGGGCTGCCCACGTCGAGCCCCTCCGACTCTTTGATGCGACGCATCCTGACATCTAGCCCACCCCCTGAACCACCCCGTCCTGTGAATCACCTGCACATCTGCAATAAGCGTTTTCATTGCGGAACGCGTAGTCCCTCATGAAAATACTATCTGGGTGCGCTTAATTGCGATCTTGTGGTGTCGGTGGTATTTTTCAATTGACAGAATGAGTCGGTGCCTCTCGCCTCACCATTTTCAGATACGGCCGTGCGATGCGTGCCACAGCTATCGGGTTCCACCGGAACACTCGAGCTTTGTTGCTTCGCCGCGAAGAGCAGCGCCGCCAGCACCGCGAGAAGCACCCGGCGCAGCCGCCAGGCCGACGCGGGCGCGCCTTTGTTCACCTCGGCGTCGGCCGGGCTGCCCACTTCGAGCCCCTCCGACTCTTTGATGCGACGCATCCTGACATCTAGCCCCCACCCCCTGAACCACCCCGTCCTGCGTGAAATCATCTGCACATCTGCAATAAGCGTTTTCATTGCGGAAACCCTCCATGAAACTACTGACTCGGTACGCGTAGTACATGGATCGCATCCGAATCACGCTTTCATGTCGCAAACCCCCTCATGAAAATACTGTCTGGGTACGCTCGATTGAGATCTTGTAGTGTCGGTGGTAGTTTTCACTTGACAGAATGAGTCGTTGCCTCTTGCCTCACCATTTCAGACACGGCTGTGCGATGCTGTTCGGGCTCCACCGGACCGCCAGCACCGCGAGAAGCACCCGGCGCAGCCGCCAGGCCGACGCGGACGCGCCTTTATTCACCTCGGCGTCGGCCGGGCTGCCCACGTCGAGCCCCTCCGACTATTTGATGCGACGCATCCTGACATCTAGGCCCCACCCCCTGAACCACCCCGTCCTGCGTGTAAATTATCTGCAGCTCTGCAAGAGCGTTTTCCGGAACCCCTCCATGCAATACATGGATCGCAATCACACTTTCATGTCGCCACCTAACCCCCATAAAACTACTGTCTGGATACGCTTGATGGAGATCTTGTTGTGTCGGTGATTTTTTTGTCGCTTGACAGAATGAGTTGGTGCTCTCGTCTCTCCACGTCAGATACGGCTGTGAGGATGCTCGAGCGTGTCACAGCTGTCGGAGGGTTACACCGGAACACTCGTCCGCGCTTCGTTGCTTCGCCGCGAAGAGCAGCGCCGCCAGCACCGCGAGAAGCACCCGGCGCAGCCGCCAGGCCGACGCGGACTCCTTTGTTCACCTCGGCGTCGGCCGGGCTGCCCATTTCGAGCCCCTCCGACTCTTTGATGCGACGCATCCTGACATCTAGGCCCACACCCCGTCCTGCGTGTAAATCATCTGCACATCTGCAATAAGCGTTTTCATTCCGGAAACCTTCCATGAAACTACTGACTCGGTACGCGTATCGCATCCGAAACACGCTTTCATGTCGCAAACCCCCTCATCAAAATACTGTCTGGGTACGCTTGATTGGGATCTTGTAGTGCCGGTGGTATTTTTCAATTGACAGAGTGAGTCGGTCTCACCATTTTCAGACACGGCTGTGCGATGCGTGCCACAGCTGTTCGGGTTCCACCGGAACACTCGAGCTTCGTTGCTTCGCCGCGAAGAGCAGCACCACCAACACCGCGAGAAGCACCCGGCGCAGCCGCCAGGCCGACGCGGACGCGCCTTTGCTCACCTCGGCGTCGGCCGGGCTACCCACGTCGATGTGAATTCTGAGACCTATTTCTCAGAAATTTCAACACCAGTTGGAACAGGAGAAGCAGGGCAACCTGCCGCAGCATGACACCACGGGAGGCGAGAAACTGCCAGACGTTTGAGATCTTTCTGGGGAAGTACATCCGGCAGTTCCTCAACGTCAGCTAAACATAGGTGGCGGGCGAGTCCCGACTCGCCCCAGACTCGCCCTAGGGCCCTCGAGCCCCCAAACTCGCCTTTTGACTCGCCCACTCGCCCCAGACTCGCCCTAGGGACCTCGAGCCCCCAAACTCGCCTTTTGACTCGCCCACTCGCCCCAGACTCGCCCTAGGGCCCTCGAGCCCCCAAACTCGCCTTTTGACTCGCCCACTCGCCCCAGACTCGCCCTAGGGCCCTCGAGCCCCCAAACTCGCCTTTTGACTCGCCCACTCGCCCCAGACTCGCCCTAGGGCCCTCGAGCCCCCAAACTCGCCTTTTGACTCGCCCACTCGCCCCAGACTCGCCCTAGGGCCCTCGAGCCCCCAAACTCGCCTTTTGACTCGCCCACTCGCCCCAGACTCGCCCTAGGGCCCTCGAGCCCCCAAACTCGCCTTTTGACTCGCCCACTCGCCCCAGACTCGCCCTAGGGCCCTCGAGCCCCCAAACTCGCCTTTTGACTCGCCCACTCGCCCCAGACTCGCCCTAGGGCCCTCGAGCCCCCAAACTCACCTTTTGACTCGCCCACTCGCCCCAGACTCGCCCTAGGGCCCTCGAGCCCCCAAACTCGCCTTTTGACTCGCCATGCGATGTGGGTCGACAGCGCAGGAAACTTTTCTGCGGCACAGCTGCACGTTTATGTACCCGACAGGGTGCACCTCTTTTGTGGTTGTCACTACTGTCCACCACAGAGACTGTCCTTCGGGAAGCAAAAGAGCCATGCGAAGAAGGCGAGTGTTGGGGTACTGTAGCAGTGTGCCGGGATCATTCAAGAACACTTGGCAGTAATCTGCAACAGCAGGGCGGACAGCCGCGGTCTTGGCAACACGTCATGAAACAATACACAAGCTAGAAATACCAGCGCCGCAGGCGCGGAAGATTTTTTCAAGCTATTGGGCCAGTCGCAGGTTCCAAAATTGAGGCTGTACGTTGCTTCAACGATGATCCAAAGGTGCAGTAACCGGTGCTGTGTACTGCTAGTGTGACTGCTGTACTGTAGCACTACTACTGGCCCCTCAGCGGGGGCATCATTCTGTGCTTTTTCTTTGGTTGCTCGGACTTGGTCCGAGCACCAGACCATATATAAGCCACTGGGTCTTTGCCGAGATTTTTGTGGTTAAATCCCGCACCTGAGGGGGTCGGAGAAGGCACAAAAAATTGACCCTGCATGGTACTGAGGGCGAGTGAAGGGCGAGTGAGGGCGAGTGACAGGGCGAGTGAAGACGAGTCTAGAGCGAGTCGTGACTCGCCCGCCACCTATGGCTAAAGGGGGGGGGTCGAATAATAACATCTGTGTTATTATTCGATACGTCGAATACTAAAAAAAGTTCCGGGTGGCCAAACAGTAGCAGGACCAAATAGTGGTACTGTTTTTAGACAACCAGACGTGTGTCAAATAACTGTTATTATTCGACCCCCCCCCCTCCCTTTACTACCAGCTGGGGATCTAAATCGGGGTTGCCAACCTCCTCGCGGTGGTCCCCGTCCACGTGCGCAAGCACGGCTAATGGCAACACGTGCACAGTGTGCCGCACAGGGTAGTTGAAGGCCTGTCAGTAGTCCCGAGGGACGATAGTACTAATGCAATCTCGTACTAAACCAGCTGTACGCGGCGCGGGCACGGTGGCAGGCTGGTGGCCTCCGAGGGGGTCCTCTCGCCCCCCGTCACCACGCAGCCCGGCTGCTTCGAGTTCCTTCCGCCGTGGGAGCTGAATAATGAGACTCTCGCAATCAAGACGCGCATCAACGACGGGTGGCAGCGTCGGCGCGGCAGGCCCGCTGTGGCGTACTCGCGAAGTTCGTGACGACACGCGTTGAGGCCACGTCAGGACGGATCTGGCACGCGAGCCAGGCTCTTGAATCGGGAATCCAGCATGCCTGTAAGCCTTCACTTCGTCCATGTAGAACAGATCGCCGCCGCTGGCTTCACCGGCGAAGGGCCATTGATGGCAAGGATCTGGCGGCTGGCCTAGAGTCGGCCTGATCCAGCTGCTGCGACCAATCAAACAAGAAAGAAATGCGTAGTTTTGTTCTATTGTTCAACGTGTTGTTCGGCGACAACTTGTTTTGAGGTGTCGTTCATGAAAAAGAGAAAGAGAGAGAGAAACGAGTTGGAATGCAGGTCATCTCTCCGGGGAGTTTCTGGTCTCCTCACTGCTGCTACGTCGCCCGGAGGCGCGCTGCAGGCTGCGGCCCTGCGACAGTGGGTGGCGGCGCCGGAGTGGGAGCTGCAGGGGGTGCTCTGGCCGGAGGTTGAGCTCACCTCAAAAAGACATTGCAAACACAGCTGCAAAGACCACCCAACATATGAGTCGATGCCAAAAGGGGGGGGGGGGGGTTTGGGCGGAAAATGCCCGCATAGTTCACCAGGGTCTGACGGGTACTGAGGCCCCATACTCTTCCTAAAACATGATTCTGCGTTCAAATACGCCCTTATAAGCCTCGGGAGAGCCTTCTATGATGTCCCAAATGCGATTTTATGGGTTTTTAGGGGGTCCCCCCGTCTGCTGGCCGTAAACCGCCATAGAAGACACATATGCAACCTGAGGCTGGGTCGCTCCTCGGAGCAAAATCCCGGCCTAAACACACGTTTTCGGCGTTCTCTATCACTCTCCAGGTGATTATGTATGGCGGGTACCTACCCGTCATACTCGCGCCCTACGAAGATGGAAAGATCCTCAACCCGCCCATCGAAGCGCGGCCATCGCCCAAGCGCCGTGAAGAAGCAGAATTCGACGCGCAACCGATGAACCTCGACGAGCAGTCGAAGGAGAAGCGAGGCACCAAGCGCGCGCCTGAGCGCGACGATCGAGACGAGCTAAAAAGGCGAGAGCATGACACATCACGTGCGAAGAGATAACCGCGACGCCGGCGATGCAGATTATCGCCACAGATTCTTTGCATTCTAACCCAAACCCCAAACCGCCTCCACTGCCGATCGTGACACAAAAACATGGATCCTTAAAACTCGAAACAGTCTAAAAAAAGCCGGTAGAAAAACCTGCCTAAAATCAGTTGATGTCATCAACTGCTTTCGGTCGGGCTAGTCTGACACTTGCTGTCGTCGGGGAAAGTAGTTTGAACTCGCCATGCAGCACCAATCTGTGGCGATAGCCTGCACAAGGTGATGTGGCGTCTGCCGAAGCAGCCGGAGACAGCAGGCGCAGGGAGCAGGTGCGTTACGTTTCTCTTCTCATGGAGACCCGCACCCAGGCAAACCCGACTGTAGAATCACGGTCGCGAAAGGTTTGTGCCCTGTAGTGATGAGGAGGTTGACCAGGCCTCCAAGCCGCCTAATGCACAACACGGCTGCAACACGAGGATGCAGCCCTGCTTAGGTGTGCACCCAGCCACCACAGGGCCCCAGTTCTTGCCACTTAACCTGACACACCCAGATGGCCGCAGCAGCAACCTTCGCAATGAAGGCACGCGCAGCTGAGGGTACGTAGGCGATCCATACAACAGCTGCATCAGACGCAGCCCCTGGGAAATATAAAAAAAAGAGAGAAAGTCAGAGAGATTGGGGCATGCCTAAGTGCCGAAACCCCAGTTCTACCACGTTTAAGTGCCGTAAACCAGTCCTACCACTTTAAGTGCCAAAGCCCAGTCCTACCCTTGCTGGGTCCGAGCCACGTCTTTAGACCAACATGCGAACCGCGGGGAGTGAAATCATCCCGCACAGCATGTTAGCCCCCCATTCGTGAATTAACGGCCTCGGGACTGCTGTCGTTCTGGTTTTTAGTTGGTACCAACGCGGGCAGAGCAGAGCAGCTTCCTGTCCTTTGCTACTGCACCCGCAGCCGGTGGTTGTGTGGACGGCACGTTCATCACAGTTCCGCACGCAACAGTTTCAATGTGATAGCCCTGGACGCGTGTAAGGAAGTGGCACCTGGTCCTCTGGACCCGCTCTGGTTCGTAGGGAAGACGTTCTTCCTGGAGCAGGCGAAAGCTGGAGGGCCGAGCAAAAGGAGTCCAAATAGTAGAACGAGTTCAACTGCTTCGTGCACACGCTTGCGCATGTGCACTCGTGCACGAGAGTTCACTACTGCTCCGAAGACTGACGCGGGTTCGTCGATCATGATTCATCAACGGCATTCGACGACGCCTGGGTCGTCGTCAACGTCGATGTCCTTGCCGAGGTTCCCGGTGCCGTGCGGCGACCGCGTAGCGCGCTGGTTTGAGGGGAGAGTCACCCCCTGTAAGCCTGAGGGGGTCCCGACCAGCGAAGGTGTGAGTCTTTTACGTAAAAATGATCAGGCACGTGCAACGAAAAACAAATCTCTCTTCCTATCATATTCATCACTAGTTTTGTATCAGCCGCGGTTGTGCGAGTGGCGAGCTTTATTTTTGTGTCTAACAAAACTGTCAAATGCAATTTGGGGGAGAGGATTTTTAGCCTACTCGAGGACGTCAAGTTGCGGATCAGTCAGCCAGGGCAGGGCGGGAGGAAAGCCAAGTAGCGTGAGGCAGAGTTGGCCTGGCGTGGACCACGATTGATTCAGCAACGGCATTCATCTTCCAACGACGCCTGGGTCGTCGTGTCAACGTCGACGTCCTTGCCGAGGTTTCCGGCGCCGTGCGGCGACCGCGTAACGCGTCTGGTGGGGGGCTGGTAGTGCGGGCGGAGCCACCGCCGTAAGCCGGAGGGGGCCGAAGGGGTTCCGACCAGCAAATGGGAGAGGGAGTCCTGAACCTACCCGAGGGCGTCAAGTTGCGGGAGAGAGAGAGAGAGAGAGAGAGAGAGAGAGAGAGAGAGAGAGCACCACCCTATTCTACCCTACACAACAACGCGACACAAGACAGCAGAGGCGGCAGGACGAGCAGCCAAGCTCCGGACGGTCGAAGTGTGTTGAAACGCTCTGGCGGCATGCCTGCCATCACAAAAACGAGTCAGCACGCAGCCTGATTTCCACTCGGTGACAATCGCGGGGTCTGCCAGCGGGGTCTCGAAGACACCGCCGCTCCTGGGCAGTGCTGGGCCGGGCGGCACCCCTGGATAGCACTTCTTTTTTGGGTTCGCTAATTCCGCATTCGTCTGCGGAAGCGTCTCCCCAGCGAACTGGGCTCCAGCGTCCGGGTACAGCAACGTTTCCAACCGTACCAACCGGTTCGGCGACATGTAATGCCAGACGAGGGGCTTCGTGTATCCGTACGTCGTATTTTCTAACAGGAAGGTCAGGTCTGTTTCGTAATAGACCGACGCGTTCCGGTCCCAACGGAGCGAGTAGAGCGTCTCGTTGCTCATGCACCGTTGCTTGGGACCCAGCCCAGGGCTCACGTGCTCCACCCCAAGGATGTTGATGAAGGAGACTTTGATCTTGTCGAGCCACACTGACAGGATGATGTCCTCGTTGTGAAGGTCGTGCGTCAGACGGATCGGCTGTGCTCGGAAGACGGGCATCCAAGCTTCCGCAGCGTCGATCGAGAGGCCGAAGCGGTCCATCGCTGTGGTTGACAGAAACCAACCTGCGCCTCCGCCCGAGAAAGGCACTTTGGCCGTCGTCGACAGCGAGTACCACCCGGCCTTCCCCGCCGTGACCGGCTTCGACGGGTCGAGGTGGCCCAGTGCGCCGTGGAGGTTCTCCTCGTGGAAGTAGTTGTCGTCCCACAGCCGAACGTACCAATCGTACCCTTCGCGGAAATGCGCGGCGAAGGATGCAGGCGTTTCGCTGTTCGCAGGGCGTCCGCGTTCGACGCGGCCGCCGTCCTGCACGCCGCCGCTCCGAAGTCGAGGAAGACCCGCTGCCAGATGCGCGTGATTTTGTACGTCATCAGGCCCCACGGATTTTTCGCGTACATGGGGTGCTCGTCGACGATGGGGCGGAGGTGGCTGTCCCACCTGTCCGCGTACCACTGCACCGGCGTGCGGCGGCCCCACGTTCGCTCCACGTACGCCGCGCGGCCGTCCGTGCCGCCGGTGATCCCGAAGACAAAGGCCCGCACGCGGCGCTCGAGCAGCACCGCCACCGTCGAGGACGTGGAATCGACGCGGACGATCCGCCACGCGGGGGCCCTGCGCCACAGCAGCGGCTCCAGCTCGACCACCACGTCCGCGGAGCGCGAGGCCGCAAGGCACAGGACGGCCGCCAGGCGTGTCCGCGACAGCAGCCGTTCGAACGCGCCGCTCGCTGCAACGGAAGCCAGATCGAAGGCGCGTTCCCCAGCACCGCAGCCCACCACAACCCAGTCGACCACACCAGGTATCGGCTCGCGCGGATCCTCAGCCGGGTGCTGAAACGTCTGCGACGCCGCAGTCCAGTTACCGGTGAAGAGGCGGGAAGGGCCCCCGTTAGGCAGCACGCGGACCGGTCGTGCGAGCAGCATGCCAAAGTAGTTGGTGAAGCACAGCGCGATGCAAACGGCGGCCAACCGGGTCAGGTGTCGCGGCGGCGGCGTCTTCATTTTTGACACCCCCCCCCTGCCCGCACTGCGGCGTTGGTGATGTTTGGGCCCCCCCCCCCCCCCTGGACGGAAAATACTCTCGAGGATACCACAGACCCCCTCGGGCAACACCGCCCCAAGCGGGGTTGCCAGGCTTCGGTCATTCTGCGCCTTACTGCGTGGCTGAGCTCGTACGTAAAGCCTAACCAGAAGTACCGTCACTCTACGTTGCCGAAAATGTCTTGTGTGCACACGGCACTTCACTTTCCGCACGCACTGCATGCGGCTTAGTCGCAGCCCTTGACAAGACAGATGTTAAAAACAAGGTGGATCTATCGGTAGCTTCTTTCTCACGAAAGGGGGGGACACCCCGGACTTCAGCAGCCCTTACTAAGTCAAAGCGGGAGTGGCCACTCCCGCATTGAGAGAGTGCCACTCCCGCATTGAGAGAGTGCCACTCCCGCATTGAGGGAGTGCCACTGCCGTATTGAGAGGGAGTGCCACTCCCGTATTGAGAGGGAGTGCCACTCCCGTATTGAGAGGGAGTGCCACTCCCGTATTGAGAGGGAGTGCCACTGCCGTATTGAGAGGGAGTGCCACTGCCGTATTGAGAGGGAGTGCCACTGCCGTATTGAGAGGGAGTGCCACTGCCGTATTGAGAGGGAGCATTGAGAGGGAGTGCAGCTGCCGTATTGAGAGGGAGTGCCACTGCCGTATTGAGAGGGAGTGCCACTGCCGTATTGAGAGGGAGTGCCACTGCCGCATTGAGGGAGTGAGGCCCACGGCACAAACGACCGCAAAACCACTCCCGGGGTGCAGGTTACGTCAGGTTCTCCCGACCCCCACAATCGTGGTTGGCACGAATTCAAGAGGCCTAGCCAACTATTCCCTGCAGTCGGCCAACGTCGTCAATCACCGATCGGGGTCCGCCGCGTCGGATTTGGAAGAGGGGCGGGACAGGGCGAGGAAAGGAAAGAAGTGCGTAGTTTTGTTGTGAAGAAGCGAGGCGAGGCGCCGCCCCAGGGTAGAACGGCAGGCGCAACGACGGGGCAGTTCCTTCCTTCCCCCACAATCCACAGAGGCAAGCCACGCACGTTGCTGTGCGTGGCCAGCAACGACATAACCGCAAACAACAACAAGAACGTTGAAGCATGGCTAAAGATAAAGTGGTGTCACCTGAGGGGGGTAATCTCAGGGTCGCCCATGTGATAAAGCCGTGACGAACCACACGGATCTGTATGCACTCGCCCACGTGATAAAGCCGCGAACTCTGCCAGGGTTCGCGGCTTTATTAAAACCTGGGACACCCAGCCCCAAAAGGGGCTGGGTGTCCCAGGTTTTACCCGGTTCGGCATATATATTTTTTTTCGGGGTTTGCGACTTTGCGTACTTTGCACAACATCGCGACCCTGGTGCTTGCCCGCGCCTTGGGGTGCTCAACACTCAGCTCGACCCCTATGCCGCTGTTATAGGAGGCTGCAGGACCACCACTGGTGCAGTCGCGCAGGAGACTACCTGGGACACCCCCCCCGGGTGTCCCAGGTTTTACCCGGTCTGTCATTTACCCGTTCCAGCTTTAGTCCAGTTCAACATTATTCCAATTACGGTAACCGCAAACAACAAGAAGACCGTGCTCGTGAGAAGTCATACCGAGTAGTCGCAGGGCCTTTTTCACAAAAGCATTGTAGGGGCATGACCAAAAGAAACGCGAGACTGGCAACCGACTTCCCGAACTAAAGCATCAGGCGTGGCGCACCTGAGGCTTGGCAACTCGTCGAGACGGTCAGCCACAGGGCAGTGCGGACGGGGTTGTAGCACAGTGCTGCCTTCGACGCAAAAGCATTGCAAAAAAAATGCTGTGGTTTGGCCGTCACGTTCCTGAACCCGGAGCGGCCTTTTTTCTTCTTTTTTTTTTTCTTCTTTTTCTTTCTTCTTGGTTGATCGCACTAGTCCGTCCTCTGCTGGATTTTTCACCGGCGCGGAAAAGAAGAAATGTGAAAACGGGTTTTTGCCTAGAGGCTTTTCGTGATATTCTGCAGATGCTTTGGGCTATCTTTGTGTCTATGCTTTCAGTTGTCTTCTTAACCATGGTGGAAAGAACCATCTGGATCTGCCCCCGCTCGCTATTGCAGATGCACGGAGTCTGAAACGAGCAGATCAGATACGTATATTTTGTTTTGTTGCTGGTGTTGTTGTTGTTGTTGTTTTTTTTTCCTGTCGGCATCTGGTGCCCTTTGGCCGCTGGGGGTGACTGGTATGGGTGCTCTTCCTCGTCTTGTAGTCTGTTGGTTGTTTCATTTCTTTTCTTTTTGCTGCAGGCAGGTAGCAGGGAAAGCCTGTTACACGGGAGCCAAGCTTCACGTGTTCGGCGGTGCTGCAGAGCCACGGGCCTACGGGTCAAGTGGCTACCGATTTCCCAAACTAAAGCATCAAGGCGTGGCGCACCTTGGGGCTTGGCGCTCGCGCTGAACACAAGCTCGTCGAGACGGTCAGTCACAGAGCAGAGCGGACGGTGCCTCCGACTCAAGCTTTGCAAGCTGTGGTTGACCGTCACGTTCCTGGACCAGGTGCAGACTTCTTCTTCTTCTTCTTTGCTGCAGGACATTAACTACAAAGCTAGTCTGGAGCACCCGTACCTGTCACCCAACCGCAACTGCGCATTACCCCTTGAAAAATCGTTTTTTTTTTTTTTTTTTTTGTGTTACCGTCGATCCCGAAGGACGATCAGTTTGGTGTCTTGCGACCTTTGTTTGTTTGGCAAGGAGTTTTGGTGACGCGCTTTAGTTAGAGAAAGAAAATAAGAAATAAGATGCCAAAATCAGTTTGCTCGCCCTCTTACCGGGTGCTCAGTTCGCTTCTCAGCCAGTTTGCCCACTCTGCGGCCTTGTCTTCCGACTCTTGTACTCGTATCCGCTCGCAGACGCTCTTCATTGCAGCTTTGTTGCACCGCGAGAATTCGATCAGCACATCATTTAGCTTCGGCTCTCTACCGTAGATGGATTCAAGCCCAGCGGGTTCTGAAAAGCTCTGGAGGTGAGCCGCGTCGTTGGCTGTGAGGACGTGGTCTGCGTTTCCCGGCTGCTGACATCCTGGTACCGTGCACTGTCGCCTCGTGTGTCGTGGCATGATCGCCCGCCGCACTAGGGCTTGCAGTATGTCAGTGGCGCCGTGACATTTTCGTAGACCGGCAAGGATGCGCGGGTTTAGCAGGGCGGCGGGGGTTCCATCCTGCAGTAGCCGCCGTCGCAGGCCCGTGTCCCGTATGTGTTCTCGCGTCTTCCTTACAAAACGCCCCGGTTCGTCCATCTGCACATAGTCTTCTTCTTCGTGCGCGCACACGTGCGTGATCCCGGCTGCGTGGTAGCTCCACTCCAGGTCATACCGGCTGCGTGTCTTGTAGGCGGCGGTGGCGGCTGCATCGGCGGCGTTGATGGCCATGTTCTGCGCGTGACCCTTCGCCCACGTGATCTCCGGAGCGTCTTTCAGGACGACTGCCAGCGGGTCTCCTCTCCTCGCGCTCGCTGCCCTTGCGATCGCGCTCTTGCTGTCGCACCACCACTTGCGGAGTAGGGGCGACGAGGTGTTCGCGATCGCGGTTGCTACGAGTGCGATCGCGCAAAGCTCCGCTTGCGTACTTGAGCATATCTTCCCGACGATTTTGGCTCCGTAGGCCTTGCCGTTCAGGTAGACACCCACAGCACCAACCTGCGCTTCCTCTCGAAAGCTTCCGTCTGTCGCTATTTCGACGACCTGCCCCGTTGCTCTCTGCAGCGCGCATTCCAGATCTGCGAGGATTTTTTTTTTTTTTTTTTTTGGTAAGAATGCAAAGAAACTGGCGAGAGCCTGCATCAGGCGTGCGTAGCGGAGGTGAAGAGTCCGAGCTAGTAGGCATGGCCACAAACCTCGAGATCGCTCTGTTGAGTCTCTGGGTGACCTTTGGCAAATGGATTGAAGTCTGGCTTGCCTTGACCCTGACAATAATGTGCTCGTCGAGATACAGAGGCCCCGATCGCGAATTGGGGAAAGCATGTTGGGTGTTGGCAATTCCGAGCGTGAAGGAACGAGGAACGAATGCAAGCACGCAAGAAAAGCAACGAAGAAATACTGAGCACGATCGGCTCGTGTTGCCATCAGCTGATAGGACACAACGTGCCATCGGTTGATAGGACACAAATGAGAACACTGCGGTTCCGAAGATAGCTTCAGGTGGGCACCTCAGCCACGCACAGGAGGAAGACATGCGTAGTTTGTCTAATGCTGACATCAAGGCCAACATTTCCGGAGTTGGGGCTTCCTAATAAACGAAGAAACGGACGACCAGCACCAACTGACCAAAGATATATGACGATAAATGATAGGTGGAATTCCCTTATATCCCAACACTTGAAAGTTTTTGATCCCTTATACTCCCAATGGGATTGCCTTGGGCGCCGACGCTCTGAGAAAAGCTTGCTGGAACATGTTCAGACAAATACCCCTGCATGTTACGCGTACGCCCCTGCAACAACGCAGAATTACCTGTGCTTTGTGTATGATGCAGCACAGTCGCTTCGTATATATCACGCAACCTCTCCAAAGCGGGCCTGCAAAGCAGGTGCTTTTGCGCGTTCAAAAAAGAACTCTGCGAGTGAAACCAAGTCCAGCAGGGCGAAAGGAGACACAACCGCTCATTTAGACTGAGCTTCAAGCATCCGTGATTTGTGCCGGTACGGTTGGGTTGGGTCCGTCGGTGTGGGTATGGCTGGTACACTGTGAACGAAATATGTGCACACTCTATTGCACGGTGAACTCCAGCAACTTTTGCTCGAGTGAAACTCCAAAAGCGGGTGTGCCACACCCTATTTCCGGGTGTGGTCACACCCGCACTTGAGGCCGGACTTTAGCTCGAGCAAAAGTTGCTGGAGTTCACCGTGCAATAGAGTGTGCACACCCTATTTCCTGGTGTGGTCACACCCGCACTTGAGGCCGGACTTTAGCTCGAGCAAAAGTTGCTGGAGTTCACCGTGCAATAGAGTGTGCACACCCTATTTCCGGGTGTGGTCGCACCCGCACTTGAGGCCGGACTTTGGCTAAAAGTTGCTGGAGTTCACCGTGTACCTGATAGTGCGTCTGCTGGGTCTTTGCAGCTGTGTTTGCGATGTCTTCACCCACACGTTTGCACGAACATTTGGTTCTTTTCTTTCGTTTTTTTTTCAACTTTCTTTCTAGCATTGTTGCTTTCTTTTCTCTTTTTCTGTTGCCTCACTCCCACCCCCGACGGCGACAGACCCCCACCCCTGACGGCGACAGACCCCCCCCCGAAGGCGGGTTGATTCCTTTGGGTGGGCTTTCTCTACCGGCGGAAGTTGCTTGGGAGAGCTTTCTTTTTTGTCACAGCGAAGCCGCACTGGCCTCACAGGCCGCACTTGCCTCGTGTGAGAGCAATAGGTCCGACCAGGTAACTGTACACCGCGAGAGTAGGAGAAAGTAGAAAGGGAAACTAGGGGCACTTCACTTTCCGCACACACGGCATGCGGCTTAACTTAAATAGTTGAGTCGCAGCCCTTGACAAGACAGATGTTAAAAAGAAGGTGCTTCTATCGTTAGCTTCTCACGAAAGGGAGGGGGGGGACAGGTTATGTAAGGTTCCCCCGACTCCCACAATCGTGGTTAGCACGAATTCAAGAGGTCTAGTCAACTATTCCCCTGCAGTATTGGCATACGTCAAAAAAGAAAATACGAATGACCGGTCGAACTGAATACTTGCTTTTGTGTTTCCGACGATCCCGAATGAACGTACAGATTTTTTTTTAAAAGTGAAAGTTTTTTTTTGTGCGGTTGACGACTTACGTCGTTATTTCTCGGCAAGTTCCCTTCTTTCTCACACAAAACAAATGTGTGCCCTATTATCCCACTTCGAGCAAAACTGTACCGTTATATCCCAAACTGGGATACCTGGGCTAAATTTTGACAATTTGTTGGCGAATGACTTCTTGGATTATTGGGATTCAGGGAAATGCACCTTCGGTGCCCAGATTTTGGACCAAACCAGGGGACTTTGGCAACCCGGTTTCGCGGTTTCAGAAACCGGGTTTTTCCGGTTTCGGTTTTTCAGAAATAGTAGTAGTAGTAGTAGTAGTAGTAGTAGTAGTAGTAGTAGTAGTAGTAGTAGTAGTAGTAGTAGTAGTAGTAGTAGTAGTAGTAGTAGTAGTAGTAGTAGTAGTAGTAGTAGTAGTAGTAGTAGTAGTAGTAGTAGTAGTAGTAGTAGTAGTAGTAGTAGTAGTAGTAGTAGTAGTAGTAGTAGTAGTAGTAGTAGTAGTAGTAGTAGTAGTAGTAGTAGTAGTAGTAGTAGTAGTAGTAGTAGTAGTAGTAGTAGTAGTAGTAGTAGTAGTAGTAGTAGTAGTAGTAGTAGTAGTAGTAGTAGTGGTAGTATGTGTCATCCTAATCCGAGAACAAGTCAGGGAGAAGAACAGTGCAATCTTTACAAACAAACGAGTGACTTAAGGTGGCCGCTTGAGCGGCGCCTTAGCGGGGTTTTCATAAAAATAAAAATAATTTATAGAATTCGATTTCAAGTGGGCCCTGCAGTACCGTACCTGTGGCGCGTCAGGGTGTGTGGCACTGTTCTTCGAAGCTTGTCACTCGTCATCTCCGTAGTTTGATAGACGTGCACACCGCCACCACAAGCCTACATCTCACCACCCTCCGTTCTCTTGTTTGCGTGCGCGGGGCGACGGTCCCAGGCACTCAGACACCCACAGGCACCGCAGAGCCCCAACCCGGGTTTTTAGCTGAAACCGGCTTTTTGCTCGGTCAGACAAAGTGCTAAAGTCCCCTGCCGTATAGCCACGTCAATGTTTTTTATTCCCTTATAGTACACGGATTGGAAACGATAGTTATATAAAACGATCATTTGCGAACGTGAAATATCATTGTTTTTTATCGTTTTCAAAAAACGATCGTGTTTTTCTTTTCAAGATTTCCTGTTGTAATTATGAACCAACCAATGTTTGGCGCGTCTATTTCTTGTGTAAATTGACTTCGGTGGCCAGATTCAGCTGTTTCATGGCCTTTCATGTCGGAAAGGGTAGCCAGCAACCCCCGAACAGCACGCTAAGCAATGTCAGTAATCTCTGATGTTGACGTTTGATCGTCACCACCGCAGCTGCGGCCGACGCCTTCTCCCTGTTGATGTCGCCTGCGGAATTCTCATCCTCAGAAACTGCAAAAAGGTCAAGTGTTGAGCTCCTCAAAAAGGCTGTTCGCAGGGATGGTGAGTCACATGCTCTTTTTCTCGTCCTTTTCCGCAATCATGCGCTTTCTATGCCCACTCAGGGATTATCGACATGTATCCTTTCCAACTCAACTCTGAGGCTGGCGGCGTAGACTGAAGCTTTGCTCATCGAAGTGCTTTTCTACTTATTTGTGGACTCATCCTCGAACACTAGCTGCAGTTGCGCTTCCCAGCTGTGGCTTTTCCTGCCGGATGCCCTCGGCCGCGCTCCTGTGCTGTGGTGCTTGTGGCAACTCTTGACCAACAAATTTCTGCTATTCCCAGCATCTTGTCCAGCTCGTCCGTCCAGGCTATAGGTGAATGTTCGTACTGACACCTTCCTCCCCCTGGTCTCGCACTTTCTTCTTCGTCAATTTTGATGTACTTCTTCATGATTAACTTGAGTTTTGACTCCTTCACCTGAGGCAATGCTTCGACTCCGGCGAACTCCGATGAACCGTTCCGAGATAGGGGCTCCTTCAAAGGCGAATCTGATGCCTACCCTCGACTGTCTGTTCGTTCCAGTGCCATAGCGCTGTCGTGGCAATATAACGTGATACACAAAACCTTACTCGAACTACTCGTCACTCGACACACCAAAGCAAACCCCTATGGAAAAAAAACGATCGTTTTTTTTTTGGGTAAGGTGCCTTAGGGGACTAGTCACAATGTGGAATGTGCCCTTAGGGGACTAGTCCCACTTGGAAATTGGTACCTTGACTTTTGTCAGGGAAATGCACTTAGGGCAGACTATTTTTATTTTTTGATCCGCGTCCCCCGACCCCTGAAGATTTTCCGCGCGCGCGCGCGCAAAAAAAAATAGTTGTTTTTTAAAAACTAGTTTGGCAAGCCACCTGGCCTGTGGGTTCCTGTGTGGAGGGGGGTGGTCTTGGTGGCAAGCGGTCGGGGGGTGGTGGCCCTGTGGGTTCCTGTGTGGAGGGGTACGCGTCCCTCACTTTGATTCTTCGGCGACTTTTTACACTGGGAAATAACCGTCGTCTGCATGTGCTCAGGCTTTTTGTTGTACGGAGGGACCAGGTGAGCCTTCAGCGTAGAGCTGCTGCCACAGTAGTAGGCGTCTAGTCGTGGGCCTTGCGACTGCCTGTGTTGTTCGGCGTACTCGGCCAGAATTGGTATCGTACCCACGTTTCGGACGGGACGTGGGCATCGGCCGGAAGCCGCTTCTGCACTTCTTCCATGAGAAGCCGGATGCTTGCGGGGACCTCAAACGTGAGGCGTGAAACTTCTCCATGACGCCTCTCGTCCACGACAGTACCGCACTTCTCAAGAACGCGGCCCACGGCGTCCCAGTAGCCGTCGTATTTGGACTCTTTTGACGAGCTTCGGAATGCAACCTCACTGGGGTGAAATCAGTTGTGAGGAGTTCAGCCAGGTGGCTTTCGGTTGATGTGCGCAGGGGGTTCACATCTCCAGTCACGAACATGTACATCGTCTTGAGGATGGTACGCGGAACCCCAGATGACTTCCAGACCTCGACGAATTTCATCCTCATGGCCCGGGTGTGGAACCTTTTCCCCGTCCCGATGCACGACTTGAACGCCTTGATGACATCCTCCTGTAGGCGGCGGTCGCTCGGTGGCAGCTTGAATACCAAGCGCTTGCCCCCCAGCGTTGTATTTGTGGACACCGAAGGGGAAGCTCGTCTTTACCCCTTGGATCTGCTAGAACCGAGCCTGGCGATCGTCAGAGAGGCTGGGCACGGTGTCCAGTGAAAACGGCTCGAATTGCCTCGGCGAATTGCCCTTCCAGCTCTCCCCAAGAAGAAGACCCCTCCGCTTTCACGATGGACTGCTCCAGTCGCAAACAGGCTTTCTGGATGGAACTCCCACACTGCGTTGCTCAGTGCGCTGTTGGTTTTGCGCTTGCTGCGTGACGATACGGGTACACACCACATCTCTCACTTCCTGCAGTTTCGTGCAGTGGATGCTGAGAATACCTCAGCTCTGCGACCCACGGCAAGGCCAACACATTTCTCAGGCTACTTTCTTGTTCTTGCAGGTTCTGAAGGGTGCACCGGGGGATGTCGGCGGTACGGCGCTGGGCAATCACCTTGTTGGTGCCCTCATACTACTGCAACAGCTGCACAGAAAGTGGGAGCCCATCAAGTTTGAGAAGGGTCTTGGCCACTTCCTGATAGAACGGATGCCCTTTTTCATCGACCAGGAGGGCCCTGTCGAATTCTATGGGGTAGTCCTGGACTAGCCTGTTGAACAACACTATCCACGACTGCGTTTCACCCACTTGCAGCGGCTTCACGCGGGCTTGGCTCTTTTTCATCAGCAGGTCGAAGGCGCTGACAGGTGTTCGAGCTACGGGAACTTTTGCTTCACAACGTACCGAACCTCCCGGTACTGCATGGAGTCCATGGCCTGCACAGACATCCCAAGAGAAACATCTCTCCACACACTCCTGCTATCAGCCCTAGCCGACACCACCACATCATCATCATACTCGGCAGGCGTCTGGAGGTGACGGTCTTTTATGATCTGCTGAAACATCTCCATGAAGGACAACGACAGGTCGTTGATCTCAAGGAGGTGTCAATCCTTCACTGCACCAATCTCAACATCGATGGCGCAAAAACACGGCAGTGTCCCTTCCATTTGCTTGTGCCCTGTTTTTGCATTAGCATGCAACACTCACTTAGTCAAGGTGAAATTTGCCGGCGTCACAGCTTTCGTGGTGCTGCAGCAACAGATAGGTCAGGGGGTCAATGCAAATTAGAGATTCGCAGCGAGCTTCTAATCCGGCGTTCCGCTGACGTGTCGTTGTTGGCCCCACGAGCGGGGTTTGGTGTTTCCGCAGCCGAAGCGCGGACTTCAGAGACCATCTGGAGTCCCCCATGGCACCCTGTTGTGCCCTTCCCACAGCAAAAAAGAAATGCGTAGTTTTGTTTTATTCTTTTACTTGTTAGTTGTCGACAACTTGTTTTGTTGAAATAGCTATTTTTTGCCCGAGAGAAAAGTTGTTTTCTTGCACGAGAGTTTTCCGCATTGCCACGAGGGCCCCCCGGGGTGGGGGGGGCCCGAGTGGCAATCCGGAAAACTCGAGTGCAAGAAAACAACTTCTCGAGGCAAGAAGATGACTTTTCCACCTGCCAGACAACTTTGACACACTGCGAGAGGCTACTTTTAGGGACAAGAACGATGCGACAGATGCCGTATTTGCGTACGCCTGATCTGTGATGAAAGAAGAAACAAGGGTTTGGAGTGCACACTGATCTACTCGAAGAAGAGCACGAGTCAGTGTTAAATGAACGCTGCACCTGGATGCGTCTTGAGTGCTGAAGTTCAGTACGGCACCGCTGCCTACTGTAATGTTGTGCACGACCGTGGGCACGGCTTGTGGCACAGGACCTTTGGGTCCTTTGCCCAGATCCGGCGCAAGGTTCTCGTGCACGAGATCAGGCCAGTGTAGCGCTGTTCGTACTTTGCCTGGCTCGCCGTGCCCAGCAACTCGTTTTCCCGAGCTTCGGCGGCGAGTTTCGCAACATCTTTCTTTGTCTTTGGCATCCTCACCCTGAGATCGTGTTGGAAGTGCCGGAACTGTGTCGGAATTGTGACGGAAAACCAAAAGTGTCTACAGTGAAGAAAAGTCGCCCACAGTGAAGAAAAGTCCGCCCACAGTGAAGAAAAGTAGCCTACAAGCAGTGTAGAAAAGTCGGCGGGCAGGTGGAAAAAATATTATTTTTTTTTCAACTATTTTTTTTTCCACGGTTTCCCAAAATTTTCCGCGCGCTAGGACGCGGATCAAAAAAAAAAAAAAAAAAAAAAAATAGTCTGCCCTAACACAAAAAAACTGGATTTAGGACACTAGTGAAACCGCCACGGTTTGCGGTGACGAGCTTGTCGTCTCCTCCAGCAACAGCTCCACCCTTCGGCTGTGGTTTGGCGTTGAAACGACGAGGCAAAAAGAAGCTGGGAAAAGAGGTTGTGGTTGTCTGGATTTACTACATGGGTTCCCCCTTTGCAATTCGCAGCTAGCGGCCGGGCTAATCTTTATTGAAGAGGAGACAAAACAAAAATACTCGAGGGACTGCCTTTGCTCCCTGTGCTCATTTCGACGGTGGCTAGAGGGGGAGGAACATTTCCGGATATGGGGCTTGCACTGATAAACGAAGCAACGGACGATCAGCATCAACTGACCAAAGGTGATGAAACTGATAAGGCAAAAGTTTCTTGTTCTTCGCGTGTACAGAGTATAAACCTCTCTGGGGGGTTTCCTGTAATAGCACTTTTTCGTTGGCTTCGTTTTCTCTTTCATGGGCAACCGTTGTTCCGGAAATGTTCCCGTCAGTACAGATGTACTATTAAACAAACTTTGCAAACTACAAAGTGGGTGTTTTTTGTTGAACGCTTACGCCCGCCACTAAACCATTTACCTGTGTTTCGTGTGGGCTACGGCACATTATTCCACCTCCTTTGAGATTGGAATATTGTTGCGATAGTGGGGAGTCATCGGCTGATGAGTACCGCACTATACGTTTGAGATTTCGCAACTGGCAGTCTCCTCAAGTATTACCTACAAAGCAGGTGCTTATACAAAACGAAAAAGAACCGGGAATGGGTGGTTCACGGAACAAAAAAAAAGGGTGGCGTGAAGGATAGGATACCTTGCGAAATAAGGATAGTTGCGTCGCAGCTCTTGACAAGATAGAAGAGGGGTCCTCACGAAAGGCGGGGGTGGTCAGTCCTGCTTTAGAGTATGCTAGCTTTTCCGACTCCCGCAGGTACGACCGGCAAAAACGCGACAGGTCTGGTGAACAATTCATTCCTGCAGTGTTTGCATACTTGGAAAGAAGGAACTGCGCGAGTTCGGGCACTTTTTTGAGCCAATTCACCTACCCCCGTGATGTGCATGGAAATGCTCGACGTAGCTGCTTTGACTCCGAATGGAAGGAAGGAAATATAGAGGTAGAGGGGCAAATACAGTACAAACACAATCTGATTTGTTCTGCACTTACACCACCGTGTGTTGTTTTCTCACTCAGGACTTTTACGTGTTGGGTTTGTGTGTCTTGTCGTGTAGGGGTAGACCCGCATGACCTCACGTTCGTGCAACACGTGGTTCGGTAGTTACAGCACTTTGGATCCTTTCGGTTCTTTGTCTGGCAGCTTTTGTCGAGTGTTTCCTTCCAAGCTGGCGCTTATGTAAACAACAGGGGAGATCTCATTATCTTGCATCGGGCCGTACCGTTAACCGCAATAGGTCTCTTAGGCTAGGCCGACAGAACAATGTAGGGGAAAGGATTGGCTCTGAGGACACGTGCGGGACTGTCAGCAGGTGTTTGGGTCTGGGGCTCAGACTGAGAGAAGGTGAGTGCCCTGAAAACTGAGCTCGATCACGCGGCGACCCTCGTCAAGGTCGGTAGCGTCACCTCCCCGATGCGAACTGATTGCCGGCTGGATGCGGGCAATTGCGCCTTCGTACCACCGACACTCTGGTTGTTTCGGGTGTTTGAAACATGATGATTAGTATCTAAAACCTGCCTGCCTCGATGTTACTTCAATCAACTCACACTAACCTGAAACGACTACGCTTGACAGAGAGCAGATGCAGACTGTCGCCACAGCATCGCCACAGCTTCTTTAGAGTGAAAGTTCGCTTGAAACTCCGGGTTTTAAAGTCTCCGGATGCCCTTTCGTCGTTATGGGAAGAATCCTTGCATGCTAACAAAACGCCGACGTGCGAGCTCTGCAGTCGGCACGCGGACTTGCGGAGACGAAGGCCCAAACTATGCTGTCGGAAGGGCGGCCGTGGCGAGAGGAGAAGAAGCAGTACCGACGACGAGGAAGGCGGTGCCGGGGGCCCCACGTCAGCGATTCATCGAGAAAGAGCTCTCAAATATGTCAATCCTTGAAATCGTCCTGACCTGTAGTAAAATTTCCCTCTATTTTCGATCGCTCACGCTTTACAACACTGATGCAGGTCAATCACCCGACACACAGATTCTTTGCATTCTAACCCAAAACGACAACACTCGACGACATTCGATCAGGCAGGGGATGAATTGGCCCATTTTTGCAACAAACGACGTTCATAAAAGGTTTGGCCAGGAGATCGGTTCCTGGCTCTATTTAAAGTATTTTGAGGTTCAAAAGCACCGGTGTATATAAGTGTCTTCGGTTGACTGGTGAGGCGGGGAAGGTGGGGGGATTGCAAGAACGTGCTTGGAATAGACATGTGCTCAACACCGCGCCCCGTCTGCGCCGTGTTTCGGTCCCTTAAGCCACGGACACATGAGACGGACGATCATCAGCGCGGAACCTGATTGTCTGCAGACAGGACAGCGGTGCGAGTCTGGTTTGTAGCTCGTCACAGCCAGGACCACCCGCGCTACTAGAGCACAGGGAGAGGGTGGGGGGGGAGGAAGTGGGTTCTGTTAGAGTGCAAGTTCGCGTTCACTCAACTGCTGATGGGCATGGGCGAACCCAGCCCGCTAATGCGTTCGACGACCTGATGAGTCTCATGCTTCTGCAATTCCCATTGACTATCGCGTCTGGCCGCGGTCGTCATCGTTCCCAGAGCCAAGACATCCACCGATAAGTGCACTTGATGTCACCCTCGATCAACCGCAGTTGAGCCGAGGGGAACAGTTGTTTTGCCTTTCCGATTGCTCGGGATTTTCGATTTATAATCGGTCTTGATTGCTCCACGTCGGACATAATAAAGCCCCACCGGGGGGCCCACCCCCCTCAAAGAAAACTCTCACTCCAAAAAAGAGGTGAGGGGGGGGGAATACTCGAGGGACTGCCTTGTGCTCATTTCGACGGAGGCTGGAGGGGGAAAAACCAATACAACTACAACGTGGGTCTTTTTTGTTGAACGCTTCACTAAACCCAGATTCACCTGTGTTTCGTGTAGGCTACAGCACATTTACCTCCTTTGAGATTGGAATATTGTTGCGATAGTGGGGAGTCATCGGCATGCCGATGAGTACCACACTATGCCTGCCTTTCGCCACGTGACACCAGATGGGTCACTCTTGGCGCTTCCGTCGTGGTGCAACTGCTGCTGGTAGCTTGTGACAAGTTCGTAGTCAGATCCTCCTTTGAGATTTCGCAACTGGCAGTCTCCTCAAGTATTTCCTACAAAGCAGGTGCTCATACAAAAAAAAAAAAAAAAAAAAAAGAACTTCGTTTTTTGTGCGTGTGCCGGTCGATCGACGTTTCTTTTTACTCTGTTTCATATTCGAGTGAGGTGCTCGGGGTCAATCAACAAATACACGCTGTCTACGTGCTGTTTTTCTCGTTGCAATTGCCATACGTTGCTGGGCAACCCGCAGATTGTACGTTCTACTACAACTCGAATGGCCGCCTGGTGCTTAATTCGACGCCAGGCGGAGAAACAAGAAGACCGGAAATGGTGCTGCCCAAGAGGGACCGAGAAGCCTCCTTTACGATCTGATTTTTTTTTTTTTTGTGCAAACAACGCATTGTTGGTCCTAAGAATTAGTAGTTGGCAGCGCACTACATGAAACTTACCAAAAAGCAGATGAGTTCCGCTAGTGCGCACGAACAAAAGAAAGCGCCGTACTAATTATTTGTGAGATGACGCCCAACGAATGGGACCTTTTTGTTGGGTGAACGCTTGCACCCTAAATTTACTTGGGGGTTTCGCGCACGGGCAATAGCACATTTCCTTCTCGGCTCTGCAACCGGCGGCCCTCCTCGAGTACTTTCTACAAAGCAGGTGCGTATTCAAAACATAAAAAGGGGGGGGGGGGGGGGGGGGGGGTCCCGCTGTCCACACAAACACGAATCACTTCCCGACTTTCCGTTGAATCGAAACCGTGCTGGAACTATGTATCTTTTCCCCGTTTCTTCTCTTTTGTGGTTGTTGTGGTTTGCGTGCCTGGAGTACGAGCTCCTGGAGCGGGAAACTAGTGGTCTGGCCCGCGACGGCAACGGGTATTCAAAGTGTTGTCGTTGTATAAGCCGGTACATCCCTATCCCCTAGAGCTGCATAGAATTGCCTGGAGCTGCATTCTTCGGTCTATCACGGTCTATCAAGAGGGGATGGACCGGCTCAGATAGAAGCAGTAGATGATAATTAATCCTGTCAATGAAGACAATTGGTGGACAAGTCTGGTGCCAGCACCCGCGGTAGTTCACCCAGCACCAATAGCGTATGTTGATGCTGCTGCTGTTAAAAAGCTCGTAGTTGGATCCAGAGCTCAGGTTGCAAGGTGGTCCAGTTTGCTGGGCATCAGCGTACTGCTGGTACGGGAACGTGCCCGGGGTGACCCTCGGGCTGGCCGCGGCAGACCCCTGCTGCGACGGCGGCGGCCGCGGCGTCTGCGGCTGCGTCCGCACGCTGGCCAGCGTGTCGGATGAAGCAGTGTGGCTCACCGCCGGTCCGATGCCGAGGAGCGGCGACGGCAGCTGGTGCGCCGGGGATAGCGTGTCCTCGAAGGCGAAGGCGGAGCCGTTGGTCCTGTGCACGGTCTCGTCCGTCGGCAGCGTCACGCGGATCTCCGACGAGATGGACACCCGCCTCTTCCCCGCGAACGCGGCCGTCCCGCTGCAGGGGCTGCCCTTCGGCGTCACCTCAGGTGCTTGCGGGTTGAGCTTGCGGAACGAAGGGTGGAACGCGGAGCGCTCCACAGGGGAGAGCAGCTTCCAGTGGGCGGTCGCTGCCTTCGCAAGGGTTTCGGTCGGGACGTCCTTGCCGGCGCTGTTGAATGAATCGCGCAACATGGCTACGTACGAGCGGAAGACGCAAGAGCTTGGCAGTCTCCACAACAGGCGCCTCGTTGATGACATCTTCGAACTGGACTCTGTAGGCTGCACTTTTTTTCTTTTGCAACATCCGCCAGGTCCAGCTCCAGCTGTTGGAACTTAGTCGGCAGCTATGAGGAAACTGCGTAGGGCGCAAGAGGTAGTGTTGGGCATCTTCAACAACAGGCCCGCACTCTCGACCTGTACACCGTGCTGCCGTATCGTTCACTCGGCATGAATCGCCGAAGTATGCCGGAAGAAGCCGGTGTTGAGGCCGTCGGTGGGGCGGCGGGATGGGTCGATCACGACGGCTTCCAGAACAGGTGCGACGCGTTTTGAGGAGAGCCCCACGCCGCGGTTTTGCGGACCGGCAGCTGCAGGATCTCGGCGACCGAGTGAACCGGCTCGGACCGCGAGATGGCGGGCGGGCGGCTGTGCTGCTTGGCGGCGGGAGGGGTCGCGGGGGCGCCGCCGGCGGCGGGCTTCTGCCCGTCCGGCCGCACGCTCAGCGGAAACGACGACGACACGATCTGCGCGCCCGGGTGCTCTTGCTGCTGCTGCTGCTGCTGCGGCATCAAGTCTTCGTCGGGGGAAAGGATGCAAGAGCCGGTGCTTGGAACGGTGTGCGCGCCTTGTTTCGGCCGCGACGTCTGGCCGTCCGACCGCGGAAACGACGACGACACAATCTGCGAGCCCGGGTGTTGCGCCGCAGGGGACGGCGCCTGTTGCTCTTGCTGCTGCTGTTCCTGCTGCTGCTGCTGCTGCGTCGTGACAACGGGAACCGGTTTGACGGAGAGAGACGGCATGCTGCTGCGCTGTTGGACCCTCGGCTTGTCCGCAAGCGGGGCGGAGGCTGCGCGGGAGGTGACCAGCTGCTCGGCCGCGCGGACCGGCGTCGGAGTGTGCGGGAACGTGCCCGGGGTGACCCTCGGGCTGGCCGCGGCAGACCCCTGCTGCGACGGCGGCGGCCGCGGCGTCTGCGGCTGCGTCCGCACGCTGGCCAGCGTGTCGGATGAAGCAGTGTGGCTCACCGCCGGTCCGATGCCGAGGAGCGGCGACGGCAGCTGGTGCGCCGGGGATAGCGTGTCCTCGAAGGCGAAGGCGGAGCTGTCGGTCCTGTGCACGGTCTCGTCCGTCGGCAGCGTCACGCGGATCTCCGACGAGATCGAAACCCGCCTCTTCCCCGCGAACGCGGCCGTCCCGCTGCTGGGGCTGCCCTTCGGTGGCGACACCGGTAACACGGCCGAGCCTAGGTCCGCCCTGCCCATCATCAAGCCCACCGGCGAGGCGTCTGGGCTCTTTTCGAAGCAGAACCCGCTGCGCTCGCTGCCGTGGCCGCTCCGCTCCTCGGCGAGGGTCCCCAGCGCGAGGCGGAGCTGCTCGGTCAGCTGGTCGGAGCTGGGCTGCCGCCCCACCGGCAGGCGCGCGAACCGCGGGGACCCGGGCTTGCTGTCCTTCAGGGGCTCGGCGGCGCCGGTCTGCGGGGGCGTCGGGCGAGTGGGGTGCATTGGCGCGGGCGCGGAGGACGGGTGGCCCGGCGGCTCCGGCTGGGGCTGCTGCTGCTGCTGCTGTTGCTGTTGCTGTTGCTGTTGCTGGGGCTGTTGCTGTTGCTGTTGCTGTTGCTGTTGCTGTTGTTGTTGCTGTTGCTGTTGCTGTTGCTGTTGCTGTTGCTGTTGCTGTTGATGTTGCTGTTGCTGTTGCTGTTGCTGTTGTTGTTGCTGTTGCTGCAGCTGCGCAACAGCAGCAGGCGGCGTGGGTTCCTGCTGCTGCCCGTGGTCGGTGCCTTCGGTGCGGAACGAGGAGTACGTCCCGTACTGCGGCTGGTAGTGCAGCCCGCTCGCGTTCATCGAGCTGTTCAAGCTGTCGACGAACGGCTCCGACAGCAGGATGCGCTCCGCCCCCTGCCTGCTGCCGTCGCTGTCCCGCCGGGCCGTCTGGCGCTGGCCCGCGCCGCCCTTCGCAGACTCGTTCCCCGCGCCCCCCGCCGCAAACGACCCGCTTGCCCCGGGATCGCTGTCCCTCCGAGCGGAGGGCGCGGCGGAAAACGAGGCCAGGTTGCTGTTCCCGGCGCCGCTGCTCCTCCGCGACGTCGATTTGCGGGGCGGCGGCGCGGGGGGGCTTGAAAGGGGGTCTCCGACGAGGCGTTCGCCCGCAGACGAGCCGGCGCTGCCTCTCCGGGCAGAAGCCCGCGGGGGGGGTCCCGAGGATGATGGGCTTGACAGGGCGGCGGTGCAGCAGGTCTGCTCGGAGGGCTTGGTCGTTGGATCGCTGTCCCGGCGGGTCGAGGCGCGGGGGCTGCTGCCGGTTGCGGATGAGCCGGCGCCGGCGTCGGGCGGGCGTGCGTCGGTGAACGGGGAGACGCCGCCGGTGTGGGGCGCCTTGACGGTGACCCTGCGCGCGGCGGCGGGCACGGTGGCGTCGACGGTGGCGAGGCGCTCGAGCTGCTCCTTCAAGGCGTGACGCAGGGCGTCTTCGTTGTGCTTCGACTCGTGGTGCCGGTGGTGCTTCGCCTTGTCGCTCCCGACGCTGGGACGCCTCCTGTGGTCGTGCGAGTTTCGCCGCCCAGTGGACGGCCTCGATGACTTCGGGTTCGCGAAGCTGCTGGACACTGGCGTGCTCAGCGGGTGGATCGTCGAGCTCGCGGGGGTCTGACTCGCGTGCTGGGCCGGCGAAGCCTCCGGGTCGCCCGCGGTACTATTCCCGCGGCGCTCCTTCTCCTCCATCCGCTTCAGCTGCGCCGGCAGCGACATCTTCTTGTGCTTGCCGCTCGCGCTGCCGGCGATGCTGCCCCGCCGCCGGTACTGCACTTGGTTGCTGACCGGCGACGCGCAGACCGGCGCGTCCCTGTGTGTGTGTGTGTGTGTGTGTGTGTGTGTGTGTGTGTGTGTGTGTGTGTGTGTGTGTGTGTGTGTGTGTGTGTGTGTGTGTGTGTGTGTGTGTGTGTGTGTGTGTGTGTGTGTGTGTGTGTGTGTGTGTGTGTGTGTGTGTGGATCCTTACTCCGTTCTATGGACTTGTCGACGTCTCTGGAGGTCTCAGCTCCACTGGCCACGACACTGGCCGGTTGCTTCGCGCTGGCGTTCTCCAGCGGGTGCACGTCCTCGCAGCAACTGCGGGATGCAGGGCAACAAAAGGAAACGGAAACAGGCAAGCTAGAAAGGGCCGAAAATGGCACAAGAAGAGAGAGGGAGGGGAACCCAACCAAAGGGGGGCCAACACCCAGCCTGCGACGTGTGTTGGATTGTGATCCCTCCCGTCCAACCTCGTAACGAGTGGGGGATGCATTGCCTATCCACAGAACGTAGTGGATCCCACTAGACGCGCCTTCGGCGCTCAAGCAAGCTTGCTAGTATGTGTGTGTGTGTGTGTGTGTGTGTGTGTGTGTGTGTGTGTGTGTGTGTGTGTGTGTGTGTGTGTGTGTGTGTGTGTGTGTGTGTGTGTGTGTGTGGGTGTGGGTGTGGGAGTGTTTTTAGCGTTTTTTGAGGTTTGAAGGTCTGGTGTCTGAGAGTCTCCGGGTGACTTGTGCCAAAAACGGCTTCTAAAATAAGATAAGGTTTTGTGGAGGGACACTTTTGCTATTTGCGTTTTTTGGGGTTTGAAAGTCCAGTTTTTTTTTTAGTCTCCGGGTGACTTATCCAGGGGACTTTAGCTCTTTGTCTGACCAAGCAAAAAAGCCGGTTTCAGCCAAAAACCCGGTTTCGGGGCTCTGTGGTGCCTGTGGGTGTCTGAGTCCTGGAACCGTCGCCCCGCGCACACGACGAAGGGGTGGTGAGAAATAAGCTTGCGGTATTGGTGTGCTCACTATCAAACTACGGAGATGGTAAGTGAAAAGCTTCGAATTGCAGTGACACACCGTGACGCGCCATGTAACTGCAGTCACTGTACAGTACAGGGGCCACTTGAAATCATAATTTATAAATTATTTTTATTTTTTTGAAAAACCGAAACCGGAAAAAACCCGGTTTCTGAAACCGGGAAACCGGGTTTCCAAAGTCCACTGGACTTATGTTAAAAATGGGTTCTAAACCACCAGATAAGGTTGTGTGTGAAAAGGACACTTTCGCTAATACCTACCACCCCCCGTGTTTAAGATCGCGCCCTCCCCCCCCCCCGTGTATAAGATCGGTTTTTTTGAGAAATGAGGGCGATCTTATACACGGGGGGGGAGTGGGGTGGAGTCCCGCGCAGCGGGAAAGTTTTTTTTTGGGCGTTTTTACTGTGGGGGGGGGTTCAGGGCCCCGCGCAGCGGAAAAAAAATTTTGGGGTGTTTTTTGTCCCCCCCCGTGTTTAAGATCGTCCCCCCCCGTGTATAAGATCGGTTTTTTTTGGGGGCGATCTTAAACACGGAAAAACGCGATCTTAAACACGGGGGGGGGGGGGGGGGGGGGGGGGGTAGGTAGCAATTTTTTTCTCTTTTTTTTCCTGTTGACAACTTGTGTCAGACTAGCCCACCCGGGGGTGGTTGATTCCTTCAGGCAGAGTC
The DNA here is from genome assembly GCA_030068145.1 of Diplonema papillatum. Lineage (NCBI taxonomy): Eukaryota > Euglenozoa > Diplonemea > Diplonemida > Diplonemidae > Diplonema > Diplonema papillatum. Next base: position 202,558 of record JAPJBO010000055.1, read on the forward strand.
TCCCCGTCCTGAGCTTTGTTTGGGTCAAGATGATGGGCGCATTCCTTCGGCTATTTTTCTTTTTCCCTCGGTTGCGTCTTCCCTAACTCTAAGCGTCTTAAAAGGTCCTTTTGATGCCGAAACCACAAAAAAATGGAAATAATATAAAATGGAAAAGGCAAATCCCTCCCTCCGCCTGTCCCTCCCTCTCATCGCAGGTAATTCAAGATGGCAGCGGTCCAGCGGTTGGTTAGCGGATCGTCGTATGTCGATTTAACACGCTCAGCAACGAACTTCAGCGCCGGCGGCCTTCGTAGAGCGAAATCCTCCATCACGTCTTTTACGCTGGGCAGTCCTTGCGGGTAGGCCTCCGCCGTGGAGACGCCGCCGGTCTGCGGCGCCTTGACGGTGACCCTGCGGGCAGTGGCGAGGCTCTCGAGCTGCTCCTTCAAGGCGTGGCGCAGGGCGTCTTCGTTGTGCTCCGACTCGTGCTTGTGCTCATTTCGAAGGAGGCTAGAGGGGGAGAAAACAATACAACTACAAAGTGGGTCTTTTTTGTTGAACGCTTACGCCCGCCACTAAACCCAGATTCACCTGTGTTTCGTGTGGGCTACAGCACATTTACCTCCTTCGATCTTGGAATATTGTTGCAAATACCTCCTGAGATCTGGCAGTCTCCTCAAGCATTTCCTATAAAGCAGGTGCTTATACAAAAGAGAAAGAAGGAACGGCGCAACCGGCCAAGCAGTGCTTGCTTGTTCGCTGACCCAGACAGCTTTGCGCGCGCGAAGAACACGAAGTCGACGGAGAAAGCTGACAAGCTGCCCAGCTCCGGGCAACACTGAAGGAGAGCAAGTTCTGGACTGACGTCGAGTACCTAGTCGTTTTCAGCTCCATTGCTGGGCCCCAACCCATGGCCTAACTCGAGACCGGACTTGCGTGTGAGGTTGGGGCGGCCTTGCTAAAGGCAAGGCTGGAGTTCAGCAGCATGCACGGTGAAGTCCAGCCTCAGAAGCTGGAGTTAAAAGCGGGTGTCACACCCGCTTTTCGGGTGTGACTCGGGCACACCCTCTTTAACTCCAGCTTCTGAGGCTGGACCTCACCGTGTGGCGAGCTGTTCCGCTCAAATTCGCCACGGAGCAAACTGCTCAGTCTGTCGCTCAGTCTGTCGATTCATCGTGGGAACGCTAAGCGCGCAACGAAGCACAAACCAGGGAGGCGTTGGGCACCGGTTTCCGAAGGAATCGGAAAATACAAAAAGTTCGTCGTAAGTGCAACCACATAGTTTCCTTCCTTTCATGAAGCTGAATGAGATAAGGTTGTCAACGAGTGAAGCGCACAAAGCATTCCTGGTGTTTGTCCACTAGTGTTCGGACATCTGATGTGGCGCGGGCAAACCACGTCGTCGAGTGTATCTTCTGCACCTAGCAACAGCTGCTGACGAGAGGTTTCAGGAACGAAGCCTGGCTGCGCATGCGTGCTCTTGCGAGTGTTGAAAGTGGCAAGGAACTTCTCCGGCACTGGCTCGGCATGAAGCAGGCAGCCGTTGCTTGAATGCCTACGACAAATTGTGTGTCGTAGGCTGTGTCATGAGGAGCGCTCTCCCGTCTTTGCGCAACCTGACAAACGTGGGGGACGTCAGCGCGGAGCTGATGGTTGTCAAGAACGGTCCGCACGCCGGCAACATTGAAGCTCGGGCGCCGATTGTCCCGGATTGAGATTCCGGCGTTTTGCTCGGGCGCCGATTGCCCCGGATTGAGATTCCGGCGTTTTGTTTAGAGTTATAGTTCGCTTGAGAATCCGGGAGTCTCCGGGTGACCTTCGTCGAATGGTTCAAAGCCAATACGGACAGGGTGGGTTTGGGGGGAAAACTTAGTTTAATGATTAGGCAGAACACTGCCTCGCATGCATGTTTGATGCTAGCAACAAGTCTTCGTCGAAGAAAGTATAAAATAAAATAGGGGAAAGGGAAAAAGGGTCGCAGGGAGTGTAAGACTCCGCAGGTAGGGTCTGGAACCTTGAGGGACTATTCCTCTTTATTCTTTCTTTCACCGCGGTGTGACAGTCAATCCAAAGTCAGAGCTCTTCAGTGGGTCCTTTGGACGGGACTTTCGGTCCTGTTCCGGTGCAGGGTGGGCATGCATGGCTTCTTTCATGTACACTTCACTTGTGTGCTTTGGCAAGTCAGGTTCTAACAATTTGTTAACAACATTCGTTGGTTATCGACAACCTATTTTTGCGTTGAGGTGTCAGTCAGATGCAAATGTTAAGTAACGGCTGCCAAAACTTGCCATGACACCTTTTGCTCTTCGATACCGTGTGTTGGTTTCTCACTCAGCACTTTGTGTGATTTGTCGTGTAGGGGTAGACATGACCTTCAGGTCCGTTCAACACGTGGTTCGGTAGTTACAGCACTTGGAACCCCTTCGGTTCTTTGTCTGACAGCTTTTGTCGAGCATTTCCTTCCAAGCGGACGCTTATGTAAAAGTAATGAGGAAAGAAGAAAATGAGAGGGGACTGGCGTTCAGCACGAACATGGTCTGTGGATTGAGACGGCAATCGGTTCGCGGCAATCTTGCATGATGAGGATGCGGACGCGCGAAGCTCCCAACGGCTCGGGCACTGCAGCCATCCACGGCCACAAGCACCAAAGGTGAAAGTCTTCGAGGAGAGATTTAGTTTTGTGGACACAGCTTCGGGCGATCGAGTGCCAGCCGAACTCGAAGCGGCGGAAGCAAGACACTACCTTCAACGAGGCCTCCACTGCGGAAACTGAGCTGAATTCGGAATAGGTCTGCTCTGACAGCACTCGTTCCTGCTCGCCAAGTTTGCCCATTACAAAGTTTGTGCTGACGACGACGGTCGCCTTTGGCCTCGACGGCACCGGCTCGCACGCTGTGATGTACCATAATCCACCAGTCTGTGCGCCGCTCGATGCGAAGAAATGCACCTCCCTCGCCCCCTACTAGTAGCGCTTACGGCGGCTGGCTCGAACACGACCGCTGCGGCTCGTACCCTGCTGTCGGGTGCCGCGAGGACCGCCCCCGGGCGCGACTGGCCGGACCGAAGCTGCTTACCCGCCGGCCACATCCATAAAAATGGGCTGGCTTTCCGCACGAACATGGTCTTTGGATTGAGACGCAATCTGCTCACGGCACAAGTCGGAAGGATGTTGGACGAGTACTAATTTTTTGCGAAAGGAAGGTCGTCGAGTACCCAAAGAAAGCGACTGGACCGAGGCAGTGACTCAGCGCGAGACAACAGCCCGGGTCACCAGAACAGAAGGCGTGGGATTGGGGACGTACGCTGATCAATTCGTTACTCCTCGAGCCGACGTCATCTTCACACAGAGGCGAAAGCAACGCGTAGCGATGATGGTGGGGGCTGATGAAATACTCGACGCAGTTGCTTTGACTCGAGGAATTATAGAGGTAGAGGGGCAAATACAATACAAACACCATCTGATTTGTTCTTCTCTACATACACCAAAAAAGTGGACTTCTATCTGAGAAGACCAGCCCCGCGCGATGTGTTTGTGTGGCAAGCGCAAGGCCCCAGCTACACAGGATTTCAGCATCATCCTTTTGCTTCCCGTTCGCCTTCCTTTCTGGAGTCCTATGCCTTGACCGGCGGTTCCTGTGAAAACAACACAGCCATCGCCCAAGCGCCGTAAAAGAGGTGCTCTTGTAGCACTTGTGCAACGCGCGGAGTGGTGACTCCTGGTCCGTCCGGAACCGATCTTGATCGGGGCACGCGGAGCCCTTTTTCCGAGGGCGTGACCTCTCTGCTAACTCTTTCCACAAACCCTTTTTTTTTTTTTTTGGTAAACGTCTCAGGCAGGGGCTTATATAGATCTGAGAGATTTGGCGGGAAAGTTGGGAGAGCAGTGGGTGAAACTTGGGCAGTTGGAATGTTGCCTCTTGGCAGAAGTTTCCGACGCTTTTCGTCCCACGCAGGACACTGCCAAGTTGGCACCTGGCTGGGCGAGCATGACACAGTCAGAACGCGCTGCGGCAAGAAGATCGGGTAAAGGCGTTGAAGCAACAGAGTTTGTTTGTGTTCCAACTGAGCGTTAGCCCCGATCTAGTTTCCGGCGCCGGCACCTGCTCCGGTCAATACAAGGCAAAAAGGTTTCGAGGTCTACGCAATCTAGATCTAGACTTCTTGCATTTGCAAAAGTCCGCACATAGCTCCTGCATGCGTCGATTGGTATGCGAATCCTTGGAGAGCGAGTTGCTGTATCATGAGGTCGGCTAGAGGACTAGAGTGGCAGGCGATAATCCGAATATTGGCTGAGGTTGCGCTTTCGACTTGAGCTGCTCACACTTCTCCTTCCTGGCGCACTCGAGCATGACCAGCAGGTTCTGCATTTGGAGCTAAAGAGCCAGCGAGTGTGCCCTGTGATCGATCGAATCTCATCCGCTTCTTCGGTGGCACGGTGCCCTGACTGACCCTGGCCAGTGCCCAAAAAAAGAACTGCCTGTTCAGAAAATTATCACTTTTTTTTTTTTTTTTTTCCCACCCGCCCAAGTTTTTTTTCGGGTACCTACCCAGTGCAGTCAGGCTCGACCGCTCGACCGGTCAAGTCACTTTCCGAATAAACTTTTTTTTTTTTTTTGGACAGGAATTTGCCACAACTTTTTTTTGCACTGGCGAATACAGGTCGAAATCCATCCTGTGCCAGAAAAGATTTTTCCCACGCTACGCGTGGGAAAACAACATGTGGTGTTTTAGAATAAAAGTTCCCTTGAAACTCTGGGTTTTAGCTGAAACGGGCAGTCTCACAAAATTAGTACACTGTCGTGCTTCAGTAGTAGGACGGCTTAATACGACTTTTCCAGTAGATTCGCTTGTGAATCATTAGTGCCATGAACAGGCCGACAACCCAGGTTCACTGTCACAATACAAAAGATGGGCCCAGAGCGACGAGTTTCGGGGTTGCAGTGGAGTCTTCAGATGCCAGGCAATGGAACACTGTTTTGGTTTTGTAGGTGGGCCTTATTATGACTGCTGTGACCTTGGCATGTGCCTTCGTGGGTGTGCTGCTGCTTCACCACCTTGTTGTACCCAGTAGTCTAGTGGCGCTGCACCAAACTGGAACGACTCTTCGAAGAGCTCCAAAGAAGAGTCGCGAGTGCTCAAGAGCACGACTTCCCGCCGAGCTTGGCTCAAGAACCCTTGCTCGCTGCCGTTGAGGAGGGCCCGGTCAAGACCGCTCTCCTCGCTTTGTTCGTTCAACCCGCCTTCCAGGGCCCCCCGATGGCTGTACCGCAGGCCGGACAGGTCATGGCCGAGGCGGTGGACATGGGTGGAGCGGTTGGCGACGGGTCCGGGGCGCCAAGTCATCCTGTCCGAAATAAAGGACAGATCCGCCTATCATCAGGTCCCGGAGAAACCCCACGACGCGGGGAGCGTGGTCGACCACGAGCGCCGGACGCATTTCGTGACTCTCATTTCCCTGATATGGGTGTGCCCCGCCTGCATAGTTGCGCTGCACCAAACTGGAACGACTCTTCGAAGAGCTCCAAAGAAGAGTCGCGAGTGCTCAAGAGCACGACTTCCCGCCGAGCTTGGCTCGCTGCCGTTGAGGAGGGCCCGGTCAAGACCGCTCTCCTGGTTTTTGCCTAGAGGCTTTTCGTGTTATTTTGCAAATGCTTTGAGCTATCTTTGTGTCTGTGAAACATTTTCCCCCGGCACGTACAAACAAACCCGCGCCTACTAGTTTTCAGTCGACACTGTTGACCTTTACTCCAAGCAAAAAAGAAATTGGGCTGAGAAGGAGTGTGGGGTGCGGGGGGTTGAATCCGATAATATCAAGAGAGCTACATTAGCACACGTACACCTGTACACAGCTCACCCACTTGCCCGCCCTTCCACCCACCCGTTCCCAACTGCCCACCTGTTCACCCATCTACCCATCTGTCCACCCAACTACCAACATGTGTCCGCTGCCAAGTGACCCACGAACAAGGGCGCGACTTCCCTCGGGAGCGTCGCTCTCAAGGCAGGTGGCCAGACCCGTTTCCCGCACCGCCCCCGCGGTGTGGATCTTGCCGCAATCGACACAGCAGTCGACGTCTTCCTCCGCGGCCTCTTACTCGTCGGGGACGCGGACAACCTGGATCGGAGACCAATCCACGGCCTTGAACTCTCACGCCATAGCACGAGCAACTATTTTTTTGTATAAGCACCTGCTTTGTAGGAAATATTTGAGGAGGCTGCCAGTTGCAAAAGATCAAAGGGGGTAAATGTGCTGTAGCCCACACGAAACACAGGTAAATCTGGGTTTAGTGGCGGGCGTGAGCGCTCAACAAAAATGCCGAAGCAACTCGACAGGTCGGGCGCGGTGAGTTGGGTGAAGAGGGTGGTCGGGACTGATGTCCCGTCCCTTCTTTCATTCACCGCAAACAACCGCCGACTCGCAGCGGTGCTCAAGGTCGCACGCGACGTCGAGGGGACCGCGTAAGCGCTCAACAAAAAAGACCCATTTTGTAGTTGCTGGACCAGGAGCGGCCTTTTCTTTTTTCTTTTTCTTCTTCTTCTTTCTCTGCCTCCAGGCAAAAACGGGGTTTTGCCTGGAGGCGTTTCGTGTTATTCTGCAGATGCTTTGAGCTTGAGAAGCAACAATCGACGCGACCGATGAACATGGACGAGCAGTCGAAGGAGAAGCAAAGCACCAAGCGCACGCCTGAGCGTGACGATCGAGACGAGCTGAAGTGGCGGAAGCACAGACACATATCATGCGACGCAGATTGTCGAGTCGAGTCTATTTTAATCGAAACTATCATTAATATAGCACAGTCTATCAGCAGGCGGAGCAGCTCAGTACTTTCGAAAGACTCTTGCGGAGAGAAGGGGGCGCGCATACCTGGCTGCCATGTCCATCCCGAAGAAGTCGTCGCGGGTGAAGTACTCGCCGAACCGGCGCAGCTGCGTCGCGTCCTGGGTGAGAACCTCGCCGAGGGCCAGGTTAAACTGCACGTCGGTGAACGGCTTGCGGCTGACCTTCGCGTTGTTGAACGCGCGCAGGGGGTCCACGTGGCGGTCGATCCACTTGTACCGGTGCTTGAACACGAGGTGGAGCGAGCTGTATAGCTCGCGGTGGAGGTCTACGAGTTTTTCCTGGAGGAACTGCAGGTTGAGGTGGGCTCGTTCGCGCTCCCAGAGGGCCTGCTGCTCGCGCTTGGCACACTCCTGCCGGATTGTCTTCAGCCGGTCCTTGAGCAGCCGGACCTCCTCGGCCAGCCGCAGCTCTTCCTCGCTTGGCTCGTCGGCGAAGTCGACCTGCGCAGCCGCGTCGCAGCGTTGGATGGTGCCCCAGTAGTCCTTCGCCCACCTCTCCTTCACGCCTCTCTCCTCGGTCACGAACCCGCAGATCGCCTCGTTCAGCTTCCGCAGGCCGTCTGCCAGCAGCATCTTCGTCTTCACCATCTGGTTTCGCGCCGCGCGCCCGAAGGCCTCCTTCGGCCTCGGATGCTTGCCCACCGGCGGCCATATGATGCGCTCCACCGCTATCAACGCGGTATCGGTGCTTGTCTTCAACTCCGCGAGGACCGGCTTCAAGCTGTCCTTCAACCCGAGAAGCTGGTCGCAGAACGACGACTGTTTCGCCTTTCTTTGGATGTACTCGTCGTCGGTGGACTGCAAGTGCACCTTCGATACCTGAGCAGCATTTTTTCAAAGAGTGGAGGGAGAGCGTTTGATGGAACGCCGCGAGCGAAACGGCTACACTTACGGAGTTCGGGCTTTTTGCGCCACAAACGAAGCTACGGGCGACCAGCATCAACTGACCAATGGTTGTGAAAATCCTCCCGGGCTTGCAACGGTTTGTTTGTGCGATTTAACCTACATGTGTTCTGGTTAAACCGCTGCCAACGTTCTTTTTTTAGCTGTAACAAATACTGTCTCCAGGGAAGCAGAAATTGGTTGTCGCAAAACGATCTTCATCTCATTTTTCGCGTGTTCGGGAATAAACACCGCTCTCTGAGGAGGTGTTCTTTCTGGGTTTCGCAGTTTTTTTTGGTTGACCTCGTTTCCGTCCAACAGGTTGTTCCGGTTTCGGAAAGGCTTCTTTCAGTACGGTTGCAGTTTGGGGGATCTTCTTCATACTCTTCTAAGAACCCTTCCTTCGTGCGTGCTAAAGCCGGTCCACCACCTCCTGATGGACATTGTGGTCGGATGATAGCTGCACAATCCAGCGACCCGCAGAAATACAGAAGAACCGTGAAAACGGGGGGTTTGCCTGGAGGCTTTTCGTGTTATCCTGCAGATGCTTTGAGCTGGATCAATGTCGCTACGTGTTCGTATGTCGTAACCATGGTTAACCCTTTACGGACGGGACAGGTATTCATGTCGATAAATCCTAAACCCGGGCTAGTCGGACAGAGCAAAGACACGTCAAAAGGATCAATGTTTGCTGCTGTGAAGAGATGTGTTGCGAAGCCTTTCCAAGGAGCACCAGGTGCCCCATTTTGGAGTCGTAAAACTCTTGAGTTTGACTCGGAGATTCTCCAAAAAGGCTTTCCTGCGTGCTCGACAACTTCCCTCCCCCTCCGTCCGTAAGGGTAGATAACCTCAAGACTTTGTTTCTTAGTTTTTGCCTTGCCGCCGGAGCGAACGCACGCGCGCAAAAGAGAAAAGAAAAGACTTAAAGAAAACTTTGGGTGCAGCGCGCACACGAAGGCTGCAAGGCGTCCCCGCCATGCGAAAACGCTTTCAGAGGGTTCCGGCGGGTTCCGGCGGGTTGGAAATGCCTTTCAGAGGGTTCCGGCGGGTTGGAAGTGCCTTTCAGAGGGTTCCGGCGGGTTGGAAGTGCCATTCAGAGGGTTCCGGCGGGTTGGAAGTGCCATTCAGAGGGTTCCGGCGGGTTGGCGATGCCATTCGGAGGGTTCCGGCGGGTTGGAAATGCCATTCAGAGGGTTCCGGCGGGTTGGCGATGCCATTCGGAGGGTTCCGGCGGGTTGGAAGTGCCATTCAGAGGGTTCCGGCGGGTTGGCGATGCCATTCGGAGGGTTCCGGCGGGTTGGAAGTGCCATTCGGAGGGTTCCGGCGGGTTGGCGATGCCATTCGGAGGGTTCCGGCGGGTTGGAAATGCCATTCAGAGGGTTCCGGCGGGTTGGCGATGCCATTCAGAGGGTTCCGGCGGGTTGGAAGTGCCATTCAGAGGGTTCCGGCGGGTTGGAAATGCCATTCAGAGGGTTCCGGCGGGTTGGAAGTGCCATTCAGAGGGTTCCGGCGGGTTGGAAGTGCCATTCAGAGGGTTCCGGCGGGTTGGAAGTGCCATTCAGAGGGTTCCGGCGGGTTGGCGATGCCACTCGGAGGGTTCCGGCGGGTTGGAAGTGCCATTCACAGGGTTCCGGCGGGTTCCGGCGGGCCGACCAACCAACCAAGATCAAAAACTTTCGAACGCGCGCAACGAAGAAACAAAGTTTCGAGTTTATCTACCCTAAGGGGCTAAGTAAAAGGCTGCAGAAGCCAGGAGCAAAGGCGGACCTCCAAGTAGAGCTGGACGTCGCTATCAGCGCCCGTTCCGGGCGCCATCTTCGGGAAGTGCACGGCGGGCGGCGGCGGGTTCAGCAGCTGGTCCTCAGTGAACATCAGCCGGCACTCCTGCCGCTCGACCATCGACCGGAGCGCGCGCCGGCGGGCGTCGTGCCTCCGCTTCAGCGCCCGCTGCTGCATCATGTGCTCCTTCTGCAGCCGGAACTTCTCCTGCCCACTCACTGCGCCTTGCCTGCGGGTATTTGCAACGTGGTGCGAGGTGTCGGTGGGAAGGTGAGTGAGTGTGAGTGCGAGAGCGGGTGGAATGTAAGTGTGAACGTGAATGGGAATGTACATGTGAATCTGAAGGCGCATGTAGTGTAAGTGCGAGTGTGTGAACGTGAATGTGAATGCACGTGTGAATATGAAGGTGCGAGTAAGTGTAAACGCGAGTGTGTGTGAAGGTGGGTGTGAAAAGGTGAGTGTCGTTGTGAACGCGAATGTGAATGTAAGTGTGGAGGTGCATGTAAGTGCAGATGCGAGTGTCAGGGTGAGTGCGATCGGTCGGTTGGACATGACTGCCACGCACCGGTCATTGTCGCTGCTATAGCGATCTGCGAGCTACGTGGTTTGCCGGCGAACTTTTGTCTTCGGCATGATCACACGAAACACATGAACTAAAATGCACGGTTGCTGAGACTAGCTCTAAGTGACTTAGAGCTAGTAACATGAAGGCCGGCACGGCACTGCCGTGTTGTGGGGCGTGCGGGTTTTAAAAAGGGATAGTAGAAATGAGGCGCACCGCAAGACGGCCCTTTCGGCCTCGAGCTGCGTCGTCAGGGCGGTGGCTTTGCGGTTTGCTTCCTTGAGTTTGACCTCCGTGAAGTGCAGCTCGTCTCGGACGGTGTCGAGTTCTGCTTTGGTCCTGTGCACCTGCCGGTGGAGCAGCGTGAGTTCGGCGTCATCGAGCTCGGTTGCCGGCACTCTGTTGAAGACGTAGCCGTCGCCAGCCTCGTCGCTGTCGTCGGCGCCCTCTTGGAACGCGGGCAAGTCGGCCGTTTCGCCCCCCTCCTCCTCGACCAGCTTCCGCATGGCGTCGGTTATCACGGAAAGCCGCTTCCCCGCGGCATCGCCCTTGTCCGCCCTGTCCGACCCTTGCCGCATCGCGCCCTCCCCGCTGCCCTGCGCAGCGTTGGGCCGCCGGCCGACGCAGTCGTTTTTTCTCTCTCTATAATGTTCGGGGGCCAGGAGGGAGGGGTGGGGGGTGAGAGGTTGTTGTTGTTGAGAGAAGGACGTTCCGAGCTGGTGTCCGTTCTGGAGTTCTTTTTGCTGCCTTTTTTTTTTTTTTTTTTTTTGCCTGGTTCGATTTAATCAGCGTACTAGCTCTGACCTCGACCCCCGAGCCCGGAACTGGTAAACTGGTCTGTATCCAGATTTTGTGCACAGGGGGAGGGCAGACACCCCCGTTCGGCAACGAATGCCTGCAGAGCGAAGTCGTACCGGATAGCGGTGGCATGGTGGACAAAGAACGAAGAAAGCCATACGCCTGCTACGGGAAAGTGGGCCAACAACAGCGTCAGTGGGAAACAAAGGGACGAGTGGGCCAACAACAGCGTCAGTGGGAAACAAAGGGACGAGTGGGCCAACAACAGCGTCAGTGGGAAACAAAGGGACGAGTGGGCCAACAACAGCGTCAGTGGGAAACAAAGGGACGAGTGGGCCAACAACAGCGTCAGTGGGAAACAAAGGGACGAGTGGGCCAACAACAGCGTCAGTGGGAAACAAAGGGACGAGTGGGCCAACAACAGCGTCAGTGGGAAACAAAGGGACGAGTGGGCCAACAACAGCGTCAGTGGGAAACGAAGGGACGAGTGGGCCAACAACAGCGTCAGTGGGAAACGAAGGGACGAGTGGGCCAACAACAGCGTCAGTGGGAAACGAAGGGACGAGTGGGCCAACAACAGCGTCAGTGGGAAACGAAGGGACGAGTGGGCCAACAACAGCGTCAGTGGGAAACGAAGGGACGAGTGGGCCAACAACAGCGTCAGTGGGAAACGAAGGGACGAGTGGGCCAACAACAGCGTCAGTGGGAAACGAAGGGACGAGTGGGCCAACAACAGCGTCAGTGGGAAACGAAGGGACGAGTGGGCCTACAACAGCGTCAGTGGGAAACAAAGGGACGAGTGGGCCAACAACAGCGTCAGTGGGAAACAAAGGGACGAGTGGGCCAACAACAGCGTCAGTGGGAAACGAAGGGACGAGTGGGCCAACAACAGCGTCAGTGGGAAACGAAGGGACGAGTGGGCCAACAACAGCGTCAGTGGGAAACGAAGGGACGAGTGGGCCAACAACAGCGTCAGTGGGAAACAAAGGGACGAGTGGGCCAACAACAGCGTCAGTGGGAAACGAAGGGACGAGTGGGCCAACAACAGCGTCAGTGGGAAACGAAGGGACGAGTGGGCCAACAACAGCGTCAGTGGGAAACGAAGGGACGAGTGGGCCAACAACAGCGTCAGTGGGAAACAAAGGGACGAGTGGGCCTACAACAGCGTCAGTGGGAAACAAAGGGACGAGTGGGCCTACAACAGCGTCAGTGGGAAACAAAGGGACGAGTGGGCCTACAACAGCGTCAGTGGGAAACAAAGGGACGAGTGGGCCTACAACAGCGTCAGTGGGAAACGAAGGGACGAGTGGGCCAACAACAGCGTCAGTGGGAAACGAAGGGACGAGTGGGACAACGCGTCAGTGGGAAACGAAGGGACGAGTGGGCCAACAACAGCGTCAGTGGGAAACGAAGGGACGAGTGGGCCAACAACAGCGTCAGTGGGAAACGAAGGGACGAGTGGGCCAACAACAGCGTCAGTGGGAAACGAAGGGACGAGTGGGCCAACAACAGCGTCAGTGGGAAACGAAGGGACGAGTGGGCCAACAACAGCGTCAGTGGGAAACGAAGGGACGAGTGGGCCAACAACAGTGTCAGTGGGAAACGAAGGGACGAGTGGGCCAACAACAGTGTCAGTGAAGGGCTTGGGTTAGTCATCATATCTTTGCGCATGACCCCCACTTTGTCGACGCACGCTTCATACTCCGGCCACGTGGCGAAGTTCAGTGTTCTTGGGCTCGCAATCCACGCATTGAGGTACGCCTCCATAGCGCTCCTCGGGATGCCACTGCCACGTTCATACGGGCCATTGAGCCCGAGCATTAGCACGTCGGTCAGCGTCTGCTCGTGAAGCCTCTTCCTGGCTTTTGTCAACACCCTTTTCATGTTTGAAAAGACACGCTCGACCGATGCTGTCCCCATTGGCAGGACAACAGCAATGGCAAACAGATTGTTTGTCTCTGGAAATGCCGTCGAAAGGTTCGATGACTTCAGCAGCCCCAGCATGACGTCTTCCCATGCACCCGGTGGTTGAACACGGTGGTAGTACACTGTGGTACCCCGTGGTAGCACACTGTGGTACCCCGTGGTGCACGGTGGTAGTACACTGTGGTACCCTGTACACACTGTAGTAGTACACTGTGGGTAGCCGGTTTCTCCGGGAAAACAATAATAGCTGAGATTTTTTTTTTTTTTTGACCCAGACCAGTTTCCAGACCAACTCTGGTCTGGCGACCAGCTTACCCCCCCCCCAAGCTGGTAGGCTGTTCGATTTGGTTTGGTTGGGGGGAAAATCTTAGTTTCGTGTTCAGGCTCTACTTGCCTCTAAGTGTTTGATGCTAGCATCAAGTCTTCTTCGCGGAATGCAGAGTCTTTTTTTCTTCTTTTTTTCTTTTTTTCCCGTTTTCTGTTTTTTCTGTTCTTTCTTTCGTTGTCGACAATTTCTTTTTTCTCCTTTTACTTCTAATTTTAACTTTAATTTTCTTTACCATGGTATTTTTGGACTTTCTGGTGCCGTAGAGTAGTTCTTCTTTCTCTATGCCGCCCACGTCGATGTTCGTTTAGCAGCGGCTGCCGAATCATGCCGTGGCACCGTCCTTTTGTGCGTCTGCCTTGCTGAAGAAGTGTGGGAAAGGAGTCCAGGACTCCGTGGTTTGAAACCATGTGCTATGGCTTCACTTCCTCCTCCCTTCGTCCGTTTTTCTTTAAAAAAGGGGGTTTACAAATTGGGTTGTGGCTCGTGACCAACCGCCACGGGGCACTACTTCCACCAGGTGAAAGTGTTTACGCTTTCTCGAGAGAGATGACGTAGCCATTGGTTGTGAATCTCCTGGCACATTCCTCCCATGAGAGGGGGGGGGCCCTGGGGGGGGGGGGCTAGTGTAGACTAATGCGACTGACACCAACGAGAAGTCTTTTTAACCAACCACATCCCCTGAAGGCTGTATAGTTCTCTCACCGACTTCGTGCTGGTTCAACTCCCTTTGTGAAACTGTGAAGTGCCTGCCGTTCCTCGTGACGCTGTATGCAACAGGCTCAGCCTGCTTTGATCGTCTGTCTTTTATTTCTCGCCTCCCTCAACGTTCCTTTTTCTGCCATTCCTACGCCGTGCTGACCAGTACCACCTACCGGTCCAGTTTTTTTTCTTCTGAGGGTGCGATTACCAGCGTCGGAGACAGTTAACCCCTCACACAGCTCCGCCCTCGCAGGACCACTGGAGTGTCTCGGCTAGAAAGGCTATTCCACGAGGAACGAAGAAACGTACACGTGGGCAGGTGAGCAACGCCGCCTCCTCCCCTTGCGAGTTGCGGAGCGATTCCAGTGGCGTTTTACCCCGAGGACGCGACTTCGATCTGCGTGGGATTGGGAAGGCTTGGGAACGGGGAACAGTGCAGATTCCCCCTTGCGAGTTGCGGAGTGATCTCACAGGGGCGTGCTACCCTGAGGAAGCGACTTCGGTCGGCAAAGGTGGTGTGCAACCTTCCATCGCTCCTCTCCCGCAGGTCTACCTACTGGAGTGTCTCAGCTGGAAAGGCTATTCCATGGGGGCCGAAAAAGGTACAGGTGAGCCACGCCGCCTCCTCCTTGCGAGTTGCGGAGCGATTCCAGTGGCGTTTTACCCCGAGGTCGCGACTTCGATCTGCGTGGGAGACGCGGAAACCCCCTCTCTAGCACGACAGCTGCAGTGCCTCTGGCTGGAAAGGCTTGGGAACGGGGAACAGTGCAGATTCCCCCTTGCGAGTTGCGGAGGCTCGCAGGGGCGTTTTACTTTGAGAATGCGATTTCGCTCGGCGTTGGAGACAGCAGTGAAAACCCACAGCTCCGCTCTCGCAGGACTACTGGAGTGCTCTCGGTTAGAAAAGCTGTTTCGCGAGGAACGAGGAAGAAGAGGGTGGAGTGTGCACCACCTCCTGGAGAGAACGTGCAGAGCCGGAGGAGGCGAATTCGCTCGGCGCGGGAGACAGTGAAACCCCCTACGGTCCAGTCTCGCGGAACTACTAGAGTGTCATAGCTAGAAAGGCTTTTCACGACGAACGAGGAAGGTGCAGATGAGTGACGCCACCACCTCCCCTTGAGTGATCGAGGAGATCTATCTTGCATTGGGCACAATGTTTGAGCCACACCGGTGCAGAGCATTCTTTAACCCTATTCCGACGAGCCGGACCTACGTGTCCGGTTTACTCAGTTTCTTTTCTTCTCTTGTGCTTGGTACCAGGGAAAGCCTGCTACACGGGAGCCAAGCTTCACGTGTTCGGCGGTACTGCAGAGCCACGGGCCTACGGGTCAAGTGGCTACCGATTTCCCAAACTAAAGCATCAAGGCTTGGCGCACCTTGGGGCTTGGCGCTCGCGCTGAACACAAGCTCGTCGAGACGGTCAGCCGCAGGGCAGAGCGGACGGGGTTGTGACACTGTGCTGCCTCCGACTCAAGCTTTGCAAGCTGTGGTTGAGCGTCACGTTCCTGGACCAGGAGCGGCCTCTTTCTTTCTTCTTCTCTTGTGCTTAGGATGTGCACCGGGCGCCAAGAAATTCCAAGAAATATGGAAAGGGACGAGTTGTGACGTATCTTTCCATTGCCGCACTCGGAGGCCAGATAGGTTAGAAAATCGACGCAAGGCATCAGTAGATATGCCCATGTCCACCCTGTCGAGAAATTCAGAATAAATCTGTAGGTGCCCCTTCGGAATAGGGTTAAGCAGCGGAGCATCGGTTCTCTGGGGAAGTACGCGACGCGCTTGAGGCTGCCGTCGTTGGACGGCGGCTCTCCGGGGGTGTGGACGTTGACCGGCTCCGTCGGCAGCCCGTTGGCCAGCCGCCTTCAACCCGCCCTCCAGCACGCAGACCCGCTCGGAGGCCAGAAAATGGTCACCTACGACGGTTAGAAAAGCGACCCAAGGCATCAGTGGGTATGCCCGTGTCGACCCCGTCATTGTAGGTGCCCCGTCGGAATAGGGTTAAGCAGGGGAAGTACGCGACGCTCCCCGATCTGGGAGGCCAGAAACACCTATGTCGGTTAGAAAAGCGACTCAAGGCATCAGTGGGTATGCCCGTGTCGACCCTGTCATTGTAGGTGCCCCGTCGGAATAGGGTTAAGCAGGGGAAGTACGCGACGCTCCCCGATCTGGGAGGCCAGAAACACCTATGTCGGTTAGAAAAGCGACCCAGGGTATGCCCGTGTCGACCCTGTCGCAGAAACCCCAGAATAGATTTATCTGTAGGTGCCCCGTCGGAATAGGGTTAAGCAGGAGCGTCGGTTCTCTTGGGGAAGTACGCGACACGCTTGAGGCTGTCGTCGTTGGACGGCGGCTCTTCAGGGGTGTTGACGTCGACCGGCTCCGTCGCCAGCCCGTTGGCCAGCCACGCTTTGAACCCGACCTCCAGCACGCAGACCCGCGAGTGGTACGGCAGCACCTTGCGCAGCGTCGCGGACACCAGGATGGGCCGCCCCCCGCCGACCAGGCCCCGCCGTAGAGCACGAGCTTCTTCCCGCTGCTGAACAGCGGGTTGAACAGCCGGTGGTGGCTCTGCGACTGCGGGTTGCTGTACCACTCGATCAGCTCCCTCTGCGCCAACGCAGCCCCCGGGATGACCCCTGTGGTTTGGACCTCTTCCTTCGACCGGACGTCGACGAAAACGACGTCGGGATTCGTCAGTACTTCGTGCAAAAATGTGGTATGGAACGATTTGTGGCGTATCTTCCCATTGCCGCTCTGAGAGGCAAGAAATTCGTCGCCAGTGACGGTAAGAAAATCGACAATCAGTGGGTATGCCCGCGCAGAAACCCCGGAATAGATTTATCTGTAGGTGCCCCGTCGGAATAGGGTTAAGCAGGAGTGTCGGTTCTCTTGGGGAAGTACGCGACACGCTTGAGGCTGTCGTCGTTGGACGGCGGCTCTTCAGGGGTGTTGACGTCGACCGGCTCCGTCGCCAGCCCGTTGGCCAGCCACGCTTTGAACCCGCCCTCCAGCACGCAGACCCGCGAGTGGTACGGCAGCACCTTGCGCAGCGTCGCGGACACCAGTATGGGCCGCCCCCCGCCGACCAGGCCCCCGCCGTAGAGCACGAGCTTCTTCCCGCTGCCGAACAGCGGGTTGAACAGCCGGTGGTGGCTCTGCGACTGCGGGTTGCTGTACCACTCGATCAGCTCCCTCTGCGCCAACGCAGCCCCCGGGATGACCCCTGTGGTCTGGACCTCTTCCTTCGACCGGACGTCGACGAAAACGACGTCGGGATTTGTCAGCACTTCGTGCGCAGCGGTCACTGTGATGAAATCAGTGGACTTCGTTGCTTCGAGGATGATGTCGCGCACTGTTTTCCGCAGGCTTACGACGGGCGCGACGTCTGGGTAGGCGGAGACGGCGGCCGCCACGGGGAGGCCCTCTGCCCGCCAGCGGCAGAGGCCTTCCTTGAAGAAGTAGACCTGCGGGACCCCCATTTGGCTGAGGGTGTGCGCTGCGAGCTCGGGGCGGCCGCCTTCGGTGACGTTGCCGGCGGCGTACAGGATCAAGGGCTGCCCAGAGAGCAGGGCGGGGGTGAACAACGGGTTTTCGGGGTCCGTGTGCCACTCGAGGAGGGCGCGGCTGGCCCGCAGCGCGCCGGGGATGACGCCGGTCGCGTCGGTCTCGGCCTGCGTGCGGACGTCGATGAAGAAGGCGGTGCTCCCGACGCGGGCGTGGAACGTCCGCGCGGCGTCGATCGCGATGCAGGTGATGTCGTCGCACGCGTCGGTCGACGCCTGCGACTGCTGCGAGTCGAACGACTTCACGAGGGCGGAGCCCGGCTCGGGGCAAGCGCACGCCTGCCGGTTGAGGGGCGACGCGCAGGTGAGGCATGGAGTGCCTTCTTCGCTGTATTCCCGGGTTGACCTAGTGGACGCGTCCGACTGCTGGTCGCCCAACGGAGCGGCCGCGGTGTCTGTCGGGGTGCCGACGGCCGGGCGGTCGTGGATTGCGTTGACGATTTTGTGCAGGTTTTCCTCGACGGCGTCGAGGTTCGAGGCGATCTTCGCGAGCTCGTCGACCGGCCGCTTCGTCGCGCGGATGTGCGCCCCGTCGAACAGAGCGTCGCAGTCGAGGTCAATCCACTCGCCGAAGTCGTCGTCGAACTTCTCGACCAGCCAGCCCTTCGCCGCGTCCAGCAGGTCCCGCCCCGTCAAAACGGCGATCACGCGCTCAGCGTCGGCGCCGGCCAGCTCCGACGCCTCGCACCGGACGACCTCCTGCCGCGACCCGCCTTCATCGACGATCTCGACATGGACCACGATCATCTCCTCAACGGCAGCACCTCGGCAGCCGCGCCCCCCCGGGCAACGCCAGAAAAGCCGGCAATCGTTATACAGAAAGGCGCCGGTGGGGGGGGGACAAAAAAAAAGAAAAGGATGTGTTTGTTTTCGGTGAGAGAAAAGGTTGGCTTTTTTCTAAAGAAACTCCCTTTTGTTTTGTGTTAACAATGCATTGTTGGTACTAAAAAATTAGTAGTTGGCAGCGTACTACACCAAAGCAGGTGAGTTCCGCTAGTGCGCACAAACAAATCGAGGTGGTGGGCTCACTTCTTCGTTTATTTGACATTTTAATGAGAACCTTCAGCATGGAATCGAAAGAAGATTAATTCTCTGATAACTCGCGGTCGGAAGACACCGGACGAGAGCAACAGTGCAACTCCCTCGCATCCTGGATGATGATGGAGTGGCACGGGACTGATAAGCAAGGAAGGCGTGAACGCAGGAAGACAGGTGAGAACAGGTGCCGGGCGTCAGGAATCAGAATCAGGTACGATCAACAGTGCCGAGCATCTGGCAACAGATTCGAGTACGGGAACACCCCGAACGCCATGTGCTGAAATCAGGCAGGTGCGGGAGGAGGTGCCGGGCGTCTGGAATCAGGTCCGCGCAAGTTTGTCCGCTGGCCGTCATGCGTCTGGAATCAGGCATGCTAACGGTCAGCAGTACCAAGCGTCTGGAATCAGGCTCGAGTACGGGTCAACGCTCCGAACGCCATGTGCTGGAGTCAGGCATGCGCGGGAGGAGGTGCTGGGTGTCTGGAATCAGGTCCGCGCAAGTTTGCCCGCTGGCCGTCATGCGTCTGGAAGACGTGATAATGGTCAGCAGTACCGGGCGTCTGGAATCAGGTTCGAGTACGGGTCAACGCTCTGAACGCCATGTGCTGGAATCAGGCATGCGCGGGAGGAGGTGCTGGGTGTCTGGAATCAGGTCCGCGCAAGTTTGTCCGCTGGCCGTCATGCGTCTGGAATCAGGCATGCTAACGGTCAGCAGTACCGAGCGTCTGGAATCAGGCTCGAGTACGGGTCAATGCTCCGAACGCCATGCGCGGGAGGAGGTGCCAGGCCTCTGGAATCAGGCCCGCGCACGTTGGCCCGATCTTATACGCGGGAGGAAAATCTTAGTTTAATGTTTAGGCAGGACACTGCCTCTCATGCATCAAGTCCTTCGATCGTCTACAATCTCAGCTAGCAGACTTGAGTGGCGCGTAACCTCTGTGGACAGACTTGAGAGGCGCGGGAGGCTCGCACTATCTTGCAGTGGTATGGTTTGACACCAACAACAAGAAGGGTCCCAAGAATTGTAGGAAAGAAAGGCCAGTTGTGTTCCGCCACCTCCTTCGTGTGAAGCGCCTTTGGCTTTCTCCACAGAAGACAAGTGGAGACAGTAGGTATGTCACAAGAGGGGCAAATTTCTCAAAAGACCCCCGATCTTATACGCAGCGTAAAATCTCAGTTTAATGTTTAGGCAGGACACTGCCTCTCATGCATCAAGTCCTTCGATCGTCTACAATCTCAGCTAGCAGACTTGAGTGGCGCGTAACCTCTGTGGACAGACTTGAGAGGCGCGGGAGGCTCGCACTATCTTGCAGTGGTATGGTTTGACACCAACAACAAGAAGGGTCCCAAGAATTGTAGGAAAGAAAGGCCAGTTGTGTTCCGCCACCTCCTTCGTGTGAAGCGCCTTCGGCTTTCTCCACAGAAGACAAGTGGAGACAGTAGGTATGTCACAAGAGGGGCAAATTTCTCAAAAGACCCCCGATCTTATACGCAGCGTAAAATCTCAGTTTAATGTTTAGGCAGGACACTGCCTCTCATGCATCAAGTCCTTCGATCGTCTACAATCTCAGCTAGCAGACTTGAGTGGCGCGTAACCTCTGTGGACAGACTTGAGAGGCGCGGGAGGCTCGCACTATCTTGCAGTGGTATGGTTTGACACCAACAACAAGAAGGGTCCCAAGAATTGTAGGAAAGAAAGGCCAGTTGTGTTCCGCCACCTCCTTCGTGTGAAGCGCCTTTGGCTTTGTCCACAGAAGACAAGTGGAGACAGTAGGTATGTCACAAGAGGGGCAAATTTCTCAAAAGACCCCCCGATCTTATACGCAGCGTAAAATCTCAGTTTAATGTTTAGGCAGGACACTGCCTCTCATGCATGTTTGATGCTAGCATCAAATCCTTCGATCGTCGACAATCTCAGCGGGCAGACTTGAGAGGCGTAGGAGGCTCGCACTACCTTGCAGTGGTATGGTTTGACATCAACAACAAGAAGGGTCAAGAAATGTAAGAAAAAAAGGCCAGTTGAGCGACAATGTTCCGCCACCTCCTTCGTGTGAAGTGCCTTCGGCTTTCTCTACAGAAGACAAGTGGAGACAGTAGGTATGTCACAAGAGGGGCAAATTTCTCAAAAGACCCCCGATCTTATACGCGGCGTAAAATCTCAGTTTAATGTTTAGGCAGGACACTGCCTCTCATGCATGTTTGATGCTAGCATCAAATCCTTCGATCGTCGACAATCTCAGCGGGCAGACTTGAGAGGCGTAGGAGGCTCGCACTACCTTGCAGTGGTATGGTTTGACATCAACAACAAGAAGGGTCAAGAAATGTAAGAAAAAAAGGCCAGTTGAGCGACAATGTTCCGCCACCTCCTTCGTGTGAAGTGCCTTCGGCTTTCTCTACAGAAGACAAGTGGAGACAGTAGGTATGTCACAAGAGGGGCAAATTTCTCAAAAGACCCCCGATCTTATACGCGGCGTAAAATCTCAGTTTAATGTTTAGGCAGGACACTGCCTCTCATGCATGTTTGATGCTAGCATCAAATCCTTCGATCGTCGACAATCTCAGCGGGCAGACTTGAGAGGCGTAGGAGGCTCGCACTACCTTGCAGTGGTATGGTTTGACATCAACAACAAGAAGGGTCAAGAAATGTAAGAAAAAAAGGCCAGTTGAGCGACAATGTTCCGCCACCTCCTTCGTGTGAAGTGCCTTCGGCTTTCTCTACAGAAGACAAGTGGAGACAGTAGGTATGTCACAAGAGGGGCAAATTTCTCAAAAGACCCCCGATCTTATACGCGGCGTAAAATCTCAGTTTAATGTTTAGGCAGGACACTGCCTCTCATGCATGTTTGATGCTAGCATCAAATCCTTCGATCGTCGACAATCTCAGCGGGCAGACTTGAGAGGCGTAGGAGGCTCGCACTACCTTGCAGTGGTATGGTTTGACATCAACAACAAGAAGGGTCAAGAAATGTAAGAAAAAAAGGCCAGTTGAGCGACAATGTTCCGCCACCTCCTTCGTGTGAAGTGCCTTCGGCTTTCTCTACAGAAGACAAGTGGAGACAGTAGGTATGTCACAAGAGGGACAGAGAAGGAGGGAACGGAAGATGGAAAAAAGGCCAACCTGGGTAGCTCATGCGTTCCTCCAGTCTGGCAGGCTTCGAGAGGCGCATCGTACCGTGTGCAATTCTCAGAACAATGCACAAGCAAGAGGTCCTGGAACTGCAACGTGGCTGTGAAGATGGTTTCTTCACAACATGGGGCTCTTTGCCCGTGGCAAGGCACGGTCGCTGTCGCCCCGCCAGTAGAAACGTGCGAGCACCCAGAGCGTTTTAACGTCATAGTCGAGGGTAGAATGCATAGGCCGGTGTCCCTGTGTAGACGCAATATAATCGCGATTCCGTGGTAATCCAGAGGCTGGAGCTCAACGCTGGAGTTGAAAATGCGGGCGACACCCTTTCTGGGCGTTTGTTGCAGAAGGATCGTCCTGTGTCCTGGCTGGGTGCCGTCCGGCGAACAGCAGGCGGACCCGTACACGCGGGGAGCCTCGTTGCCTCGGTTCCCGGCGCCGCTTCGCGGTGACGTACCACACCCTTTGACTTGTTTTATGTGTTCTCGGAAATGTCAGCGCGGTAGCGATGAAAGCGAGAACACATACAGGTGGGAGGGGAGAGGCCCTGGGACTGCTAAGGCGTGACAACCCCACCCCTGTCCCTCCCAGGGAGCCACCCCGAAACTAGCCTGCCCACCTGACGGTGGGGGCCCACCTGACGGTGGAGGCCCACACCCTTTGCAGCACACCTACTTTTAGAGTGTGTCTCGAACACACTCTCTTTCACTCCAGCTTCGGTGTTATGGAAAATACAAGTGCGTTCACTTGTTGTGTTGATAACACGCGACATGACAAGTGGTGAAGCCATGAGTTAAAACTGGATTTGCGCATATCTACACGGGCATATTGAGGTTCCCTTGCACCGGCACTATAATGTTGTTCGCGCACCCCGTTGGAAAAATTACAACGGCAACCCCCCGTTCGTTCGTGAGTTGCAAGGCGCATCACGCTTTGAGTTCTATTGCCGGCTTGAGTGGCCAGGTGGTGAAGATTGAGCCCGCGGGGGATACAACCCCCCGCAGCCGTCTGACTTTTTCCTCTATATGTGGGGAGACTTTTTTGCTTGATCTAGGATAGTAGTATTTGTCGTTCGAGTCCGGCGAGAGCAAGTCTCGGAAGAAGAACCGGGGCAAATATTTGCAAATGACAAACTAGTGACACACTGCGGCCTCCTGGGTGGCGCCGATACGAACGCTCAACAGCGGCAGTGACGCGTCGGCAGGAATTGCACGCCAGGATGTCTGCCGCCATTAGCATCGACGGCCAGTGAGTGACGGCTTGTTGCTTTAATCTAAGATTCAAGAAAAGAAATACGTGAAAAGAAAAGAAAATAAAACCCCTGACGGGTTGTTGCTTTTGATCTAACAGAAGGTACATAAAACAAAACGAACATTTCCGGAGTGCGGGAGCTTGCACTGATAAACGAAGTAAGGGTAGATAAACTCAAGACTTTGTTTCTTAGTTTTTGCCTTGCCGCCGGAGCGAACGCACGCGCGCAAAAGAGAAAAGAAAAGACTCAAAGAAAACTTTGGGTGCAGCGCGCACACGAAGGCTGCAAGGCGTCCCCGCCATGTGAAAACGCTTTCAGAGGGTTCCGGCGGGTTCCGGCAGGTTGGAAATGCCATTCAGAGGGTTCCGGCGGGTTGGAAGTGCCATTCGGAGGGTTCCGGCGGGTTGGATGCCATTCGGAGGGTTCCGGCGGGCTCCGGCGGGTTGGAAGTGCCATTAGGAGGGTTCCGGCGGGTTCCGGGTTGGCGATGCCATTCAGACGGTTCCGGCGGGTTCCGGAGGGTTGGCGATGCCTTTCAGAGGGTAGCGGCGGGTTCCGGCGGGTTGGCGATGCCATTCGGAGGGTTCCGGCGGGTTCCGGCGGGTTCCGGCGGGTTGGCGATGCCATTCAGAGGGTTCCGGCGGGTTGGAAGTGCCATTCGGAGGGTTCCGGCGGGTTCCGGCGGGTTGGAAGTGCCATTCGGAGGGTTCCGGCGGGTTCCGGCGGGTTGGCGATGCCATTCGGAGGGTTCCGGCGGGTTCCGGCGGGTTGGAAGTGCCATTCGGAGGGTTCCGGCGGGTTCCGGCGGGTTGGAAGTGCCATTCGGAGGGTTCCGGCGGGTTCCGGCGGGTTGGCGATGCCATTCATAGGGTTCCGGCGGGTTCCGGCGGGTTGGCGATGCCATTCAGAGGGTTCCGGCGGGTTCCGGCGGGTTGGAAGTGCCATTCAGAGGGTTCCGGCGGGTTCCGGCGGGTTGGAAATGCCATTCAGAGGGTTCCGGCGGGTTCCGGCGGGTTGGATGCCATTCAGAGGGTTCCGGCGGGTTCCGGCGGGTTGGAAGTGCCATTCGGAGGGTTCCGGCGGGTTCCGGCGGGTTGGAAGTGCCATTCGGAGGGTTCCGGCGGGTTCCGGCGGGTTGGAAGTGCCATTAGGAGGGTTCCGGCGGGTTCCGGCGGGTTGGCGATGCCATTCGGAGGGTTCCGGCGGGTTCCGGCGGGTAGGAAGTGCCATTCGAAGGGTTCCGGCGGGTTCCGGCGGGTTGGCGATGCCATTCAGACGGTTCCGGCGGGTTCCGGAGGGTTGGCGATGCCATTCAGAGGGTTCCGGCGGGTTGGAAGTGCCATTCGGAGGGTTCCGGCGGGTTCCGGCGGGTTGGAAGTGCCATTCGGAGGGTTCCGGCGGGTTCCGGCGGGTTGGCGATGCCATTCGGAGGGTTCCGGCGGGTTCCGGCGGGTTGGAAGTGCCATTCGGAGGGTTCCGGCGGGTTCCGGCGGGTTGGAAGTGCCATTCGGAGGGTTCCGGCGGGTTCCGGCGGGTTGGCGATGCCATTCGGAGGGTTCCGGCGGGTTCCGGCGGGTTGGAAGTGCCATTCGGAGGGTTCCGGCGGGTTCCGGCGGGTTGGCGATGCCATTCATACGGTTCCGGCGGGTTCCGGAGGGTTGGCGATGCCATTCAGAGGGTTCCGGCGGGTTCCGGCGGGTTGGAAGTGCCATTCAGAGGGTTCCGGGTTCCGGAGGGTTGGAAATGTCATTCAGAGGGTTCCGGCGGGTTGGCGATGCCATTCAGAGGGTTCCGGCGGGTTCCGGCGGGTTGGAAGTGCCATTCGGAGGGTTCCGGCGGGTTCCGGCGGGTTGGAAGTGCCATTCGGAGGGTTCCGGCGGGTCCGGCGGGTTGGAAGTGCCATTCGGAGGGTTCCGGCGGGTTCCGGCGGGTTGGCGATGCCATTCGGAGGGTTCCGGCGGGTTCCGGCGGGTTGGAAGTGCCATTCGGAGGGTTCCGGCGGGTTCCGGCGGGTTGGCGATGCCATTCAGAGGGTTCCGGCGGGTTCCGGCGGGTTGGCGATGCCATTCAGAGGGTTCCGGCGGGTTCCGGCGGGTTGGAAGTGCCATTCAGAGGGTTCCGGGTTCCGGCGGGTTGGAAATGCCATTCAGAGGGTTCCGGCGGGTTGGCGATGCCATTCAGAGGGTTCCGGCGGGTTCCGGCGGGTTGGAAGTGCCATTCGGAGGGTTCCGGCGGGTTGGAAGTGCCATTCAGAGGGTTCCGGCGGGTTCCGGCGGGTTGGAAGTGCCATTCAGAGGGTTCCGGCGGGTTCCGGCGGGTTGGAAGTGCCATTCAGAGGGTTCCGGCGTTCCGGAGGGTTGGAAATGCCATTCAGAGGGTTCCGGCGGGTTGGCGATGCCATTCAGAGGGTTCCGGCGGGTTCCGGCGGGTTGGAAGTGCCATTCGGAGGGTTCCGGCGGGTTCCGGCGGGTTGGAAGTGCCATTCGGAGGGTTCCGGCGGGTTCCGGCGGGTTGGAAGTGCCATTCGGAGGGTTCCGGCGGGTTCCGGCGGGTTGGCGATGCCATTCGGAGGGTTCCGGCGGGTTCCGGCGGGTTGGCGATGCCATTCGGAGGGTTCCGGCGGGTTCCGGCGGGTTGGAAGTGCCATGCAGAGGGTTCCGGCGGGTTGCGGCGGCCAACCAAGAACAAAAATTTTCGAACGCGCGCAACGAAGAAACAAAGTTTGGAGTTTATCTACCTAACGGACAATCAGCAGCAGCTGATCAATGATAGTGAAAGATGCTTGCTCTTCGCGCGTACGCGCCTCCGGGGGGGAGGGTGGTGGCACTGGTTCATTGGCTCCGTTTAACCCTTTCACGTGTAACCGTTTTCCCGGAAATGTTCCCTTTAGTACATATGTGCGCTGAGAAAATAAAAAAGAAGCACGCTTTTGCCGCGACAAGACTTTTCTCTATGCTTTGACACGAAAACTGCGCTGAAAAATACTCGGTGGTCGCCGCGTCCGCACCAGTAGGGGGGGGGGGATTGCGGGAACGTGCTTGGTGCTGCTTGGAAGGGTGCGACGACACACATGGAAGACCTTCATTTGCGGAGACTGCAGGCGGAGAAGCACTGTGACGTAGTTCGCCAGGTTTTTTAGGTGGCTGACTCGTCAGAGCCAGGACCCAGCGCGATCAGACCACCTTGCGGCGCTCTTGAATTGCTTGGAGAAGGGACTTTGTCATGGATCGTGCTTGGAATCATCCTGAATCCTCAAATAAACCGATCAGTGAACCCCCGAACCAGGGCTTACGCAGCTCTTCTGTCTTGGAGCTAAATACCTACTGAAAATCAGTACGTAGGGTCAGGCAAAAAAGAAATAGAGCATAGGGGGCTCACCTGCCAGTGCTGCATGGCTTTGCCTCTTCCTCCTCTCTGGCCTCAACCCTCCAGTGTCGCGGTGCTGAGTAACAGGATCTGCCGACCGGAATCCCCGGTACTGCGGTTGATTCCCCAGATGAATCTGCGTACTGATTTCAGCACGTGTACACGTACTGATTCAGCATGTGTACAAAAAGAAATGCGTAGTCTTGGTTTATTCTTGAAACTAAGAAAATTAACGTGCTGAAATCAGTACGTTCAGCATGCTGAACGAAAGGCCGCCTGCCCCCAACAGATTCCCGACCATGATAAGTCTTGTGGCGCGACACTAGTACGCTGGTCACTGAAAGGCCGGTATTCGAGTACCTGGCCGCGTGAGCCCGCGCCGAAGATAGTTATTTTTGTAGCGCAGTGCGCGTCCACGGGCCTAAGCAAACCGTCTGTTTTTCTTCATTTTTTGAGGAAAATGCCGGCCTCGGGTATTTTCCGACGAACCGGGCGCTTTGAGATTCAAAACAAAGATGGTGGTTGGATGACTTGGTATGGCTCGTCTAGAGTGCGCTCTCAGAACAACGACACCTTCGGGTTATGTCTGCACATGGTGTACTTGGTCGGCAGGGTGTTGGGCCAGCTTAGAAACGTGGCGTCAGCCTTTCGCACAATGTCGCCCAAGTCGGTTTGGATGATTACGTCGAAAAGCTGCACTTATTGCGTGCTGAGCATCGAGCCACGAAGCGAGGGGCGGTGTAGCTCCCGCTTTAGGACTGCACTTCTTGCGTGCTGAGCATCGAGCCACGAAGCGAGGGGCGGTGTAGCTCTCGCTTTAGGACTCGTATGGCTCGTCTCTTGGGTGGCAAGAGGGCGCACTCGAAACTCGGCGTCACCGCACACAGAGCGGACAGCGACACAGTCGCACAAGCGCGGGCTCGGCATAATAGCTCTCCCCTATCCGTGCACGGTTGAGAACCTTAGTCGTCTCGTTGGTCGACGATGTCGAAGTTTGCCGCCAGCTGTGTGTGGAGGGTTCGGAGTGAAACCTACACGTATTCTGCAGATGCTTTGAGCTATCTTTGTGTCTATGCTTTCATCAGTCGTCTTCTTAACCGTTAAGTGCGCAAATGGTGTCAGCCGAAGCTGGTAAAGCTTCGGCACCGACCACGTTATGTTTGTTTAGCATGGAGTTCTTTTAAGTACATGAACCACATGGATTAGCATGCACTAGTTCTTTAAAGTGCAAGTGCCATCAAGGCAGTTGTTTGGCAGTGTGAACTTGAAATGCAGGGGTAAGCTTGCATTTGTCATAGGCTAGGGTTACTTGATAACGTCGTCCGAAGACGATCTCAATGTGGACGAAGACGATGATGACAGGCTGGTGATATCCAGCTCCATTTTTTTGAATGCTGCGCTTTCGCGCCGCGAGCTTTTTCTTGGGTTTCCCCGCCGGCAGTTCTGCCGAGGCAGTCGCTCCTGTTTAGCAGCGGAAAAAAGGAAAGGCGCACCTGATCCCACTGGGCTTCGAGTTGGTCCATTTCCGCCCGCACGCGGCTCTGTGATTCGAGGGTATACTTCGTCGTGTTGATCCAGCCGGGGCAACTCAAATTCAACGGTGCATTAAACATGCCACTCTATCTTGCTCCAGAAGTTTTGCTGACAGCGGGTACTGAGAACAATTCCGAAAGTGTAGTCTTGCCCTACTTACAAAAGACCGGCCCTTGGAACCAACTGATAAATGCTGGAACTGAGCTTGCGCAGTGCATTGCAGGGCAAAATCCGCAAGATTGTTACTCCGAATGTTAGGACAAAAGAGAAAAGAGAGCACACACCAAGTTGGCTTTGTGAGACTTCGCGACCGACGCTTGGGGCATTTGCGCTTGTGAGTTCGACGCTTGTTTCTTCCCCTGTTGAGTGTTGTGCCGTTTGCCCGTGCGTGTGTGTGTGTGTTAGAATTCATGTATGGGTAACCCCTGTTGCGGAGTATGGCCCAGGCCGTTGGCTTCCTCACGTCACAGCTGACGCTCCTTCTGCCCTTCTCTGTCCCCTTCCCCTCCACTCTGCTGCCTCCTTCCAAGCCGCCTCGTAGTACCTCTCCGGCTGTACGCATCCCGCCCACTGCTCATGCGCCATAACAAACGGGTTTGAGGCCGCTGTGGCGTTTGAGTCGGGGCTCCGTTGGCTCATCGCCCGCAACACCACTTCCGTTCGCGGGGCGAGCTCGGCTCGGCACGAGATGCCCTGCATGACCCCTCCGTGTGTGTGTGTGTGATCTCAGTAATGGGTAACCCCTGAGCGGAGTCTAGCCCAGTTGCGCAATGCACCTACGTTACTGCTGATGCACCAGCCGGCCGCTGGCGGTGGTTGCGACGTACACGGAAATGCAGCCTCGACTGGCATTGGTTTCCTTCTTCGTGATTTGCATGCTGCTGTCTACAGCAGGTGTCCGGGGGTATTCGCCTTCTCGTACATGTGGTGCAGCGCGGGGCGTCATGCTTAGTACATCTTAAGGCCGCATTGACATTCCGTCTCGTTGGCGGGTGAGATCGTTGACTGGGAGGGTCTTCTCGTCCTCTCCCCTTCCACTCTGCTGTTTCCTTCCAGGTCGCCTCGTAGTATCGCTCGGGTTGGATACTGGCTGCCCACCTTTCGTGGGCCTTGACAAACGGATTCGGGGTTGTTCCTTCCGTGTCGGATGCGCCCCGGCTCATCGATCGTAGCACTGCCTCCGTCTGCGGTGAGAGCACGGCTCGGCACGATACGCCCTGCATTACCCCACCGCCCAAGGCCGTAGCGCTCGTCACGTTCGCAACGCGTCCAGGGTGCCAGGCTGTGCCGTAAATCCGCGCGGCCGTGTTTGCTAGCGTGTGCAGGGTTCGGGCCTTTGCCAGCGCACTCCGTCTGTACGCTTCGTACTGCGCCATGACGGTGCTCACCTCTCCAGATGTCTGCGCTTGCACCTGGTCCATCGCCGCGTTGCTCAGCGCGTCGGCGTCGGTGTTGCGGTCACGCGCGACATGCTCCAGGTTGAAATTGAACCGTGGCGCGAGGGCTCCCATGGACGCCGTCGCCTGCAGGAGGTACGGCCGCAGGATCGGCTTGCACTGCGCTGTCTTCTTCATCGTGCTGATCACTACCTTCGAATCACCTCGGACCGTTACGGGTCCTTGCACGCTCGGGGGCTGCTCCCCGAGCAAGTGCAAGCCCCCGACCAGAGCGCTAAACTCTGCCACGTTGTTGGTCGTTCGGCCTAGGGGGACGATGACCTCCGCGATCTTCTTCCCATCTTCGTATACAACCGCGCCAGCACCTGCCACAGCCAACGCGGTGCCGTTTTGCCTCGACCCGCCATCGAAGTACAGACACAAGCCCGACTGCGCTTCGCTTGGTGGGAGGATCTCCCGGGCTGTCGTTGTTTTGGTCTTCCGCATTGTGGGTGGCTGGATTCGCCGATCCGACACGTCCGGCAGCCGTTCTCCCGTCGTGAGCTCAAAGTCGACGGCTAGCTCTAAGAACGTCACCGTGTGTTCGGATCCGATATGTGCCCAGCACAACTTGCCGATCCACCAGTGTAGCGCCTTCCAGAGCGCCTCAGTCTGCTTCCATTGCTGCGAAACCGTCCCCACTTCGATTGTCGGCATGGATATCCTTCTCGGGCACGGTGTCGTCCATCCCCATGGATATTGGGCTAAGCGGTGGTGGCGTGACGTCTCTTGTGCTCTGTCGTCGCGTATTTGACGAGCACGCAGTACTGCAAGGAAGAAACGCTGCAGGTTTCCGACGAAAGCACACGCTCGTACATGATCCAGGGGGATCGGCTGCGCAGCCGCATCGACCCCATGCCTGTAGAGAGGCGCTATTCCGCACATGCTAAGGCAGGTTGGCCACGTTGTCCTGTCTGTGGTGACCATGCCGTGCTCTTCCCGCACATCCTTCCATGCCTCACACATCCACCATAGGTGCGCCACCGTTTCCCCCTCTTCGTCGTTACAATACGGGCAGGGCCTTCTCTGCCCTGTGCGGCCTGTCGTGGATACTGCCCCTGCGATAATGGACCTCAACATTCCTTGCTGGTATCCAGTGATGCCACTATCCGGCGTTTGCAGAAGGTGTCGGGTGACGCTTCCATCCACTCCATGCGCACACCCCCGCATGTCCTCCCTCCTTCTGCACACGATGGCAAGTTGCTGGCCACGCAGAGCATGGCGCAAGTCGTGCAGCATGACTTTGGTCTCCACCTCAGTCGCGCTCGTCACGTGGAAGCTCGTCTGCTGCGCGCTCTCGCTGACGTACAAGAGGGTTATCGGGCTGTCCCACGTCCAACCCGCTTGGTTAAGGGCTTCCTGAATCAGGCTGTGCGGCGAACCTTTTGGCAAGTCGTCACGGCGCGTCCACGCCCTTTGCGCGCTCGTTCTGATGTGTTGCCACTTCTGCATCTGCCTGACCCATGCCTTTACACGTAGATACGCTGGTGCAGTGTGCGGGTCAAGCCGATGTCCGTGGTGGAGCACCTGCATGACCACTTCCACCGCACGTCGGTTGGTGCCGGTCCACAGTGCCGACATGATCAATTGGCGTAGGGTGTATGCTGTTTTGCGGTCCAACGGCATCACTGAAATTCCGTAGTAAAGCTTTGCACCAGCCGTCATGGATGCCAGCTTCTCTCGTGCCGCTGCGGGTACCGGGAGTCTCTTTACGCGTTGCAGATTTTGTACGGCGCTTCTCCTGCGCTCCTGGATCCTGCTCGACAGTTTGTGCCCCTGCCCCTTCGCGTGTAGCATCACGCCAAGGCAATCGAAGCTGTCCGCCCTTTTGTAAAACTGCGCGGGTTCCTGCGACTCGAATACGTCTGCGTGTTCCTGCCAGTCCATGACTTCGATCAGCCAACCATCTGACGTCCCGAATGAGTGACACTTCTTAGGGCACAGCGACAACCCTGTCAGGACAGTGAATCGGATTGTCTTATTTGCAATCGTCTGAAGAAGGCGGGCTTCTTTGGCGGTGGCTGTGATGTCGTCCACGTATGACCGGGGTTCCCCTTCTCGCTTCACATGCCTCATCCATACGCTGATGAGTAGCCCGATAAGGATTACACTTATCGCGCATCCTTGCATGATGCCATTCGTAGGGGTGAAGCCCTCTCCCACTGTGCCATTCACCTTGAAATGTCGGCGCATCTGTTTATACGCGGCTTCTAATGCTCGAAGTACCATCGCGTTGAAGCCCAGCCTTTTTGCTAGCTGCATTGTGACACCTATCGGCACTGTATCAAAGCACTTCTTGAAGTCGAAGGCTATTCCAAAAAGGGGGCGTCCGGTAATCCGCGCCTCCTCCAATTCCGCCGCCAGGTGCCAGAATAGATCTTCTGTGCTGTGTCCGGGCCGACAACCATGCAATCCTTCCGGTGCTAGCTCTTCCATCCATTTTTGCGCTTCTTTGGCCCTTACTGCTGCCCAAACCCTGTATAGCACCGGTGCAACCGAGATCGGGCGCTGAGACAGCGGGTCACCCGTGCTGTCAGGTTTCGGAATGAGGGAGATTAGTGCATGCATGAGATCCTCCGGCCACTCGCCTTGCCCCTCCACGTCATTCAGTACCTGCACAAACCCATTCAGAATGTCATTTGGCAGTTGTTGCAATTCGTGGATCCTCCACCCATGCATTCCTGCCGAGGCCGACTTCTTCATCTTTGCCAACACTGCCCTCACGTCCTTCACCGTGATCGGCTCGCACTGCATCTCCACTCTGTCCGGGAGTATGGACTCGTACGTTCGCATAAAGCGCTCCCAACATGGCTCCTCCTGTCGCGTGTATTTATTGAAGATTCCTCCCCACGCACCATCGCTGCGCAGCATTCCGTCGATCTCCTTCGCATTCGCCGTAAGGGTTTTGTCTTCTCGTCTCATAAATAGCAACGGAGCGGTGTAGCGGTCAGCAACATGGGCGAATACGAGCCCCCCACCATGCATCCATGCCTCCTGCATCTTATGCGCCCACTGCGATCTCCTGTGCCGTTTGAGTGCGGCGAACGCCGCCTTTTGAGTCCCCTCGAGGTCGGCTAATGTACTCTGCAGCGTCTGTAACTCGGTAAATGCGCTGGAGGTCACAGCTTCTGCAACGGATTTTGGGATGTAGCCCCTGATAACCCTCCTCCGCGCGGCGTCTCTCGCGTGTTCTTCCCGTCTTGTGAGCGGGTATGGCACGTCCGCCCTTAAGCGCTCGTGCCCGACCTGCACTAGCGTTCGGAGATGCCCCAGCAGTTCGTCTCGTGCACGTGTCTGCTTCGTGGACGCTCCTCTTACCGACTGTGGTTGGAACTTTGTAGCCAGCCGGGAGTCAGTGACTACTCGTCCTCCTCGTCCCGTGTACATCCCCGTAGGCAATACTAGATCTTTGCCGTGCAACTTCACTAAGTATTGTTCGGCACACTGCGATAGCTGTTTTAGACTGTGTGTCCCCCATCGCGTTTCCTTTGCTCTCTTGGCCAGTGCCTCGAGGTCGTCTCTCTCGTTCTGCTTCAACTTAGGTCTTTCTCGCGGGAAAGCGGCCGGGAGTATGGCGCGGCTGCTCTGTTCCCGGAATGCCTGCTGGCGGAGATTTACGTACAGCGGCGAGTGCGTGTGGAACTTGCTGCTCTCTCTCGCAACAGTCATTACCGTGTCAACGGCCGGTGCTGCACATGAGTTTGCGAGGCATAAGTCAATCCGACTTCCTTCTAACGCGTTCGGTGCCCAGCATGTGTTCGGCGGTATTTCACCACGTCCTCCAGCGTACGCAGCTGCCACGTCCACCCACCTCCCGGAACGACATGCTGCCGCTAGCACCGGACTCGACTCTGTTGTGCAATTGAGGTCACCGAGCACCAATACCGGCACCTGTCCCAGCCCCGCTGCAACGCCTAACACCTCCGATAGGAGCTGTTCCCTTTCTTGCTGCACCTGCGTGCTGCTACCAGACTGCCCATACACGGAGAAAATGTGCATGGCTGTCTTCCCACAATCCAGGGCCACGGCTACTTGCACAACGCGTGTCGATGCGACAATTTTCTTCTCACATTCTTCCACTGGGGTCACTCGCTGCGCTGTGAGGTGCTGCCTTGTCAGGACCGCCACTCCTCCAGGCTTTCTTTGCGTCTTTCCATCCCTTCCTACCACCATTTCTACATCGTTTCCCCAGTACACGTCCCACCCGTATGCTGCCAGTAGCGAACACATGTAAGCTTTTTCATGTTTCGTTACCCGCGTTTCTTGAACTACGATGATGTCCGCTACGAGCCGGGCTACTTCCAGTAGCTTTTCGGTGTCTAGGGACGTGACGTTGATCGTGACAATGACCAATGCACCGCTGTCCGCCGTGGCTACCATACTTACTGTTCGCCGCATGGGTGTCGCTGGGGGGTCGGCAGGTAGAGCAGGTTGTGTTCGTGCTGCTAGAGATTCTTGGCTCGGAATCGGGACTACCCCATCTGTTGATCGCTGGAGCTTCTCCCGCATCCGGCTCGTGACTAGCAGGATATCGTAGTGTTCCCTCCTGTACGTTACGGTTAGGACTTTGGAGGGAGCTGCTCCTCTGCCGTACCTTGCGATCGACTTTCTGCTTCCTGCGGCGTCCAAGACCCATATTGCGGCATCGAGGATTTCTGCCGCTGCCTGCAGGCACCAATGATCCCCGTACGTTGTCCGTTCTTCCATGTGGTCCAGGTATTCGTCATACGTTTGACGGTCTCTCTCATCCTCGGGACAAAACATCCCACGGTACTCGTCGTTGTTCCGCAGCCATCCCACCACTTGCTGTCTCAGCGTGGCTGCCGACCGATCTTTCATGCACCGCGCTAGCGACGCGAACATACACGCGCCATCCTGTGCAACCGGTAGGACCACTGCCCCCAGCCGGCTCGCTGCGTCTCGAAGCCACGTGTTGGCTTCTTCGATTACTTGGAGGGGGTCCTGTCCGGGCCCTCCTCCCCTCATCCATGCTCTACTGCACTTTCTACCACGGGTCTCTGCTGGGTGCCTATACCTGGCAGCTTGCCATGTTTTTACAAAAACATAAACACGCGTCCCTCCGGTAGCGTAGGTGTTGGAGCTGTTGTCGCCGCTGATGTTGATTGATGAAACTGATAAAATTGAAGACGACGTTGATGATGGAGGTGGTGATGGTGATGGTGATCGTGATGATGATGAGGGCGATGATGATACTACGGGGGCGGTCCCGGAAGCTAGCTTTGTAAAAGTTACCGGCAGTCATATCTTTTGGCGCATTTGCTCCGGTAGTCGCCCCCCCTGCGTGACGCCGTTCGAGTACGCCACCGTCCATGTGCCGTCTGCCGCCTGCCCCTTGAGGGCGGCTTCGTACCACCTGTCGTCTGTGTGCTGCGCCTCCACCATGTCCCCCACTTCCCACCGGCCGCCCCTACATGAGGATGGGGTCGATGGCGGTGCGCCCTCACTGTCGCTCCCGTCAGTTGCCCAATCCACGACGCTCGGGCTCTCGCTGCTGTCCTCAGAGTCCTGCGCCAGGCGCAGCTTTGCCTTGGCTGGCGTTCCCTCTGCTGATCGGGATGCCTCCCGCTTCGTTGCGACCTTAGGCCGCGGCTGGTTCGTGTCACGCTGCTGTCGTTTCTGCAGCTCCCGGACGTGTTGCTGCTCGTGCTTATCCCACTGTTCCTGCTGCTCCTGTTGCACCCGTCCTCGCTCCTGCTCCTCTGCCGTGACCAGCTGCTCCTGTCGTCCCTGCAGATCCTGCTCCCGGACGCGTTGCTGCTCCTGTTCGCTTCGGCTTTCCCGCTGCAGGTGCACCAATTGTTGTAGCATCTCATGTTGCAACTGCTGCTGGCGTTCCTGACGCTGCTCCTGCTCGGCCATCCACCGTTGCTGGCGCGTCGTTTGCTCCTGTTGTTGCTTCTGTTGCTGCTCGTGTTGCTGGCCGATTAGCTTTTGAAGATCAGTAAGGAACGCAGTTTGTGTTGTTCCCAGTGTTTCTGCGTGGTGTACGATCGCCTCTTCCAGTCGGCGGTCCACTCTTTCGGTCAGGCGTCGCTCCATCTCGGCAAGTTCCTTCTTCAAGTGAGCTAGCTGTGTCGCCCGTGGTGGCGACGCAGCTGCCTGTCCGGGTGCTGGAACCGTTGCCGTCGCTGGTGCCGGTGCTGGTGCTGACGTTGCTTCTGGTGCTGCCCGTGCCGCTGCGACTGACGCCGGCGCCGAAGCTGACGCGGGCGTCTGGTTCCCGTCTACCCACGTTGTATTCGCCCTGATGGGTGCGGCCGTTGTTCTCTCTCCTTTCTGTTCCCGCCACTCGCGCTCCAACTGCAGCCCTCTCTCCCACCTGCGTACCCCTTCCTCTCGCCCGCAGAAGTCCAAGAACTCTTTCTTGGTGTACTTCTCCCGCTTGTTCCTCGCGGTGGGGTCTGGGACTCGGCTGATGGGTGGTGGTGACGGTCTGATGGTGCACGTCCCACCCTCGCGCAGCTTGAACTCCGTGGCCGGCGGAGCTCCGGCTGCTCGCACCACTAATACACGCCCATTCCGGGGCAGTGCTACGACCTCGGCATTCCAAGGGAGCTGCTGCAGGAGGGACGTTGCTGCCTCCCTCCTGGTTCCTTCCGGCAGCGCTTTGATGTCGTACAGCGACATCGTTCTCCTCACGAGTGTGATTGTGGGGAGGGTTGGGTCCGGCCGTTGGCTGGTGCTCGCACCAGGTCCGGCTGTTGGCTGGTGCTCGCACCATTGACCGGGGGAGTCGCGTGGAGGCCGCCGGACCCTGCCATTATATTGTTGTCTTCGGTATATTTTTGGCTTTCGTGTTCCCTCTCAATTCCCCCTCTGTGTGTGTGTGTGTGTGTGTGTGTTGGGCGAATTCTTAGTTTCGTGTGGGGGGCAGCACCCTGCGCCGCTCGCCAGCGGAGACCTCGCCAGTCGAAGGCAGAAGCGAAGCACCAAACGCGCGCCTGAACGCGACGATCAAGACGAGCTGAAGAGGCGAAAGCATGACACACCACGAGCGAAGCAATAACAGCCCCAAGGTGCGCCAAGCCTTGATGCTTTAGTTTGGGAAATCGGTAGCCACTTGACCCGTAGGCCCGTGGCTCTTGGCTCCCGTGTTGCAGGCTTTCCCTGGTACCATGGGGTGCCTATCAGGGATTATCCAGTATGGTTAAAAAAAGGTTTCTGAACTCCAACATGCGGCGGTGCGTGGCGAGAGCCCGCGACAGGTGCTTCTCCGCATCCAACCGAACCTGCCTGACCTCCCGCTTCGAGAGGGGGTTTTCGACCATGCGGGGCCGCCCCTTGGGCGGACCTCCGGACTCCTTGCGTCCCGTGGCCGGCGGGTCCGGACAGCGAAGAGCTGTGTAGGCCAAAGGCGCCCACTTCACCACTAGTGGGCTTTCGCCCCGCTCTTCTTGCTGTCGCCACCCGGTTTGCGGTGCCTGCCGGGGGGGGGGGGGGGGGGGCAGTGCTGACACTACCCTGAGAGCCCCCAACGACTTTGCAAGGGGGGGCGGGGTCAGGTCAGATTCTGCCAACGACTCCGCAATCTGGCCGCTTAGGGCCACCCCTGGGGGGGGGGGGGGGGGGGGGGGTGTGGCGGGTTTGCGCGTTTGAGGGGGCTGGTCGGTTGTGCGTTTGGGGGTGCTGCGGGGGTTCGTGCGTTTGGGGCGGTCGAAACCGGTGCTTTCGCGCGTGGGCGTGCGCCTTCTCTTCCGCCCGTGCCATGAAGAGGGGCACCTCGTCGTCTACCGTGAGGGCCCTCTCGAGCACCTCGGCCGACTCGCAGTCCCCCTGGACCACGCCTCTCTGCAGCACCTGCAGGCGCCCCACCGCTCGCTCCGCCAGCTTCTGGAGGACCTCCTCCGCGTCCTCTAGAGAGGAGCACCGGCCTAGCGACCTGATTATCAGCTCGAGGTCGTCGAGCCGGTTTCGGGCCTCTCGTGCTTGCGGGGCGCGCCGTGAGATCCTTGTAGTGGTCCCTCACATTTAAGGTCGCGAACTCGCGGCCGGGGTCGTCCAGGGCGTACCACTTCTCGGGTCCAGGCTCGCCATGCCCCGGGGAAGGAAACCGAAGGGGGTTCCCGTCCTGAAGAAGAATCGGGAAGGTGTGACTGGCATTCTTTGATCCTGTTGGTTCGGGCTTGTTCAGGAGTGCTACCATTTACCGGGATATTACTAGTCGTCGAAGCCAGCCCCACCCCGAATTCTTCTGGTGTCGATTCGAGGTGGTCGTGCTCGTCTAGCCATGCGTCTTGCTCCAGTTCCCTCAGTAAACTGCAAGACGCTTTGTCCGTCCCCTCGCTGTCGTCGTCGCTGTCGCAAAGGGCGCGACTTTCCCGCGGATCTGCGGCCACCGCCTGCCGGTCGTTTTTCTCGTCGACCTTGTCGACGAGGCGGTTCAGGAGGGCCGTTTGCTGCTTTCCCTGTGCTTGCAGGGCCACCATCTGCTTCTCCAGCAGATGGATTCTGACTGCGGCCTCGCCGCCGACCTCGGCGTCTTGCGACTGGCCTCTTGGCGGCGCCGTCGTCCGCCCCGTCTGGCCGTCGGGCCGGCTCGGGGGCTTCGTCCTCCGGGTGGCAAATTTGGCAAATGATCATGATCAGAAGGACCTACTTGGGCGGTTCAGTTTCCTCACACATTGCATGTGGCTAAAAAAAAAAAAAAACTTTCCGGCATGCTACAGACTTTTTAACCATGATTTTCCCGAAGAATTTCGGGGATTAGAATGATCCCTGGTGCTTATACGAATAATAAAAGGTAAGGCACACGTTCAAGTCAGCGAACAGCTCCGGTGCGCCCTGCACGTGCGCTTCGCCGCCGATGGTGCCGTGCGAGGTGAGCTGCGTGAGGAACCGCTGCGGGTGCTTCTGGATCTCGAGGTACGTCCGCCGCAGCTTGTTGTGCAGGTCCTCGAGCCCCTCCATGTAGTCCCGCTCGGTCGGGTTCACGCCGCCTTTGTGCAGCACGGCCGCCCCCGGCGCCCCGCCGGGCCACTCCCTGTGCTGGCCACCCCGCGCGGCGGCGTCGCTAGCGGCGCCGCCGTCTCCCCCGGAGCTGGGACGGACATCGGCGCCGACCCTGCCGCTGGCGACGGTCAAGTGCGCTTTCGAGGAGGATCGGGTGCGGTGTGTGGCGGGCTTGCCCGGCGCCGCGCCGGTGTCCGCGGGGATCGAAGCGCTGCGGGACGGGCTGCGGGAGTCCGAGAAGAGGTGCTGGTGCGTGTTGTGGACGTACTGCGCGTTCTTCCCGGGGCCCGGGGGCTGGCTGGCGGCGGCGGCGGCGGCGGCGTGGGCCCTGGCAGCCGAGCGGGAGCGGAAGGCGGCGGGGCGCGCCGAAGGAAACTGCGGGGCTGCCGGCTCCCTCCGACTCCGGCTCGAGGCCGGCGGCGCCTGCCGCCGAGACGCTGCCGCGGCCGGCTGCGGGTCGGCCGCCGCCCGCCGCGGGGCCGGGTGGGCGGGCGGCGGCGGCGGCGGCTTCTGCCGCTCGCGCAGCGTGCGCACTGACTCGGCGTGGCTCCGCTGCCGCAGAGACGCGCGCCTCGCCGCCTCCGCCTGCTGGTCTCGGAACGCCGAAATCTCGCTCTGGGCCAGCCTGCATGGGTTTTTAGAGTTCGCCGGGGGTTAAAGTCTCCGGGGTTACCATCGTTAAGAGCTAAAGTTCGCTTGAGACTTCTTGTGTTGTCGGTATTTCAAAGGCACACTACGAATGGGCCAGGGGTGGGGCTTGGTCACTGAGCCAGCCTGCATGGGTTTTTAGAGTTCGCCGGGGGTTTAAAGTCTCCGGGTTACCATCGTTAAGAGATAAAGTTCGCTTGAGACTTCTTGTGCTGTCGGTATTTCAAAGGCACGCTAATGGGCCAGGGGTGGGGCTTGGTCACTGAGCCAGCCTGCGTGGGTTTTTAGAGTTCGCCGGGGTTTAAAGTCTCCGGGTTACCATCGTTAAGAGCTAAAGTTCGCTTGAGACTTCTTTTTGTGCTGTCGGTATTTCAAAGGCACGCTACGAATGGGGCTTGGTCACTGAGCCAGCCTGCGCGGGCACACACAAATCGTTCCATTCCGTATTTTACATAAGCGCCAGCTTGAAAGGAAATGCTCGACGATGCTGCCCGACAAAGAACAGAAGGGATCCCAAGTGCTGTAACTACCGAACCACGTGTTGAACGGACGTGAGGTCATGCGTCTACCCCTACGACAAATCACACAAACACAACAGGTCAAAGGTCCTGAGTGAGAAAACAACACACGGTGGTGTAAGCGAAGAACAAACAGATTGTGTTTGTATTGTATTTGCCCCTTACCTCTATATTTCCCCCCTTCCATTCGGAGTCGAAGCAGCTACGTCGAGTATTTTCGACGGTTTCTTGTAGTAAGCGGTCGGGTTTTTGAAGTCTCCGTTTGACTTGTGAGGCGGGGGGCGTATTTAGAGCGCAAGTTCACTTAGAGATCCGGGGTTTTTTTAGAGCCTCCGGGTGACCATTATTTGTTGGCATTTTTGGTGCCCCCGGCGCTGGTGCCCCCGGCGCACATCCTAAGCACTTTCTTTTTTGAGCAGGCCGAGTTTGGGCCCTCTCTTCAGGTTGTTCTTCTTTTTCACCTGGTATGTCTTGAGTTAGGGATCTCCATGTGAAGCACGGACATGTAAACTGTGACAGTGACATGATCTTCAGTTTGGTGTTGGTTCGCTCATTGCTCAGGCTTGCATTTTTGGAAACACATTGCAATGTCTCGAAAACCGTACACCGCGAGAGTAGGAGAAAGTAGAAAGGGAAACTAGAGCTTTCGTTGACCGCACTGGGGACCTTTTCAGGTGGCAAATTTGCAAATGATCATGATCAGAAGGTCCTACTTGGGGGCCGTTCAGTTTCCTCACACATTGCTTGTGCGCACTTACTTCAAACCTGTTTTGTTCATCTAACGGGAGTGAGGATAGTACGCTGCCATCGATCTGTTTTTGTTCTTGACAAATTGCATTTGTTAGACACAAAAATAAAACCGATTTAAACTGGACGTTTATGCCCGGCTCGTCGGAGATTAGGGTTGAGTGCGCGAAGAAAGGGTACGCATACCCCGAGTGGTACGGCTGCTGGCCCAAGGGAGCGGCGCCCTCGTTGGCGGCTTCGAGGATCCGCTGCAGCTTCGCGATTTGCCGCCGGGACGGCGACGTCCCCCGCGCCTTGTTGATGAGGTCCTCCAGCGGCTGCCGGCCGCCGCCGCCGCCGTCGGCGCCTTCGGCGCCGCGGACGCCGCCCCCGTGAGCCGGCGGGTCCGGCCCTTCGCCGTCCGCATCCTCGCTGCAGCTCCCGCCGCCGTACCACTGCCCAGGGAACGGGGGGAACCCCGCAGGAGCCGGCGGCGGCGGCGGCGGCGGCGGTGGCGGAGCGGCCGAGTCCTTGCGTTTGGCCTGCGGCGCGTTCGATCCGCGGAGCGGCGCGAAGGGCGGCGGCGGCGGCGGGGGCGGCAGGCCATGCGGCTGGAACCCAGGCGGCGGCGGGTAGCAGGGGAATTGGTGCGGGAAGTACAGTGGGGCGCCGGAGGAAGAAGCGCCCGGGTTCCAATTGAAGGCGGGCGCGGAACCCTGCCCCGGTCCAGGGAAGGATGGATGGTTGAACGGTGGCGGCGGGGGTGGTGCATTCATTTGGTTGTGGTGGTGGTGGTGGTGGTGATGGTGGTGGTGGTGGTGATGGTGATGGTGATGATGGTGGTGGTAAGTCTGAACGAGGTCGAAATCACTCTCAGCGCCGAGCGTAGTTTCATACTCGTCGTCAACAACTTGCACATGTGACGACGGTTGTGTTGGTGCCGCCCATGATGGCCAGCCTTGCGGATGTGCCGGATGCTGCATCGCATCTGACTCCCAATCACTTGCCATCTCCCGCATGCCACCAACTGTGTGGTGAGCAGAAGGAATCCTGTGTCGCGGTGTTGGTATGCCTACAGGCATCGTGCCGCGGGTCTGCGAGCGGAGCACACCGGCCCCCGTCTCACAAACAGCTCGAAACCCTTCTCCCACACCGCCCTCGATCGCCTGTAATAAACTGGGGATTTGCCTTTCGCAGCGCTTGTGTCACGATGCGGGGGGAGTTGTTTCTGCGCACAAACGGAACTTGCCTGCTTTGGCAAGGCGCATGTTGTGTGCTGTCGACTATGCATTGTTACCGCAATGCACGGTCGACAAAAAATTCGAACTTTAAGTCTGAACGAGAACTCGATGGCATCGACTAACACAGGCGACGATGATTTTTGCATTGGTGCATGTGTCGACCTTGGCGTGGCGCCAAAAAAGTGGCGAGTCTGAACGAGTGCTGTTCACCTCGAGCTTTACGGTTGCATTGATGGATCTGCATTGAAACATCAGTTGCTTGCCACCCGTATGCTTATGCCGAATATGGGGGGAGAACGATGAGGTCCCTGCACAGTAGTCGCCATGCGAATGGTTGTAGGTATTGGGGAAATCGCTTTCTCGACCTAGTCTCGAACTTTAAATGGGCATGAGCTCGGGTTACTTCATTGGACCCTGACTGAGTGGCGACGCGGGATGAACCGAGTGACGTAAGGTATCCGAGTGATCGCTCATCAGCGTCCCACAAAGGGTGTCCGGTCATCTTGACAGCAGCACGGCGGCCATGGAAGTCCGCATCCAATAAGGCAGCTGAGAACTCATCCGAAAACGAAACCTCGGTTCTCCCTTCCCCAGTCGTCAACTGAGAACTGATCCAGGGTCAACCCCTAACTTCCTAGTTCCAATGCACTGCATCCAGTCGTCATCAGCTGACAACTGGATTCGAGATGAACCGCAGTTCCCATTCGCACACAGGTTTCGTCAACTGAGAACTGACCCTGGGATGAAACCGTAACCTTCTTAGTTCCTCTTCGTTGCATATGGTGGCCGTCTTTCACAACCTTCCGCAGTGACTTTGAACTGCTAAAAATGACGAACGAAGTATTCGCTACACAAATGACCGTGAGATGCAAATAAAGGGATAGCGGCAGACAGCGCGGAAGCGAGTCGCTTTGCTGTTGAGAAAGAGACGGTACAGCCTTCTTTTCGTTCGAAACAGCCACAAGCTGCTCCCAGACAACAGGGGATAAGTAAGTCCTTGCGTTGGGAAAGGCAGATGCCACTCCGCGAAGGTCAGCAGATACTTTCTGGCTGCACGCATCCGCTGGGCGAACGGGCAGTGGTGCAAGAACGACGCAAGCTTGCTTATCGGTCGCGCACCATGAAAGTGCCTTCCCATCTCGCGAGAAGACTGCAAGCAACCGACCACGTCAGATGAATTCTTTTTGTGTCCTTTCACATGAGCTAACCGGTAGCAGCGTAGCAGCAGTGTACCTCAAGGGTGTTCAAGCAGAACGTAGTGTTGCAATTCTCTTGGAGCAGAACGAAAAGGGGGTCGGCGGCGTGCCGACTCCGACTTCAAGCTTCGTACGGCTGCTACGTAGTAGCATCATGATGGACTTCGTCCCCAAAAACAAGAGGGCCCGCTGGGCCTCCTTGCAGCAGATCAACCAAGTCGGGTGGAGCGGATCGGCGGCGCTCGGGGAGCTCCTCATCGAGACGCACTCGTACCGCTTCGTCTTCCTGATCACGACCGTCGTCCCCATCGCGTCGACGCTGCCGAAGCTCTCGCTTCTCTACATCATCCCCCGTCACGAGGTGAGCATGATTTCGAAGCAGCTCCAGGGTTTCGGGGAAGAGGTCACTCCTTGAAAGTCAGCAGATACTTTCCGGCTGCCCGGGGCATCCACTGCGAAGCCATTCGCGCAACCCCGCCCATCATGGCGCGGTGGTGCAGCGGCGCAGGCTGCCCAGCTAGGGGGAAAGACACACGCGGTTGCTCGTCGGACGTGCGCCAGGGAGACGAGAGGGCAACCTGCGCGGAATCTTTGAGCACGAAAGCGCCCTTGCCCCCGCTCGGCCCCCGCAGCGACGCGTCTCGTGGAGACAGCGGGCAACTGACCGCGGGCTCCAGCGATGCCAAGTACGGGCGCAGCGCCACCCTCCGGAACTTGTCCAGCCACGTTTCGCTGCAGAGCGAATGCGCGTCTTTCGCCCGCATTGCAGCCGCCACGCGGGCAGTGGAGGCTCCCAGCAGGCGAGTGCTGCGCTCCTGGTTCGCACCCACCTTGCCCGACAGACTCTCCGCCTTCTCCCGCGAGTTCTTCCTGGTAACTGGCACGGGCATCGTCGCTGGTAGCTCGCTTGCGTGTTCTTCGGTTCGGACTGGCTTGCTGTCTTCTCCTTCAATCGAGTCCAGGCATGGCGGCATCGATTGA
Organism: Diplonema papillatum; assembly: GCA_030068145.1. Taxonomy (NCBI): domain Eukaryota; phylum Euglenozoa; class Diplonemea; order Diplonemida; family Diplonemidae; genus Diplonema; species Diplonema papillatum. The sequence goes on from JAPJBO010000055.1 coordinate 245,945, forward strand.
TCGGTGACGTCGGCAACAGGCAAATGGAAGGGTAGTTGTCCACTGTGATCCGGCCCAGGTGAAGCAAAGCCATCCGAGGGACTCTTGGCATCTGTCCGACACGATTGATCGGTGAGGTCAGCGACAGGCGAATGCAAGGGCAGTCGTTCACTGTGGTCCGACCAAGGTGAAACAAGGTCGCCCGAGGGACTCTCGGCATCTGTCCGATGCTGGAGTCGGCCGGCACCAGCTCCATCCCGGGGTGGTGAGACGTCAGGTTCAATCGTCGATGGAAGCCCCTGCCGCTGCACTTGCCGCACTCCAGGGCGAGGAGTCTCCCCGGCGTCCGCCGGTTGCTGCCGATCAAGCTCGGCGGCGGCCCCGGCGGGGGGCAGTTCGGTGTCGGGGCAAGAGGGGTCGGCGGCCAGTTGCTGCGGCAACGGGCCATCATCGGGCGAAGACGATGCGGACGTCCGCCCCCCCGGGGCGATGTGTGCCGGGGGACCGCTCGGTGGCTGGTGGGGTCCAGGGGGGTGACGCTGCGGGCGTTTGGAGGAGGGTGACAGTACTGGTGGTAGAGGCGCTATGGTGGAGAGAGTCGGCAGGCTGGGTTCAGCCGACCGAAGGGTGGGAAGAGCTTCCGCCGCGCCGAGCACTCTCGCGCACTCGTCCGGCGGGCCGAGGCACGTTGCCACCGCGCGGCTGACAATGCGGGATATTCGAAGGGTGCGTTTGGCCCTGTCGTTCACGAACCGGTCCAGCAAATCGACCACGTGCCGCCTCCCCCCTTCGTGGGGCGCCGGGCACTCGCCGACGGAGCCGGACCCCGGCTCGTTCCTCCGAGCGTCAACCTGGCTCCGGACCTGCCGTCTCCCGGCTGGAACACCTTGTTCGCCAGCAGAACCCAACCTCAGCTCGTTCGACCTGCTTTCAACCTGATTCCGACGCTCTCCACCGTGTACCGGGTAGTCACCGCCGGTCGTGGATATAGGTGTGCCGCGTCTGTGGTCGTCGGAATCGCTGGCGGCCGAAGCAGCCCGCAGTCCGTTGCTTCTGCTGTGCCCCTGATGCTCACCGACGGTAGGCGCAGCAGCGGCGGCAATCGTGGGACTGGCCGTGGGCGGACGGCCGCCGTCTTCCACCGGTCCCCGGCACCGCGGCCTTGCAGCTCGCGCATCGCAGTCGTCGGGTGAGGCCGACCGCAGACCACTGCCGCCGCTGCTGTAGCGCACCGGGCTCTCGCCAGTGGCTGTGGTGGTGATCGCGGGACTGTCCACGGGTCGCCGACACTCGCCTTCCCGGCACCGCTGCCCCGCCGCTGCCGCTCGCGCATCGCGGGCGCCGGGCGAAGCCAATCGCGGACCGCTGCTGTTCCCAACAGCAAGCTCGCCGCCCTGGGACCCCCTCCCACTGTGCGCGGGGTGCTCGCGGGCCGGGCCGCCGTCGCGGCGGCGCCGCTGCGCGGTTTCTTCCACGAAGAGCGAGTTCGGGCTCGCCAGGGGGCACCTCCGGAAGGAAGGCACCCCCTCAAAAAGGTTCCTCCTCCTCCCGTGGGCGGGCTCCCCCGCCGCCGGGCGGTCGGACAACCCGGGCTGCTGCAGCAGCTGCAGCAGCGCCGGCATCCGGCCGTCGTTCGCCGCGACTCCGGAGCCCGCGGTCTCCGCCCCGCCGCGCGGAGGCACCCGCTGCCGAGATCCGCCGCCCCGCTGGTCTTCGGGGGTCCGGGCCTGCTGGCGGGAACCTCCACCAGCAGGTGGACCTTCCGCGCTGGGTGCCCGGAAGATCGGCTGGAAGAGGTCCCTGCGCTGCTCGAAGGGCGCGAGCCGGGTCGGCTGCGCGGCGTCCGCGTGCGGCTCCGGCGCGCCGCGGAGCTGGCACTCCTGCAGGGCTTTGCTCTGCAGGAGCATCGCGGTGGCTTGGACCGGCGTCACGCGGTTCTTCCGCTTGGTCGGCAGGACCCGCGAAAACGTCAAGAACTCCTTCAGCTTCGTCCTTTGCACCGCCCGTGCGTCCCCGGACGGTTCGCTCGGCACCACCGTCATGGCGCCGCGAGCGTGTTGTGTGGTGCTACGGCCGATAACCGCCCATATTCCGGAACAGAAGTCCTGGCGAATTGGTGTATCTTGAAGCTCTTATCTTCCGACTTTCTTCCATGTTTATAGTCCAAAGCGGCCAATGTTCGATTGACTGCAAAAATCCAAAAAAGGGCCTATTTCTGCCTGGGCGCATGAATTTGAAACCAGGATCAACTTCCGAAAACCCGTACTCTTTGAAAGCAAAATTGACAGAAATTGAAGTTCAAAAGTTGGCTCTTCGATGAGAGGGTGCGGTGGAATACGGCGGAAACAGGAAAATGCTGGAAAGGGGCCTGAGTTTCGCTTCGTCGCGGTGGGTCCCTTAGATCACCGAAACCAATTTCTGGGGGCGTTTTGGACCGAGTTCCCCGCTCACCTTTTCTTCCAGCACCTCTTTTTGAACGCGTTTGCCACGGGTTTGTTTAATTAGGGTCCGTCGTTCAAACGAGAAAACGAGGAAGGAGTCAAAACCTATTTAGGGAGCTGTGGCCCAAGTGCCGAAAATTTAAATGAATAAAAACGGATGGTATGCGTAAGTCCTTCAGGTGGCTATTCTTCGTTCGTAGTGTCGTGCTCACACGCTAACAGTCATCTTCGCACCCCCCACCATCGCCTTCGCGCGGTCGCTTAGCGTCCCTTTCCGCCCTTGCTGGTGTGCATGCGCTGCCTTCGAATTCTGATGCAAAAGGTGTTTCTTGACGCTCTTATCTTTCAACTTTCTTTCATGTTTATAGTAGCGGTCGATGTTTGATCGACTGTAAAAATCAGGGGATTAGCTTCTATATCCACATTTGGACTGTCAGTCCAAATTTGGAAAAGCCGGCGGGAGAAAAGAAGAAAAAAAATGGCACTACACCATCACCCAGGCCCCCGGCAGAGGTGGCCAATGTGCGATCCGAGGCACTCAGGGCCCAGCATTGTCGTGAAGATACTTTGCATCGCGCTGTGTTGAGCCCATTCCTGAGTGAGGACGCAAAAAGCCGTCAGCGGTCCAAATTTGGAAAATGGGCCGGAAACCAAGCTAATGCCCTGGCAAAAACACAACAAAAAAAAAAAAAAGGCCTCTGCCTGGCACGTTGAAGTTCAACAGTCGGCTCAATCACGGCGTTGGATCGCAACGGGGTCACTGGGGGCTGGGGCTGAGCCCCAGAGAGCCCCGGCCGTGCAGACTGCGTAGTGATGCACATTATCGCGAAGCGGATGGAGGAACAGGAGGTTGTCTCACGCATATTCAAGAACGGAGAGATGACACAATGCGAAAACAGAGTGCGAAGCTACGGGGCGGGGAAGGGATGAGAGAGAGAGAGAGAAAAAGGAGTGGCCGCCGCTAATTAACTTATTTCCGCCCCCCTCCGCCTCCAAGCTTCTCCCTTCTTACCAGTCAGACAGCGAAGTCGGACCGCAGCCGCGGGAGAAGCATTTTTTGGTTGTACGGCAGGATTCTTCCTCTTCTTCAATTTGAAGCTACATACGGTGAAGCCAGCCTCAGGGGGGAGCAAAAGCCGGATTTAATAAGCTGTGTGAGCCGGTCCGTCCCTATCTCTTGAAACTGCATCGAAGTGCCTGCCGCTGTTTATCACAGTGAATCACCACGGTCTATCAGGGATGGACCGGCTCACGGTGCTCCAAGCTCGAGGTCTGAGTACCGCCACAGACTGGAGCGCTCAATGCTGATCAGCCCATAGACTGGAGCGCTGCGGCGAGTGCGAAGCTGGACAACGAAGGAATCGCGAGGTGCTGTTCAAGGCACCACCCCCAATTGAACACGGACCACCACTCGCAACCTGCGGGAGTATCAGCGATTCCTTGAAACTGAAGGAGGCGTGGCCGCCTTTCACAGCAGGTGTCACACCCGCACACGCTGGTCACGCGGACTCCATCGCGCATGTAAGGAGTAACTCCTAGGGTCTCTGTTTGTTTTATATTTTCTTCTATTTTCCCCGCCTTGGTGGACGTGTTTCGGTACCTGCAACACGGGAGCCAAAAGCTTCACGTGTTCGGCGGTACTGCAGAGCCACGGGCCTACGGGTCAAGCGGCTACCGATTTCCCAAACTAAAGCATCAAGGCGTGGCGCACCTTGGGGCTTGGCGCTCGCGCTGAACACAAGCTCGTCGAGAAGGTCAGCCGCAGGGCAGAGCGGACGGGGTTGTAGCACTGTGCTGCCTCCGACTCAAGCTTTGCAAGCTGGTTGACCGCCACGTTCCTGGACCAGGAGCGGCCTTTTTCTTCTTCTCTATAAGCACCCATTTTGTAGGAAATGCTTGAGGAGACTGCCAGTTGCGATAGATCAAAGGAGGTAAATGTGCTGTAGCCCACACGAAACACGGGTAAATCTGGGTTCAGTGGCGGGCGTAAGCGTTCAACAAAAAAGACCCACTTTGCGACCCACCGTGTGAAGGCAAACGGGCAAACTGGTTGGGACGGCGGTAGCGGAGAGGTGGTGTTGCGCCAAGCCGGTTCCAGGCTGGTGTCGGTAACCAATCCCGACTTGAAACTTGATCCACTTGGGCAACCCCACGCCTTCGAACTGGAAGTCCCGCCCCCCGCGGCTAGTATGTTGGCCGCCGCGGTTGTTGCGCGTCTGTGTGAAGGCGAAGTCTAGCCCCACTGTATTCTGCAGAATCTTTTTGCATGCCGAAGTGAAAAGAGAGACGGGGATGTTACCGGGAGGGGAAGGACCAACCAGGCCGCCCCCCCCCCCCCCCCCCCCCGGTGGAGGCCAGCAAGAGGGATTGCTCCAAACGTGAAAGCACGAGGGGATCGAAAGCGCAGGCAGGGTTGTATAAAGGGGTCTACGGGGATGATGGCCATGTCCAACCTGATGGAAATACTCAAAAGGACTGCCTTGTGCTCATCAAAGGAGGCTTTGTTGAACGCATACGCCCGCCACCAAACCCAGATTTACCTGTGTTTCGTGTGGGCTACAGCACATTTATAAATATATAAATAGTACCAAGCTTCTACGATCTTCGATCGGCAACGACCATAACCACTCACCAACCCGTAGCCGCGGACTTTTACGTTGGGGCCGAAATCCCGTAGTATTCCAAAAAATACTCGAGGGACTGCCTTGTGCTCATTTCGAAGGAGGCTAGAGGGGGAGAAAACAATACAACTACAAAGTGGGTCTTTTTTGTTGAACGCTTACGCCCGCCACTAAACCCAGGGTTACCTGTGTTTCGTGTGGGCTACAGCACATTTACCTCCTTTGATCTATCGCAACTGGCAGTCTCCTCAAGCATTTCCTACAAAGCAGGTGCTTATACAAAAAAAATACCCCCCGCCATGCTGCCATGCAGGACGAAAACAAAACTAAACCCTGTGGAAGGAAACCGTCTCGGAGGGGGCCGATCCGCACTCGTTTACAGCTGAAGCTGCGTGCCGTAACTTCGCCGCTTTTTCGGGTGTGCACGGGAACGCCATGCAGGCAGCATACCGTTTTTTTTTTTCGAGTGCTCAGCAGTGCTCCCGCTAACCTCCCTTTTAGTGAGCAAACCCAAAAACCTGGGTTAGGTTTTTTTTTTTTTTCTTTTCTCCCCCGCTAGGCTCTCGCATTTGGTGCGAGCTATTAGCTTCTGTTTCAGGGGGGCACCCGAGTCTTCCAAAGGGGGGGGGCCGGCCCCCGGCGAACGGTATCAACGGAGAAACGGTGAGGAATTCCTCATGAGGAATTCCTCACCCTCTTTTTTCCAGCCTCTTTTCTTTTTTTTTTTTAGGAATTCCTCGCACTTTTTTCGTTAGCGGGAGCACTGGTGCTCGGATTCCCGCGCTTTTTGAGTTAAAGTTCGCTTGAAACTCCGGGGGTTTAGGGTCTCCGCGCACCGTCGATGAATGGGTTCGCTTAGGGCAGGAAAGGGCTGTCTGCGCTATAAGGGGTGCACGCTTTCGTTCTGGGCTATTTTTTTACATAAGCGCCAGCTTGAAAGGAAATGCTCGACGATGCTGCCCGACAAAGAACAGAAGGGATCCCAAGTGCTGTAACTACCGAACCACGTGTTGAACGGACGTGAGGTCATGCGGGTCTACCCCTACACGACAAATCACACAAACACAACAGGTCAAAGTCCTGAGTGAGAAAGCAACACACGGTAGTGTAAGCGAAGAACAAATCAGATTGTGTTTGTATTGTATTTGCCCCTTACCTCTATATTTCCTCCCTTCCATTCGGAGTCGAAGCAGCAACGTCGAGTATTTCTGTGTGCGGGGCAGGAAGAATTGACGGTTCTTCCCCACGTGACTCGTCAATCTTGCGACCCGAGTATGTAGCAGTGGTGTGCAACCCCCCCTGCAGCTTGCGCCGAAATGAGCACCGGACGGCACCTCCTCTCCGAGGAATTCTTCACAGGGGCGGATAGGTTCACTGCATAGGACCTGCAGCGAAAAAGAATCTGGATTCTGCGCGGAAGGGAGGCCAGATGCGCAGGAGAGACGAAAGGAAAACGAGAAACTGAGGCGGTCGTGCGCCGGCATCGAGGGATGCCGCGAAAGGGTCTTCGCCCCCCCCCCCCCGCGCGAAGGCGAAATTTCTGGGCGCACGTCGTTATTTTTTTTGTACGAGCACCTGCTTTGCAGGAAATACTTGAGGAGGCTGCCAGCTGCAAAAGATCAAAGGAGGTAAACGTGCTGTAGCCCACACGAAACACAGGTGAATCTGGGTTCAGTGGCGGGCGTAAGCGTTCAACAACAACAAGACCCACTTTGTAGTTGTATTGTTTTCTCCCCCTCTAGCCTCCTTCGAAGTAAGCACAAGGCAGCCACTCGAGTATTTTCAGACTGGCAGTTCGCTTCAGGGGTAGTATGTGCAGAGGGAGAGAGAGAGAGAGAGAGAGAGAGAGAGAGAGAGAGAGACGAGTTCGAGTGCAGGGACGATCTCTCCGGGGAGTTTCCGGTCTCCTCACTTCTCTTCGCACTGCTACGATGGGCGTAAGTCGCTCCGGAGGCGCGCTGCAGGTTGCGGCTCTGCTACAGTGAGTGGCGGCACCGGAGTTGGTGCTGCAGCGGGCGCTCTGGCCGGCGGGCGAGCTCGTCTCGCGGGGGATCGCCGCCTTGTAACGCTGCGGGCCCTCTTCTTTCTCGCGGCTGCGCGGCCTACGGCGGCGGCTAACACCTGCAGAGGTTCCTTGGGGCTTGCAGATCTTCCCCGTTTATGGGGGTGCGGTTCGTTCTGCGTTAAAAATCTGAGTGAGAAACCCTGCCCTTCCCTTCCTATTTGGGCACTGCCCGATAGCCTGCAAAGACTTACGCCTCGCAGGTTGGAGACGGGGGGTTTTTCTTCGTTGGTTCTATTGCTGTTTCTGGAGCGGACTTAAAGTGACAGGGGCATTTCTCTTTTGAAAGGCTTCCAACGAAGAGACCGCGGTTGTCGAAAAGGACTCGAGAAAGAAATGTGAAAACGGGTTTGAAAGATTCACCCACGAAGGTATGGTTCGACTACTGCGACGGCGGGGGCGTGAACCCCGGCATAGGGTTTGTTAGAGTGAAAGTTCGCTTGAAGCTCCGGGGTTTTAAAGTCTCCGGGTGACCTTCGTCGTTATGGGAAGATATCCTTTGTGCTCTGAGTGTCGTAAGAGTGGTGGTTACACGAGGTAAGAGGATCGGTGGGTACCTTGGTTGTTGGTCACTGGTGGTTTCGGCCATTGTCCACATACCTTACTTACGGTAGGCCATCCTCAGTATGGTGCCGCAGTAGGTGACTGTCTGTCTTCTTGGTACCGTCTGACCGTCTCTTTTCGTGTATTTGTGGTGCTGCTTATGGTTTGCGCAGGTTGAACATCCGTAACTACATCGTAATGCAATCCGGGTGGGGTGCTACAATTAACGTAGAAAATAGAAGTCAAACAAAAAAAAAATTAAAAAGAGTACGATGCAAACGAAAACGGGCTTCTTGCATCCGGAAAGTTGGCTGGGCAATCCTGGAGGACAGACACGGTTCATCTCGTCGTTGGCGTATGCTGTCTGTGCGGGACTGTGAAAGAGAACGTCCTTTTTCGTACGTTGGTCAACGACCCCACGCCATGTCCGGCGGCCACATCGGCTGAACACCTGGTATCTAGCGGCGAAGAACTAGTTATTTCTCCCTCCCGTGTGTGTGAGCCTTTTGAAGGGGAAGGGGAAGGTGGGACGACCGCCACCAACGGGGCCCATTCCTGTTGCTGGGGCTGTTGCGTGCTTTAAGAAGCCTCCGCTATTTTCTTCTTCGTTTACTTCCACGTCTTCCTCCTCCTTCCAGACTGTTGTGAGTTTCATGAAGCCGGTGCCCGTTGAGTCGTCAGTTGACTGGAGGCGGCGATTGAATGGCGGGGAAAAGCGGTTGCAGAGATCGTCTTCTGCTAGTTGTTCCTCCGACCACGGGGGTTCATTCCTCTTCTTCTTCTTCCTCTTCTTCCTCCTCCTCTTCTTCTTCGCCTTCTTCTTCTTCTAGTTGTTCTTGCTCCTCGGCTTGCTGCCCCGAAGGGAGGTAGTAGAGCACGTCCGGGCTGGGCACGTCGACCATGCGGCGCCAGCAGTAATCGATCCACTGCATGGCCCGCTCCTGTGGCGAGTTGTTGCTGCTGCCGGCCCGCTGGGCCCCGATTTCGGTGAACTGGAAGACCTTCCGGTCGGCGTCGTAGACGTTGATGCGCGGCGGGGTGCCGGTGCCTTCGACGCTGGCGACCGCGTGGTACGAGATGACGATTTTGAGGGGTTTGTCCTTTGCGACGGCGAACCTAATGGATCGGTCGGTCACGATGAGGAATCCGCTCGTGCTCTTCGACTGGCCGTCGACGTATTTGCATACGAACGTGCACTTCACCGCTTCGAGGACGTTCGGGAATAGATCGGCAAACCGCTTTTGGTCCTGCTGCTCCATGGTGGTCCGAACGCCCTCCTTCATCGAAGTCGACACGTTGCTTGCGATGACGGACGTCTTCGCGGCGAACAGTCCCGCGGCGCCTTTGGCCTTGTCGAGGATGCCGCCCTTCTTCTTCTCGGCGAAGCTCCGCTCCGCGTCCTTCTCCTGCGCCTTGTTGGCCAGCAGCCGGCCGACGACCTTCTGCTGGTGGCACTCGCTCGGGTCATACACCGTCAGCACCGGCCCCGGCAGCGGCGCCCCGCCGATGTACGCTGCGGGGCCCTCCTCGGTTGCCTGGATCGCGGTCGCCTCGCTCGTCGTCTGCGGTTCCGCGCCCATTGTTCGGTATATTTTGGAGTTGTTGGGGGTGGTGGTGGTGGTGGTGATGGTGGTGGTGGTGTTGTGTGAGTGTGTGTGTGTGTGTGTGTGTGTGTGGTGTCGTTGGGTTAGTTTATTTCTTTTGTTGTTAGTGGGCTGGCTTTCCTGCGAGGCTTTTTTGCGTTTCCGACAATCCCGAATGGGCGTACAGTGTCTTTCGACCTTTTAGCAGCCACAGCTCTAGCTGCGGGCTACTAGGTTTTGTGAACCACCTACCACAAGCTAACGAGGATCTGCGGGGCATGCAACTACAGCAATAGCTATGGGCTACTAGGTGCTGTGTGGACCATCAACCACGGCCCATGTTTTGTGGTGTCATATCGTCAATGATCTGCGGGGCATGCAACTACAGCACTAGCTACGGGCTACTGGGTACTGTGGACCCTACCACGGCCCATGTTTTGTGGGTCTCATACCACGCACGCTAACGAGGATCTGCGGGGCATGCAACTACAGCAATAGCTACGGGCTACTAGGTACTGTGGACCATCAACCACGGCCCATGTTTTGTGGTGTCAGATCGTCGATGATCTGCGGAGCAATGCAACCACAGCACTAGCTACTGCTACTAGGTGCTGTGGACCATCTACCACTTTTGCAATATCTACGGTTCTACTGAGCTTTTCAGCCGCGGCCCATGTTTTGTGGGTCTACTGCTGCCTGAGCCCTTGGCCGGGTGCGGTTTTGTGACTGCTTTGCAAACGAAAACGACCCCAGAAGCAGAACACAGCTGCGAAGGAGCTTTTTGCAGCGCGACGGGGGAGCGGCGGGTGATCGCAGCCGGACAAAGGAAGGCTGTGTGCGGCTGCATGCCGCCGAAGGCGCGCAGAAAAAGCTAGGTCGCCGGCGAGCAGGCTAGGGATAGTGCAAGCCGCCGAGGGGGCGAAAAAAAAAACGCGCGCAGGCGTCGAGTAACCACGGGGCTCGCCTTGCCCTACACGTTGGGGTTGGTGGGCCCAGACCACGAAATCGAACCTCGTTTACTTCACTTCTCCCCTTCCTTCATCACTTCCTCCGGGGGTCGGAAGGATGCGGCAGGTGCACTACGCCTCTTGCACCTGCGAGTGACAAGCGCACTTGACGAGTGAAACACACTGCGTGGGCCGTGTCATCTTGTCAGTAGTAGAATCGTTGGAGTTGCCGTGTCGTTTGACCTTGATACACAGCAACAAACAGCAATTTGCCACCGCTTGCGGAGTCTGCCGAGTCTAAGCTCCGGAGAAAGTCAGCGACATCCACAAGCAACCAGAACGACACAGCACCGGGCCCATGTTTTGTGGGTCTCATATTGCACGCTACGATGTTCCGCGGGGCATGCAACTACACCACTAGCTACGGGCTACTAGGACCTTTGTGGACAATCTACCACGGCCATGTTTATCGTGCTTGCTGGGTGCTCGTACAAAGCGCAGACGTGCCTGAAAGGGCTGAGGGGGGTGAAGGGCGCCTTCAGGGTGAAGCGCCCGTCAATGAGCGTGACTGACAATCTCGCGAAAGACCACCCCATGGACCCACTGATTGCACGACGGTACAGGGTATTGTGCTCGCCGCAGATGCCCTCTTTCGCAAGTCAGTTAGTTACGTTGGACGACTACTCCTACGGACAGTGTGGGCCTTTGAAGCGTGGATGGTGCCTCTCCCTTAAGGTTTGGCTCATGCCAAAGCGCCGCCCGGGTTACGGGTTTGCGGCATCAGGCGTGGGCCAGGGCCAAGGAGGCTGTTCGGAGGGGTCACACCCACCGTTCGCGGGCTTCGTTGTCCCGGGAGGGTTCCACAGCCCTCTCCCCCCGCGCGGGGAATGGATCAGTTGCTGTGACTCGGGCACACTCTTTAACTCCAGCTTCTGAGGCTGGACCTTACCGTGTGGGCAATGCGTGCCACAGTAGTCAGGTGTCCAGTTACTCTGTGGTTGTGATAGTGGTAAGGACGCCACTAGACTGTCCACAGGAGTCGAGTGGAAGGCACGGGCACGACACGACTGGGCGACGCACCGCCGCACAGATTTGGGGCGTCCTAGCGAACGTCGAGAAGAAGAAAGCCGACGCGCAACGGGCGGGGCCGACCGGGATCGTCAACCAACCCGCCCGACAGCGGCTGCGGCGGCAGCGACATCGACAGCGGCGACGTCGCGAGGACGCACCGAAGAGCCCGCGGCACACCCGACAAGCGGGTGTGCTACAACCAAAACGCGTGGGAATCCACACCCGAAAGGCGGGTGTGACACCCGCTTTTTAAAATCCAGCTTCTGAGGCTGGACTCCGCCGTGCAATACCGGGCACTAGTGCTCGGCTAAAGCAAGCACGCCACAATCGTACCTGAAAGATGAGATGAGAAGCGTCGGTTCACCCTGTCAAAGGACGATACCACCGACGCGGCAAGACAACCGGCTCGTAGGCGGGGATTTGCCAGGCTGATTTGTTACGCTGATCGAGTGTGGGTCTGATGGAGGGGGGGGCCTGGCATTGATGCCAGGATACGGATAAGTATCCAGGATACGTATCCGTATCTGTATCCGGTTTCTTCCGGATGCAAGGATACGTGCTAGGATACGTGCTAGGATACGTGCTAGGATACGTGGTGTACAGAGGGTCATAACAGTAAGTAGTACCTACCCCCCCACGTGTTAGTGTCGCCTCCGTTTAGCCCTTGTCCGTGTCGCCTTTTTGCCTGAAAACGCGAGGCGACACTAACACGGGAAGACGGTTCTCAATAGGGCTCCCTGTATTTGCATGAAGAATGTCTCATCCTCAACATATAAAACTAGCACTGCTAGTTATGTGCTAGTTGCTAGCTATGTCCGAGCAAGTTATAAATTTCACTAGTCATTGAGCTAGTTAATAACTAGTGAACCCCCATAATTAGTGCGTCGTGTATGTGCAGCAGAAGGCCATGGAAACAGCGCAGAAGCCCAGATGCAAACACACAGCGCATATGTCCGCCGCCAAGCCGGTGAACGCCAGCGAAGAAGACCCGGGCGGCGAGGCCAGAGCCTCCGAGGCCAGCAGCATGGATTGATCTGGAAGGCCGTCACCGTGGTCACGGACAGCGGGATACAGAAGCGTTCGATGCAACAATTAGTTTTCAGTGTCTTAACCGCGGGGGCTTGCCTTGCCCAACACGTTGGGGTTGGTGGGCCCGGAGTCCACGAAATCGGACCTCGTTGACGAATCGACGTCCGCACGCCGTTCTCTTGTTGTGCCCTTGACAGAGTACCACGACCGCAGTTTCGTTTATCTGCGACCAGGATGCCCTTTTTTTGCCAACCACAGTGAGAGTGCGCGTACGAATCTACACATGACGACTGCCAGCCCACGGTCAACGGGAGAATCTACAATACCAGACCGTACCTGAAAGAACGCTGGTCTTCACTTCTCCCGTTCCCCCTGGGGTCGGAAGGATGCGGCATGTGCCACTACGCCTCTTGCACATGCGAGTGAAAGCGCACTTGACGAGTGCATTGCACTGCGCGGGCCGTGTCATCTTGTCAGTAGTAGAATCGTTGGAGCTGCCGTCTTCACGTTCTGGGCGGGCCAGCTGACCACCAAAGCCCGAACACGCTCCGTTCCTTCTCCCGACCCAACGGAGCTAAAGGGTGGCCAGGTACATTCATGCTCCCGGTGCCTCTCAAAAGGCTGAGGCCCAGCCTCCGTTTGTTGTCCCAGCGTGCTCTATACTTCAAAAGAAAAAAACGCTGAGCTCTTGCCTTGCAAGTGTTCGTCAAGAAGGCCCAGATCAAAGCGACATCAGGACCTTCCCGACTCGCCCGACAACTAGAAGAAGCGGAAACGGCCATCCCCCTTCGCTAGTGTAGAAAGCTGCGTTTTCAGGGAATATCCATCGTCCAACGCCTTCTGGCGAAGGCTAGAACCGACACGCGGGTATAGGGTATATCTATGTAAAATACGTATCCGGATTTTCGAAACCCCACGTATCCTCACGTATCCTGGCATCACTGCCCTAAGGGGTACGTGCTCTTCTTCCGGGCTTGGTTTGATATTCACTTTTTCAGACCATTCCCAAAATATGTCGCGCTTCTTTGGTTGAACGTTTTTTTTTTTTTTTTCAGCGTTTTTTTTTTTTTTTGTGTTGCCGACAATCAACCGGGGTTGATGTGCAGTCTGGTGTCTTTCGACGTTTCTTGGTATCCTTCGGCAGGCCTTACGACCAGCATGCTGAACGTACTGAAACCAGCACGTAAATTTTCTTAGTTTCTTGTTGTACACATGCGGAATCAGTACGTGTACACGTGCTGAAATCAGTACGTTATCAGCACGTACTATCAGGGGGAACCAACCGCAGTACCGGGGATTCCGGTCGGCAGATCCTGCTGCTTACCACCGCGACATGGAGGGTCGACTGGGGGGGTATCACTCATTCCACGAAAACGTGGCACAGATTTTGCTTCGTGCGATCCGCCATATTGAGGCCAAATTTTGAGCAAAATTCGGAAAAAGATTTTGGAACAACATACCACGCTGGACATGTCAGTACAAAAAAGAAAGTTGGCGGCGTTGGAACCTGCCATGTCAAGATACAAAACAGGTCCTTCGCTCACACAAAGGAAAGAGCTATCCCCGGCATGGTGTATCGGCACCTTTTTGGAACTCGATATAGCCAAAAGTCTGACCCCCAGATGGCCCTTCAGACGTTTTTGGGCCGATTTTCGGGCCCAAAAAAAAAGCACTCTTCGGAGGAATCGAACCAAGTACCCCCAGAACCACAAGTTTGAGACCGGAGGCAGAGGCAAAGACATGCAACACTGGCAGGTGAGCCCTCTATGCTCTATTTATTTTTTTAGAGTGAAAGTTCGCTTGAAACTCCGGGGTTTTAAAGTCTCCGGGTGACCTTCGTCGTTAAGGGAAGATATTCTTTGTGCCCTGAGTGTTTTTGCCTGAGCCTACGTACTGATTTTCAGTAATTGTTCAGCTGCGCAAGCCCTGATCCTTCCTTTGGGTCTGCTTTTTTTCTACGACTACTACTGTGTTACAATGGGAAGCGACGCGCCAAGGATGGCAAACGAGAAGGCCCTCGGGCGCCCCTCACGCCGACTTGCCGTCAATATACCCGGACACGAGGTTTCCACTGTATTGTAAACTCGAATTGAAAACTGAGACTCAACGCACTCGGGGAGGACACTTGACACCAAGGGCCGGGAGTCCGTCGCTTGAGACGGGCGCTGATGAGGGCTATTTCTTGTGGCGTTTATTTTTTGTACTTCCGACGATCCCGTGGGACGCACAGATTTGTTTTTGAGGTTCAAAAAGGTGGTATTTTTAGAGTCGCCGCAGGGTTTATTCTAGGATTCTGGATTTTCGGTTTTGAAGGGGTCCGGCTCTATTCACTGGCGCAAGACTCATGCAGTGTTGGCCCACTGTTGGTCAAACTCCAGGGTTGCATGAGTACCCTGGTTCCCCGTACATAGTGTTGTCCAAACTCCAGGGTTGCATGAGTACCCTGGTTCCCCGTACATAGTGTTGGCCCACTGTTGGTCAAACTCCAGGGTTGCATGAGTACCCTGGTTCCCCGTACATAGTGTTGTCCAAACTCCAGGGTTGCATGAGTACCCTGGTTCCCCGTACATAGTGTTGGCCCACTGTTGGTCAAACTCCAGGGTTGCATGAGTACCCTGGTTCCCCGTACATAGTGTTGGCCCACTGTTGGTCAAACTCCAGGGTTGCATGAGTACCCTGGTTCCCCGTACATAGTGTTGTCCAAACTCCAGGGTTGCATGAGTACCCTGGTTCCCCGTACATAGTGTTGGCCCACTGTTGGTCAAACTCCAGGGTTGCATGAGTACCCTGGTTCCCCGTACATAGTGTTGTCCAAACTCCAGGGTTGCATGAGTACCCTGGTTCCCCGTACATAGTGTTGTCCAAACTCCAGGGTTGCATGAGTACCCTGGTTCCCCGTACATAGTGTTGTCCAAACTCCAGGGTTGCATGAGTACCCTGGTTCCCCGTACATAGTGTTGGCCCACTGTTGGTCAAACTCCAGGGTTGCATGAGTACCCTGGTTCCCCGTACATAGTGTTGGCCCACTGTTGGTCAAACTCCAGGGTTGCATGAGTACCCTGGTTCCCCGTACATAGTGTTGTCCAAACTCCAGGGTTGCATGAGTACCCTGGTTCCCCGTACATAGTGTTGTCCAAACTCCAGGGTTGCATGAGTACCCTGGTTCCCCGTACATAGTGTTGTCCAAACTCCAGGGTTGCATGAGTACCCTGGTTCCCCGTACATAGTGTTGGCCCACTGTTGGTCAAACTCCAGGGTTGCATGAGTACCCTGGTTCCCCGTACATAGTGTTGGCCCACTGTTGGTCAAACTCCAGGGTTGCATGAGTACCCTGGTTCCCCGTACATAGTGTTGTCCAAACTCCAGGGTTGCATGAGTACCCTGGTTCCCCGTACATAGTGTTGTCCAAACTCCAGGGTTGCATGAGTACCCTGGTTCCCCGTACATAGTGTTGGCCCACTGTTGGTCAAACTCCAGGGTTGCATGAGTACCCTGGTTCCCCGTAGGCGTAGTGGTCAAACGATTCGGATGCGATAATAATTATCGCATGCACAAAAGTATCGCATATAATCGGCGTGCGATAATATGCCCGCCGGCTCTTCCCGGCTACTCGCGTCCTCCGCATCGCGGCGTGCCTATCGGCGCAAACGAGAAAGCGAAGATTCCGGTTCCTTTTCGGACTATTAACTAGTCAGTAACTTCCAAGAACAGTTGCAACCGACAAGGGTTGCACCACGACGAAAGCGTGGAACAAGTGACCCTTCTGGAGTCACGTAGCGAAAAGCTGGCATTGGCGTGCAAATGACTCCCCACTAACGCAACAAGAGACGATAATATGCGATAGTCCATGACACTGTATTCGCGATAATGCTTTCATTCTCGCAATTATCGCATTTTTTCATTCGCGAATGAAGAAAATGCGACAATTGGCGTCAAAAACCACAAATGCGATAATATGCGACGATGCGAATTGTTTGACCACTATGCCTAGAACCCTCTTTTCAGAATTATATCCCTGATGGATAGTTGTTGGCGGACCACTTGGGCACCCTTGGTTTTCAGCGTTGAAATGCAGGGCACTGGGTAGAAGTAACACGCCGCGGTTTAATTAACCAGTTGGGTTCCTCTTGCTTCCGAGCTGACACTTCATTGTGGCCACAACATGCAAGAAGGCCCGGAAGAAATCAGGAGCCGCGGGTAGCACCCCGAGAGCGCCACTCACAGCACCTTCAATCTGGACACCTGAGTTAATGTGTAACAGATGTGCCGCCCCAGCCAAACTCCCCACCTGACTGGTGTCTCCAAACGAGGATTCGCGAGCCGAAGCCCATTTGTCGCTGGAAACGGATAAGCTAATGATCCGAAGACCCTAACCCCACAAGGGAGCAGCTGCCGTCTTCCCATCATTGGATAAGTAAAGCGACAACAAGAGTAGTGGTATTTCATTGTTGCGGCCTCCCACCTATTCTACACCTCTCCCTTCGTAGACTCTCGTTTTTTTCTTCGAGGGGCCCGCTGGACCCCGGTGGACACCCCCCCCTAGAATAAACCCTGGTCTCCCGTTGGCCATTGAGGCTGGGAGTCTGGTAGTGAAGGGAGGATTTTTGGGAGAGAACACTTTTTTCCGGAGGTGCTTTTGCACCGCTGAAAAGAACCGGCGCCGGAGCACGAGGCAGGCGCGGGGCCAAGAAGAAGAATTGCCGAGAAACTGCGGCGCGATATCGGCACCCAAACCGATCAATTGCAGACGAGCGTTGGCTTTTTTGTGATCTTTTCTGGAATATTTTTTTCTCGTCCTGTTCTTCTTTATCCTTCCGACGGGTGCAGTTCTCCTGTGCCGGCATTCTTTTTTTTAGCCCCACGCAATGTGTGTCGAAACGAAACCGCCCGAGTAGGACCCACTGAGCATGATCAATTCGCAACCTGGAACCACCTGGGTTCCTTCTTCTTCTTCTTTTTCCTTTCTCGCGGAGTCCTGTTTGCGGATGGCTTCGGTTCTGAGCTTCTCGTGCGTGCGGCGCGCTGGTTCCGGAAGAATGTCCCCTTTCAGTACAACAGTACTATTGAGAAAAGTAACGGGCAAAGACGTGGCGGGGGGGTTAGAAGTTGATGATGCAGTCCCAGCAGGCAGTTCCCTGCTGCACGATGTCCTCGGTGCAGATGGGCGTGTAGTTCTCGCCGTCGGTCGAGCCTTCCAAGACAATGGCAGTCGGAGCGTGCTGTGGGCGTTGGTGTTTGTTTCTACCACCCGGCCTTACCCCTTACTGGCCGCTTACTGGCCCCATACTGGCCCCTTACTGGCCCACTTGTGGGCCTTCTGGGGCCCCTTTACCTCCACTTAACCCGCCAAAAACCGTTTCGGGCCCCTTTTTGGCCGCACAGACAGGGTTTCGGGGCCGGCATACAGTATGGGGTGACGACGAAAAGTATTTTATTAGTGCAAGGGGGAGATTGCAAGAACGTGCTTGGAATGGGTATGTGCTCAACCCCGCACTGGTCCCGTCTGCGCCGTGTTTCGGTCCTTTAAGCCACGGACACATGAGGCGGACCATCATCAGCGTGGAACCTGAGTGTCTGCAGACAGGACAGCGGTGTGAGTCTGGTTTGTCAGGCGGCTGTTCGTAGCTCGTCACAGCCAGGACCACCCGTGCTACTAGAGCACAGGCGGATCCGTCACAGGGAGAAGGCTCCTACAACCGTGTCTGAGCAATCAGTTAAAAAACACAGGGCACTCGCCCTGATGGTGACTGCGACTCGCTAGGCAGCACTGACTTGTCTTCTTTTTACGGTGCAAAGGGGTGATGTACTCAACACCCCCGACACGTACTTTCCACCCCCCGAAAGTACTTTCCACCCCCCGAAAAGTACTTTCCACCCCCCGAAAAGTACTTCCACCCCCCGACAAAAATTTCCACCCCCCGAAAAGTACTTTCCACCCCCCGAAAAACACTTTCCACCCCCGGACAAAAAATTTCCACCCCCCAAAAAGTACTTTCCACCCCCGATGGAAATTTTCCACCTCCCAAAAAGTACTTTTTTACCGGCTGGCGGACTTTTCTTCCCTCGTACAGCAAAGTTGCAGGGAAATAAGGTCCGTTATTTCCCTACCAGGGAAATAAGGGGATTTTTTTCCCTGGAACTCAAAATCAGGGGTTTATACGGGGCTTCGAAAAAATCCTGAGTTCCGGTCTGGGCGTGTTTTTTTTTTTTGCTGCAACTGCATGCTGTATACCACCTTTGCCTCGTTTTGATCAGCTTCATCAAACTGAACAGTCTTTCAACCGATGCCGTTCCGAGAGGTGTCGAAAGGTTTTGAGCTCCTCGAGAACAGATCTGTGCTCGTCGTCGGCTCGGGGAAAAACCTCATTCCTGAAATCTGCAATGAAGCGGGCATTGAGAAAGGGAGGAGAACGTGCGGATCTGCCTTCCTGGGTTGGTCGGACCTTTTCCTCGCCGTAATGGGCGACAAGAATATCAACAAGTCTGACCGCCTCAGGTTGGTTTCCAGCCACAGGCCCACTCAGGTCAAAAAGGCTGAATCCCTCCATGACACCCAGGTTGCTCTTCAAACCCGAACGAAGGTCAGAGATTAGCCCGTTAACGTAGGGCGTGGCCACTTCGGCATGATAGGCCTGGACTGTCTGGGGTGTCACGCGGGTAAAGCCTGCTAAACCTTCAGTTGCGCGGTTTATCACGACATCGCAAAGGAAGTAGGTCGGGTGATTTTCGTGCAGAAAGTCGTGCAGGGAGTTGGCCTTCTCAACTTCTGAGTACGACTCCTTTGTCCACCGCTCGTACTCCGTGTTTGTCCCCTCTTTCGGGACGTTGGTCTGCCGTCCTGTTTGCCGAGATGCGAGCCCGAACATGCTTGCGATGTCCCGGGGAATCCCCGCCTTCTTTGGATCCACACGCTGTAGCTTCTTTGGTGGCATACTGGCCCTCCCGTTACCGCTCCCACCCGGTAAGCCCCAACCCGAACGCTATGTGGTTTTTTTTTTTTTTTTCCCCAGACCGGAAGAATTTGAGTTCCGGTCTCTCAGACCGCTAAACTAAGCCCGTATAATCCCCTGCTCAAAATCTGACTAAGTACAATAGCAGGAGACCCTGGGAGGAGCAAACCCAAGCAGAACCACCACTAAAACCTATCTTGGAAGTGTGAAAACACCGCGGCAAGGTACATCGACCAGACAGACCGCTCGGCTACCGCAATGGCAAACATGATTCATCCAACACAGGGTGCAGTTGTTGCTCAGGCCCCCACGCAAACCACTGTCAAAAGCGAGCCCTCTGTGTCTGAGACAAATAAGTCTACAAAAGAAGTGAGCGAGAACAAGAATGATGTCAATGTGACTGTAAGAATTGTTGTCGAGGTCAAGAACGATAAGAATCAGTGAGCTTCCGCTCTGCTGAGCCTGTTTGTCTTCTCCGCTGAATGCTATCATTTGAAGAACGTCATCATTTTCTTCTAACAGAACTATGCACTTATTTCGATTTCTTCACCGTTCACCCTGACATACACAGCACAGAAACACGTTCAAGGTAGCACAGCGAAGCGCATCACGAGCCAGGTCATGAACAGCACGCGTTCTCGGGAATAAAAGTCCGCCAGCCGGTAAAAAAATACCATTCCTCGGGGAAATACTGAGGCAGTGGCCCTCGGGATGTTTTTCTCCCTCGCCTCCCGGCTCGGGAGAAAAACATCCCTCGGGCCATTTTTTCCCCCTCAGTGGTTTTTTCTCCCCCGGCATATGCACGGGGTCTGGGTGCAGTTGTGGTGGGGCAGGCAGGGCCCACCTTGCCGCTCTCCCGATCGCCCAGTCAGGGTACGTCGGGCACTGCGTCCCTACATCGCTTCCTTTCACTTGTTCCTCAAGTATCGTCCCCGTGTGTGCCTCGCGAAAGCGTGGCCTGGGCCGTATACCCGTGATGCCCATGAACGACAGCGACGTCGTCGGGCACACCCTCTCTCCTCTCATGCAGCTTCCCAGCCCTTGCTGTGCCGCCAGCTTGTCCAACACGCTCATCATGCAGCGCAGGACGTTTCCCCGTTCTCTCACCCCCTTCGGCGCATTCCCGTGCAGCGGCATGCTGAGGCCCGAGAAGAGTTCAAAGTCGATCGCAAGCTCCAGCATTGACGCCTGCCCGTTCTCGGTCCATTGCATGTCCGACAGCCACGCTACCAACGCATAAAACGTCGGTAGTCCCCAGGTCTTGTTCCGCTCCCACGTCCATGCCGGGGCAATCCGCGCGAAGGGGTGGTCAAATTTCTCGGCAGGCATCGCATTCGCTCTCGACCAGGGGGTCGTGGGGTTCCTGGCCACCCAGCCACGTGCTTCGAGCCCAGCCCGTTCCGCAAGGATTTCAGCCATCATCTCCTGGAGCCGCCTCGAGAATTGGGCATTCTCGGGTACTACCACACCGTGTTCCAGCGTGCATCTGGGCCAGTCGGCCCGGTTGGCTGCCATCAGCTCGGCATGTGCCTCTCGTCGCCGTATGTGCGAGTACGCTCCGCAGTCCCAGAATACGTGTTTCTCGTCCTCGGTGTCGCCGCTTCCACAGTGCTTGCAGCTGGGCGCCTGCGGCTCAGCTCCGGCCTGCCTCATCCGCGACGTGTACTCAGCCGTGTTCACCCCCCCCGCCAACGCTACACGTATAAGCCTCGCGGTGTGCGCGGGACATTCACGCATCCTCCAGAAGGTGTTCGTCCGCTCCAGGTCGGCTCTCTGTATGCCCTCAAATCCCGGCCGCCTCGCCACCAGTCGGGACCACGTCTTCGCCCTCAAGTCCGCCCTAACTTCATGTCCCCTCTTCGAAGGTGCCGAGGCTAACGGGTCATATGTTGCACCATTCCTCAGCGTGCGAGACAGGGGCCCGGGTCCCCATACGTGTCCACACTCCTCCATGCTCCTCATCGCCAGTCCAACTGGCCCCAGGGGTAGGTCCCCCTCGGCGTATCTTCCCCGGATGCTCTCCATCAGAGGCAGCAGTCGTGGCAACCTCTCGCACGCCGCGTAAAACGCTGTCGTCACCCTATATGCTAGGCATGTACCGGGATCCGTCAGGTGGCCCTTCTCCTGAAAGTTTAGGACCATCTCCCTCGCGCGCTTCGGGTTGGATCCACCCCAGATCAGTCCCATCACCGACGTCGTCAGCCGTTTCATCGCCACCTTCGATACCGGCGCGAAAGAGCAGCCTGACAGCGCCGCCGGTAGCACATTCGACTGCACAATCCGGACCCGCTTTTCGTACCGGAACGGCGCATGGCGGAGGCCTTCCGCCAGGGCAGCCGCCTTCTCCACCCTCTCCGAGTCGGACCTTTCCGTCCTATTCTTCGCCGTCGAGACTAGGACCCCGAGGCACTTGACGGATTTGCTAAACCGCAGCAGCGCATCCACGCTGCGGAGTTTGAGAGTCGACTGATGCCTACGTCTCGTCGAGAACGCGACCGTCTTCTGGAGGTTTAGCTCCATCCCGGTGAGTGTGCAGAACTCGTCTACTACGTCCACTCCCTTTTGCAGGGCGGCCTCCGACAGCCTGGACAGCAGTGTGGCGTCGTCCGCGTATGACTTTGGACTCACACCCTCCGCTTCTTTCTTGACCGCTTTCATCACTACCGACAGCAGGGCATTGATGAGTATGACGGATACAGGGCACCCTTGAAGGATACCGTTGGTCACACTGAACTCCCTGCCCACCCCTAATGGTAGCTTGAAGCGTCTCGCGAGCAGTCTGTAGATAGCCCTCAGCGGCTTGAGAACCCGATTGTGCAATCCTAAGTCCTCGGCTAAGCGCAGTACTATCTCTCGCGGGACCATGTCGAAGCATTTCCGGAAGTCCAGCGCCACACCGTAGAGCGGCTCCCCGTCTAACAAGGCGTCCTCCATCTCGAGCCCAATTTCCATCAAGACGTCCTCGATCCGGTGACCCGGTCGAAAGCCTTTCTGTCCTTCTTCGATCCATTCCTCTTGCCACAGAACTATGTCCGCCAGCCTGCGGCAGGCCCATAAGCGGTACACGGCGGATGTGACGGTTATCGGTCTTGTGTGCAGCGGGTCTTGACTCTCATCCTTCGGCACCATCGACACCAGCGCAGTTGTCATGCTTGCCGGCCAGTCTCCAGTTGCTTCGACCAGGTTCATGACGTCTGCAAGTGCATTCAGCAGGGGGAGCGGCAACTCCCGCAGTTCAGCCATACGCCAGCCATCCACCCCTGACGCGCTTTTCTTCGGCTTCTTCCTCAGCAGAATTCGCAGCTCCTCCCCCGTGATTGTTCCGGCTTCCATCATATGTGGGCCGATGTGATCCCGGAACCGATCCCGAAACGGCTCGTACTCCGGCTCTGGCCCGTCCTTGTACTTACGCAGGATAGGGTCCCACGCAGTGTTCAGCACCTCGTCCATCTCGTCAACATTTGCAGTCACTCCCGCCCCCTTTCGCAACACCCCCGACGGCTCAGCGCGTCCGGCGCAGATGGTTGTCAGACATCGTCTGCTCGCATCGGCCCTCTCGTTCAGCTTGTCTCGGTATTTCGTAAACCTGGCCGCCGATCCTTCCTTTCCGAGCCTGCTCGTCTCTTCCCGCAATGCCGTGAGAAGCTGCTTCGCCTCCTCATGATCCGGGAATCCTTCTGTCCCTTGGCCATCTTTCATGCACGCCTGTGCCAGCCGCCTGCTGTTCTGCCAGCAACGGGATACCTCATGCGGAACTGCCTCCGGCCCGCGCCGTTGCGCAAGGTAGCTGCAGATGCGTTCCATCCTGTGGATGGCCTTCCGGAGCCGTAGCTGTCTGCTGTTCGCCGCCCCCGACCCGTCGCTCGCAGTGCTTGCCGTGATGCAGACTCTTTTAGGTGACGTCTTTATCCCCCGTCCTGTACTTCTTCCCCTTTCTTCCGCAGGGATTCCGAAGGCATCCTGCAAGTACTGCTCACTGACTCGTGACCACTCGAGCCAGGCCTCTTCCACGCGCTGTGCTGCCAGTCGTTCTGCGAAATCGGAGTTGGCCAGTCTCTGTACGGCTTCCCTGTAAGCTTCTGTGTCCGAGAGGCCCCACTTGGGTCCCCCCTCCGTAGAGATTTCCCGCGGTACTTTAAATCGCCACACGATTTGGCGCAGCGCCGCAATGTCCAGGGTCATTGTCACGAGCCGGTGTCCCGGCACGTTCACCGCGGTGGTGACGCATTGGCGGAAAGCTCCCGTCGTTATTCGGTTGAGGAGTATGCGGTCGATCCTCGTGCCCGATGTCCGGGCGCTGGTAAAGGTCGGTGGTGGTGGTGTGTCACCGGTACGCGCATGGTGCAGTTCCGCTGCGTCGGACCATCCATTCCTTAGTGCCTTCCGCAGTACAGGGGACCGGTCTTCTTCTGTGTTCAGGTCACCCATCACCATTATGGGGACGTCACCGAGGCTATCCGCCGCTGCGAAGAGGATCTTCTCCAGCATGTCCTCACGCTCCTCGCTCTCCGCCCTCCCGTTTCCGGAAGGGCAGTAGACATTGAACACGTGCACGAACGTGTTGCCGGCCCCTGTTGCTACTACCGTATGGCTCACTCGGTCCGGGGACCGTATTGCTGCGTGCGAGAGCGCCGTCATCGTATCGTACGCCGGTATCGGTCTCAGTACTAGAGTGGAGAGCCCTCCGTTCGCGGCGTTCATCGTCGAGCGACTACCGGAGTTCCTACAGAGTCTTCCGGGTGGTGGCAGACCCCAGTGGCAGCACCATTTCCGCAGGTATTCCTCCGCCTGCACCCGTTTGCACGGTAGGAGTGTCACCTCCTGGCAGCAGAGAAGATCCGCTTCCACCGCGTCGGCCGCTGGGAGATACTGTAGTAGGTTGGTTACGTTTAACGTCGCGAACCTCATCTCCGCGCGGCCGGGACCAGGGTTTTGTTCGACGTCCCCCGCGGTTATCAGCCGCTGTCTTGCTGATTCTTTGATTGATTGTAGGACTGCCGCAGTTTCCACCGTGCCTGTACGTCGCGCCAGCTCTGCCATTGCGCTGCCCGGGAGTAGGAGTCGGTCGTAGTGTTCCGGTACATACGTGACTACCGCCTGCTCCCCTGTGGCGCCCGCGCGAGGTGCGTACCGTCGCAGGATGTGCGGACTCCTGCTGTCCAGTACCCAGATTGTCGTCCCGGTGACCGTTGCGGCTGCCGTCAGCGTCATCTCGTCCCCGTACTCGTACGGTCCCCGCATCGCCTCCACGTAGAACTCCCAGCTGCCGTACCTTTCGGACGGCGCGAAGTGAGCCTCGAACGTCGGGTCCTCCAACATCGCGTCCACAACACGCGCACGAAGCCCCCCTACCGACCATCCCGGCAGCCCGGCCACGACCGCTGCGAACTGGCAGGCACCGTCCCCAGGAATCTCTTGCACACTAGCCCCCATCGCGTCCGCCGCTTCCTTCAACCTAGACCCCAGCGTTTCGAGCGTCTTCCCTCCGCCACGCATCTCGTCGTTCGTCAGTCACGAACGCTTCGCCGACGCCGGTTGGTGCGCCTTCTTCGTCTTCGCTAACGGTGACTTCCCCGGCGTTCCCAGCGGACGCTTCGGTTGCGTCATGTGGACGTCTTCAGACGGAGCCTCGGCCCGTCCCGTCTTCTGCTTCGTCGGTGTGGCGACGGGCGTCTTCGGCGCCTTCTTCTTGATCGGGGTTCGGTCTACGGGCATCGCCGGGGGTGTCTTCGGCCTCATCGTCGCGACCATCTCGGTCAGCTTGGCCATCTGAGCGCCGAGTGCTGCGATGTCTCCACGCAGCGCGTCGTTCTTCGCGCGTAGCTCCGCGTTCTCCGCCCGGAGCTGTTGCACCGCGCCATTATTGTCGCCCGCGCCCTTCGGTTGCTCGGGTGTACTCGTCTTCTCCTGTCCCTGCCGTCGCATCGCCTCGAGGTACGACGAGACCTTCGGCGTCCTCTCCGCCCTTGCATCCCACACCTGCGACTTCGGCCGCCGTCCGGACCTGTCCTCCTCGGTCTCGTCGTCGACCTTCATCAGCGCTCCTCCCGCGCTTATCAGTCGATGCGGGGGCTCCTCGCTGGCAACGACGCGCGTGTCCCCATGCTCCGGTAGGACGCGACTTGGCGACACGTCCATCCCGCCGCCTTCATGGTCGCCTCACCTGCGCTCCCCTCACCAAGTAATGCATCGCGGGCGGCCCCTGCTTCGCCGCCGCTTCGCCCAGCTTTCGCCGCACCTGCTCGGACTTGCCGCCTTCGACCCTCACCCCCAGCCGCGCGCGACTGCGAGCAAGGCCTAGGCAGCCTTCCCTCTGTGCGAACATGAGAGCGCTCTTCAGCGACGCCTCCGCGTCAGCTAGCCACACCACCTCGTTGGCCTCCGATCCCTCCCTCCACCGCGGCATGCGTAGGAAGAGCCCTCTTCTGCCCGAAACCTTCAGCAGCTTCTCGACGTGCTCTCCTTCGACCCGTACCATCAGCTGGTACACCCGGTGTACCCGCCGCACATTAAACATGCTGTGCGGGCTCAGCTTCACCTCTGCCTCTTCCGCGAGCCGCCTGCACTCCGCCTTCAGCACCCGCCCCCCCGATGGTTCCTGCAGGGCTGCCAGCGTCTCCGCTCCGCACCAGCGTGCATCCATCTCGGCGCAAATCAGCACCGTCGACGTCGGCGGGCGGTCGACTTCCTTCACATCCGCGGGCGCGTACACCACATCCCCCTCCGGAGACCTCGTCACGTATGCCGGCAGCACCTTCTCCGCGCCGTCAACCCTGCAGACCCTCCAGAGCCGCCACTGTGACCCTCCGGCATCCCCTCACGTCGTATCTTCCGCGCGCTCGCCATGGGCGCGAATGCCACCGTGGCTTCCGCCAGCTTGGTGTGTTCTACCACTGGCACTCCCCAATCCTCCTGCCTCAGCTCAATTTTCGCCTGCCTCGCCCCTTCGACTGGCTTCCCGTCTTCTTCGGCCTTCCTCTGCCCGACCTCTTCCATCGCGCGCTCGGCCGTCGGCTTCCTCTCCTTCTTGCCCGACACCTCCGTCCAGCCCCCGTTGTGCTTCTTCTTCTTCTTGCTCCCTCTTCCAGTCGACGCTTCTTGCTTCGCCACGCCGTTTCCGCCGCCGCTGTCGTCGTCGTCCTCACCTGCATTCGTCTTGCCCTTTCCAACTCTTCCGCCCGTGTCCTCTGCCTTCGAACGCTTTCCTTTCCTTTTCTTCTTCCCGCCGTCCTGTGCTTCGTCCACCGATGCCTTCCCACGCATCTCCGAGCCCTCCACCTCCCCGTCGGTTCCGTCTGGATCGATCCCCCGCTCGGCCTCCTCCTCGTCCTCCTCGTCCAACCAGATGGAGCGAGCGTCCCTCACCCGTGCACCACCCGAACGGGCCTGTTCTACCAGGCCGTTGACGGCAGCCATCAGGGTCGCCATCTGCTGGCCCTGAGCCTGCACTTGGGCGGCGAGTTCCCTGAACCCCGGATCCGCCATCGCGCGCTCACGGGCGTACTGCTTTGTGTGTATGTGTGCGTGTGAGTGTGTGTGTGTCCGTGTGTCGTCGGTTTTCTCCCGTTGTCTTCGTCCTCTTGATACTTTGTTGGTGCTTCCTTTTACCGGGACGGATCCCGGTGCCGCTCTCCTTCGAGAGTGTCCACGGCAAGACACCAATAAAGTACAGTGTTTAGTATACTGTCAAGTACAGTGTTTAGTATACCGTCAAGTACACTGTTTAGCGTTGAGTTCTTTTAAGTACATGAACCACATGGATTAGCATGCACTGTGAAAAGAAAACCACATGGTTTTCTTTTCGATTGCTTTTGAAATTACCACAGGGGACAGCCAAGCGTTGTCATAGCGACGTTGTTTTTACATCTCCGGTTGCGGACTGGGCACACGCGCACCCCCACACACGCTTTTTCTTCGGCCAGCCAATCGTTTGTCGCTGGAAACGGATACGCTGCGGATCCGAAGACCCTAACCCCACAAGGTAGCAGCTGCCGTCTTCCCATCATTGGATGAGTACAGCGACAACAAGAGTAGTGGTATTTCATTGTTGCGGCCTCCCACCTAATTTACACCTCTCGCGTGTCACTGCACAAAGTCAGACTAGAGTCAAACTCAACAAGTTTGAGAAAAGGGGGCGGCAGCAGTACCTGTTCCTGCGGATAGCTTCGAACGACGATGGTCGAGGCGTTGATGCCTTTGGACAGGATAGCGAGCCACGAAGTGTCCCCGCTGCCGTCCGCGGAAGCCCAGCTGCCTTGGCCGGAAAGGACGTTCGGCGGGCCTCCCCCGTCGCGGGAAGGCGACGTCGTAATGCTCTTCGGGTCGAGTTGCACGGGCGCTCCCGACGGGGAGAAGACTAGCAGCTGCCGCACCTTCCAGTTGCCGTGCTGTGGTGTGGAATTATGCGTTCGCTCACCGTATTCAAAAAAAGGGGGGGAAATCTTAGTTTCGTGTTCAGGCGCTTGCCTCTCATGTGTTTGATGGGGGGGGGGGGGGGGGGGAATCTTAGTTTAATGTTTAGGCAGAGCACTGCCTCTCATGCATGGTTGATGCTAGCATCAAGTCTTCTTCGAGGAAGATGTCGTCTAGGAAAGGGATGCAAAATAGCATAGAAAGTTGTAAAGAGGGAGTGTACGTCCAAAGTGGGGAATGAAACCTTGAGGGACTAGCCCCCTGTGTTTTTTTCACCGCGGTGTTGTGTGCACCTCGTTCTTCGTCTCGTGTTTCACTCTTGAACGCAGACTAATCCAAAGTCAGAGCTCATCAGTGGGTCCTTTGGATGGGGATTTTCAGTCCTGTTCCGGTGCGAGCACAACTTGGTTTCATGTGTTTTCCTTCCTTCATTCGTTTTTTAAAAAAGGGGGTATTTGGATGGGGGGAAATCTTAGTTTAATGTTTAGGCAGAGCACTGCCTCTCAGGGGGGGGGGGGGGGGGGGAATACTCGGCGCAGCGCAGCTTTGACTCCCGAATGGAAGGGGGTAGAGGGTCCGGTACAATACAAACACAATCTGATTTGTTCTTCGCTTACACCACCGTGTGTTGTTTTTTTTCACTCAGGACTTTTCCCCCTGGTGTGCGTGTCTGGGTAGACCCGCATGACAACGCGTGTTCGGTAGCTACAGCACTTGGGATCCCTTCGGTTCTTTGGATCTACGACGACAAAGGCAAGCACCCCTGACGGGGAGAAGGCCAGCAGCTGCCGCACCTTCCAGTTGCCGTGCTGTTGTGTGAAATTATGCATTCGCTCCACCCATGTGTACGCGTGTGTGTTTTGAGTGATTGAACACAGCACGCTGTCATCCGACACTTTTTGATATAGACAAGCAAACTTGTTACCATAAAAAAGGGCGGGGGGAATATTCGGCGCAGCGCTGCTTTGACTCCCGAATGGAAGGGGAGAGGGACCGATACAATGCAAACACAATCTGATTTGTTCTTCGCTTACCACCGTGTGTTATTTTTTTCACTCACGACTTTTCCCCCTGTTGTGCGTGTCTTGTCGTGTAGGGGTAGACCCTAGAGGGGGGGGGGGTAAGAATATTGTACACAAGGGTTCGTTATCTGTCGGACACATGAATTTACTAAGATCTACGACGACGAAGGCAAGCGGTGAGAAGACGCAACTGTCGCACCTTCCAGTTGCAGTGGTGGGAGAAGTAATAACGTGTCCTCAGCCTGCGTAGATTGCTAGCATTAAAAATGGAGTGAGAAAGATAAAGGCGAACCTTCGGAATACCCTTCGGGCATATGCGGAGCGA
Source organism: Diplonema papillatum (assembly GCA_030068145.1). NCBI lineage: Eukaryota > Euglenozoa > Diplonemea > Diplonemida > Diplonemidae > Diplonema > Diplonema papillatum. Next base: position 274,930 of record JAPJBO010000055.1, read on the forward strand.
GATGTAAGGCGGGCGGAGACATGAGCCTGTGTGCGTGTGAGTGGGCAGGGTGTTGATTCATGTTCTACGAACGTACGGATCTAGAAGGACTGAAGCTGCATGAGCCCCCGCCGGTGCCGAAGCTAGTGCAATTGCGGCTCAGGTGAAGTTTTGATCCTGATCTCAGGATCCTTCTCAAGTTTTCCCACACATCGCAATAGTAGCCCCGGGACCAATGAACGAGGACCCGCCTTATAATCAAAGGTTGGGAAAAAACGTAAGTTTAATGTTTAGGCAGAGCACTGCCTCTCATGCATTGGTTGATGCTAACATCAAGTCTTCTTCGAGGAAGATGTTGTCTCGAAAAGGGATGCAAAAATAGCAAATGGTAAAAAGGGGATATGAAACCTTGAGGGACTAGCCCCCCTGTATTTTTTCACCTCGGTGTTGTGTGCACCTCGGTTCTTCGTCTCAGGGTTCGCTCTTGAACGCAGACCAATCTAAAGTCACACTAGTGGCTGTTCCCGGTGCGAGCACAACTTGGTTTCATTGTTTCGTTTTCCTTCCTTCATTCTCGGTGTTTTAGGCCCAGGCTGGGAGGCGGGTGGTGTATGAGGGATGTAGGCATGATTACACACTTTAACTACGGCAAGCCAAGTTTGTAAGTGTTGCGAACCGACACCAAGAAGAAATTTGCTTTGGATTTGGTCTTGGGCCCCCACGCGCATGCATGTTGATTCGTTTCAAAAAAGACAGGCGCTTCGTTTTCTTGTGCGTGCCGGGTGATCGTTTTCCCACTTGTATTTACCATGTATATTCAGGTAAGGAATTCTGATCAACCACCAAACCACGCTGCCTACGTCTTTTCAGCCTGCGCAACGCAGTGAAGGGCAACCCGCAAGATTGCTAGACTTAGCTTGTCTGACTTTTTGTTGGTGCGCACTAGCGGAACTCACCTGCTTTGGTAAGTTCCATGTAGTACGCTGCCAACTACTAATTTTTGGTACCAACAATGCATTGTTAACACAAGAACATTTCCGGAGTTGGGGCTTGCACTGATAAACGAAGCAACGGACGATCAGCATCAACTGACCAAAGGTGATGAAAATGATTAGGCAAAAGTTTCTTGTTCTTCGCGTGTACAGGGTATAACCCTCTCTGGGGGGGGTTTCCTGTATTAGTACCTTTTCGTTGGCTTCGTTTTCTAGAGTTAAAGTTCGCTTGAAATTCCGGGGTTTTAGGGTCTCCGTGTGACCGTTCATGATTACGAGGGCGACCGCATCAGTTCGTTCGAACGACATAATGTTTTTCGTTGACCGCACTACCCTGAGCCCAAATCCTGGACGTGGTTTCAGGTGGCAAATTTGGCAAATGATCATGATCAGAAGGTCCTACTTAGCCGGTTCAGTTTCCTCACACATTGCACGTGTTTGTTTGTGCGTGCCGGTTGATCCTTTTCCCGCTTGTATTTACCCTGTGTGTATTCAGGTAAGGAATTCTGCTCAACCACCAAAACACGCTGCCTACGTCTTTTCAGCCTGCACCATACATTGAAGGGCAACCCACAAGATTGTTAGACTTATAAACACTGGGAAGGGAGGCATACAGCAAACGATGGCGGCAAGCGTGATGAACACGCGCGCGGCCTTGTCGGCGACTCTGCCCGGCGGCGCGGTCCAGAGGAGCTGCGACGACGGGAGCGAGATGGAGAACAGCTTGCTGATGGCTGCGGCGAGCGACGCCGGGTCGCCGGAGAACGTCAGCGCGAAGCGCTGTGGGCTCGACGCGCACGGCGTGGCCAGCAGCGAGGTGAACCGGCGCAGCGCGGCGGCGGTCAGCGAGCCGGTGGTCGTCTGCACCGCGGTCGACCGCAGCGCGAGCCCGATCTGCTCCTTCAACGAGTCCACCAGCCGCAGCTGGTCGCCGGCCACGTCGACCCGCAGCGCGGAGAAGCGGTCGACGCGGTCCAGCAGCTGCTTCTCCTGCTTCGAGACGGCGTCGATCACCTTCGCCGTCCACTCCTTGATCCTCTCCTTCACGCTTTCCGTCGACTCTTCTGCCTCAGCCATCGCCGCGACCAACTTCTCCCGTGAGGCTTCGAGCAGTTCTGCTCGGTCTGCGAGACGATCTACGACGCCGGCGACTTCAGCTACATCGGCGAGGCCATCTTTCGACTCGACGGACAGCGCGAGGGACTTGACGTTGTGCAGCTTGAAACGCCCGCGGCGGTGGAGCTGCGACGAGCACACCAGGCACATGGTGACGTCGCACTGCTGGCACTCAACGTCGGACGGCTGCTCTTCGCAGTGATCGCACTGCGGCACCTCGATCCCGCCGGTTGGCAGCCCCGCGACGCCTTCCTCGCCCAGGTTCGTCGTCTCCCCGCACTGCGGGCATCCCATCGAGTGCTCGGGGTCGCCGAAGGCCCAGCCCGCGGTTTTCCGGAGGAGGGTGTGCATGGTGAGCGTGAACCCGTACGACCGCTCGGCGCAGCCGAAGCAGACGCAGTGCCCGCAGTCGAGCTTCCGAGGGTCCGTCGGCGTGTGTAGGCAGCTCGGGCACGGCGCGAGGCAGAACGAGACTAGGTTCCCGGCCGACGGCTTTTCGGAGAGCGTCAGCTCCTCCATCGGGCAGTGGTGCAGGAGGGACGACACCTTCGGACGGTCCTTCGCCATCAGCGAGATGCAGAGGCCGATCAGGTTCCGCCAAACCAGCGACACCGACCGCAGGTCGGCAATGTGCTTCGGCGCGCGCGACCGCTTCTCGGCGAGCACCTCGTCGACGCTCGATGCGGTCAGCTCCGCGAACGACGGCTTTCCCCGCAAGAGAAACGCGACCAGCAACCCGACGTGGTACACGTCGACCTTGTCTGTCATCGCGGCCTCGAGCTGCTCCCAAAACTGCGGCGTCCGGACCTTCGCCAAGGTGCAGTCCGTGAAGCACAGGAGCACCTCGGGCGGCATGAAGTGCATCCGCCACGCCCCGCACACAAACACGGCGTCCAGCACCGTCCGGGGCGTCTGCGCCACGCTCCCAACAGCGTCCGCCTCGGCCGGCGGCGGCGGGTGCGTTGAACCCGTGGGGGACGGCGAGGCCGGCGGCTGCGGCGGGAGGTCTGGCTCCGGTGCGCCGCCGCCGCCGGCGGCGCGGCTGTCGTGGGCGTGTTTTTTCGTTCCGACCCCGTTCGCGCCGGGCTTCGGGTCGGCGGGGCGCGTGCCGTTGGCGCCGGGCGCGCCGCCGCCGCCGCCGCCCTGTGATGCCACCACGGCGGGGTGCTCTGCATTATGCCCGCCGCGCTGCGGGGTGCCCCCCCCGCTGGAATCCGGTGCGTTGGACTGCTGCTGCTGCTGCTGCTGCTGCTGCTGCTGCTGCGGCAGCTGCGGCAGCTGCTGGTGCTGCTTCTGCTGGTGCTGCTGCACCTGCTGCTGCTGCTGCGGCAGCTGCTGCTGCTGCTGGTGCTGCTTCTGCTGGTGCTGCTGCACCTGCTGCTGCTGCTGCTGCTGCTGCTGGTGCTGCTGCACCTGCTGCTGCTGCGGCAGCTGCTGCTGCTGGAGCTCGGCGGGGCTCGGGTCTGCGGGGGGCAGCCTCTGCGCGGCGGGCTTCGAGAGCGCGATCGCTTTGAAGACGGACCTCGAAATCAGCGGCGACGCCGCGTCGAGTCGCACCTTGGCGTTCTCGACCACCCGGAGGCACTCGGCGTCGACGAAGTGGCCGATGACCATGTTCCGGGAGTGCACGTGCTTGAGGCCGAGGAGGACCTGCGCGACGATGCTCTGTGTGTCGGTCACCGTGAACGCGCCTTTGTTCAAGACGATGTCCGACAGCGTCGTCGACGAGCTGGGATCCATCACCCAGTGGACCCCCCTATACCCGTCCTCCCACACCGCGTGGGTGGACAGCACGAAGGGGTGGCTCAGGGCCCGTACGTCGCGGACGAGTTTTGGGTCGAGGAGGGGCGCCGTGTAGTCGGATGGCCGCACCTCGAGGGAGACGAGCGTCAGGGGTTGCAGAGGGGGAAGCTTCGTGTTGCCGGCGGCGGAGGACTTCGCGAACACGGGAGAGATCGTGATGTGGAACTTCTGCAGCAGCGGCAGCTGCACGTCTACGCAGGCGAGGTGCTCGGCGTGCGCGTCGTGAAGGGCAGTCCGCCACGGCTCCGCGCACGGCTGCCGAAGTACTGGCGCGCCCGCCTGCGGCGGCGTCCGGTGCGGCCAAAGGCTCGCCTGCGGCGGTTTCCCGGCCCCCGGCAGCAGCAGCGGCGGCGCCGCCTTCGCGCCCACCCCCGCCCGGTTCACCTTCACCGGCTGAACCAGCTGCTTGCCCGCAGCTCGTGCCGGCAGCGCGGGCGCGTCGTAAGCGGCGGAAGAGGGAAAGTCCCAGTCCGCTGTCGGAACGCCGTTCATCGAGTCCATCGACGCCTCCTCGCGGGTGCGCCGGGCGGCGTTCTGCGGCGGATGCTCACCCCCGGCCGGCTTCTTCCGCGCGTCCGCAGCCTTCCCCCGCTTAACCCCGGCCGCCTCTCCAACCCCGTTCGGGTTGCCCCCACCCGCGCCCACGCGCACCCGCACGTCCTCTTCGCCGGACGCGTCGCTGCCGACGTCCGCCCAGCTGCGCAGGGTTGCGCTGCGCTGCGGGGCGTACGTGAGGGTCGGCCGGGCGCGCGCGTTGGCGAGCGGGACGTTGTGCTCGGCGAGCTTTTTTTTGACGTAAGCCTGCGGCGACGCGCCGACGGCCTCGCGGTGCTTGTCGAAGAGCGCGTCCGCCAGCAGCTGCTGCGCGGCCGGCCGCTGCCGGGGGTTCTTGCGCAGGCACCGGGCGAGGAACTGCGAGAACTCCGGTGAGAACGCCGGGGGCTTCGCCCCGGAGACCGAAGCGAGGGTGGGCGGGTCGTTGTTGACGATGTGCGTCCAGACCCTGAGCGTGGGCTCCTCGTGGTACGGAGGGTGCCCCACGGCCAGCTCGATGGCCGTTATACCGACGGACCAGACGTCCGACGTCTCCGTGTGCTCTCCGGCCCGGACGGTCTCCGGCGCCATCCAGCACGGCGTCCCCGCCAGCGGCCGCTGCAGGTGGTCCTCCCTGCACGAGAACACCTCGTGCCCCTCCCCCGACGCCTTCTGCGGCGCCCCCGCCTCCTTCCCGTCAACTCCACCCTTCACCCCTTCAGCCGGGCTCCTCGACCGCCGCTCGCTCGTCGCCGCCGGCGGGGCGCCGGCCGCGGGGTTGTCGCAGGCGGGGCTTGGCTTGTCGGAGGAGTGGGTGTGTTCCTCGCGGTTGCGCATGATGGCGATGCCGAAGTCCGACACGCAAACTTCGCCCTCCGCCGAGACGAGCAAGTTCGCGGCTTTGATGTCGCGGTGGTACGCGTCGAGGCCGTGTATGTAGGCAAGCCCTTCGAGGAGCTGCTGCAGCACGGCGACGACGAACACTTCGTCCGGGATCCCTTGCGGCCAAGTCGTGGCAATCACGTCCTTGATCGACCCGTGGGGGTGGTAGGGCATGACTAGCCACAGCACCGAGCCGTCGACGAAGCTGTTCTTCATGTGCAGCACGTTCGGGTGGCACGCCCGGCGCAGCAGGTTCGCCTCTTGGGTGAACTGCTCGATGCTGGCGCCCGATCGCTCGAGGTCGATCATCTTGACAGCCAAGTCCTCGTCCCCCACAGCCTTGCACCGTGCGCGGTACACGTTGCTGCTGCCCCCGCTGCCCACGCGCTCCCGCAGCTGGTACTGCGACGGGTCCCGCGGGTACGGCGCGAAGTCGTCGCATCCCGACATTCCTCCTCCGGTGAGAAACGCCCGGGAGGGGGCGCGCGCCGGTGGGCGGACCTCAGAACCTCCCCTTCTGCCCCCCTAGACCCCCTGTCCCCCTCCTTCGTATTTAGGTGGTTCTACTAACATTCTACGTCGTATTCAGGTGCTTCTACTAGCATTCTACGTCATATTTAGGTGGTTCTACTAGCATTCTACGTCGTATTTAGGTGGTTCTACTAGCATAATACTTCGTATTTCGGTGGTTCTATTAGCATTCTACGTCGTATTTAGGTGGTTCTACTAGCATTCTATGTCGTATTTAGGTGGTTCTACTAGCATTCTACTTCGTATTTAGGTGGTTCTATTAGCTTTCTACGTCGTATTTAGGTGGTTCTACTAGCATTCTACGTCGTATTTAGGTGGTTCTACAAGCATTCTGCACCCTAGTACTACTGGGACAACTGGTTTTGACAGCTACTGAAAAACGCAAATTGCGGACCTCTTCCTCTGTTCTGGCCTCAAACCCTTCCGCCACTCAACCATCTGCTCCCCCCTCCTTCGTCGTATATAGGTTGTTCTACTAGCATTCTACGTCGTATGTAGGTGGTTCTACTAGCATTCTACGTGTGGTTCTACTAGCATTCTACTTCGTATTTAGGTGGTTCTACTAGCATTCTACGTCGTATTTAGGTGGTTCTACAAGCATTCTACTAGGGTGCACTGCTGGACAACTGGTTTTGACAGCTACTGAAACCCGCAAATTTGGGGACCTCTTCCTCTGTTCTGGCCGCAAAACCACGTTCCGCTACCCTCAACCACCTGCTCCCCCTCCTTCGTCACGTATAGCATGGAGATACTGGTTCTACTAGCATTCTACTAGGTTTCTACTAAGACAACTGACTACTAAAACCCGCAAATTGTGGGCCTTTTTCTCTGTTCTAGCCTAAGAACCACCCCTTCCGCCACCCTAGACCTCCTTCGTCATGTATGGCGCGGAGGTATTGCTTCTACAAGGACGACCCGACCAGAACTTAGCTTCGCGTGAACTTTGCTTCGCCTGAACTCAGCTGCGCCCGAACTTTGCTTCACCAGAACTTAGCTTCGCGTGAACTTTGCTTCGCCTGAACTCAGCTGCGCCCGAACTTTGCTTCACCAGAACTTAGCTTCGCCCGAACGTTGCTTCACTGCGCCGAACTTAGCCTCGCTTCTGTTTCCCGAACTTTGACTGCTGCCTCCTGTCTCGCCCCGCGCCGGTCTTTAGCCGAGCGCACGTACTTTTGACGATGCAAGGAAAAGGCTGGAAAAGGAGAGCGAGATGTGCCGGAACTAGGCGTCGGAATACAGAACAGAAACAGAATGGGAAGGGTACATTCAACATGCGAGAAGGGTGGTGACGAAGACGTGAGGAGGCACGTTCCGAAGCCCGATTCAAACATATGGCAGGATGCCTTCGGAGAGGCAGCATCGTCGAGCATTTCCTTCCAAGCTGGCGCTTATGTGAAGAAACATGATGCTGTGCATGCATGCGTCTGTGTATGCGCACAGCGCTGTGCTTTGCCAGGGGATTTCCCCCCTGTGGCATCGTCGCTCGTATACACAGCATCGCCTTGACCGTCTCTTTACAGTCGAGGAAACGCAGGGTGTTGACCAATCTGAGGAACTCCACTGCGCTTGCCGTCAACAGCAGGTCAACCTCCAAAAACCTGCTGGAAAAAAAACCTCATTTGCGCTATGAACATCCCCGACGACGAATCGTAAGAAGCCAGCTATTGACACGGCTAGCCGGCCATCGAACGGCCGTATTTACCGCGAAAAGCTAGTATCTTTCGAAATGTGTGTCGGTCAATAAATGGGTATGCGCTGCATCTTCGGGATTGTGCGTGGCTAGCTTAGAGTGCGGCTTCTTTCGCGATGAGAGGCGAGATGCGTGTCTTTCGCATCCGTGCCACTGAAGGGTATGCAGAGTATTTCGTGATTGTGTGTGGCTAGCTAAGTGTACGTCGTATGTCGCAAATGGTAAGAGACGCGTATCTTTTGAAAGGTGTGATTGTGCGTGGCTAGCTAAGAGTGAGTCCGTCTACTTTCGCAATGAGAGGCGAGATGCGTGTCTTTCGCATCCGTGTCGACTAAAGGGTATGCAGAGTATCTCGTGATTGAGTGTGGCTAGCTAAGTGTACGTCGTTTGTCGCAAATGGTAAGAGACGCGTATCTTTCGAAATGTGAGACTGTGTATGGCTAGCTAAGAGTGAGTCCGTCTACTTTCGCAATGAGAGGCGAGATGCGTGTCTTCGCATCCGTGTCGACTAAAGGGTATGCAGAGTATCTCGTGATGTGTGTGGCTAGCTAGGCCGAGTTCCAGGCCTCTCTTCAGCAGTTCTTCTTCTTTTTCACCTGGTATGTCTTGAGTTAGGGATCTCCATGTGAAGCACGGACATGTAAACTGTGACAGTGACATGATCTTCAGTTTGGTGTTGGTTCGCTCATTGCTCAGGCTTACATTTTTGGAACACATTGCAATGTCTCGAAAAAAAAATGAGGCGAAGAATCTGTCAACTGAGGACGGGTGCCGCGCATTGTCGCACCGGCGAAAAGGGCGGGATCGACTTCCCTTTGCTGCCGGACTCTCTGCACAGCAACTCTTTGTGCTGCGGGGCAGGAAGCGGCTTGGCGTAGTGGTCGAGGAAGTCACCCTGTGGGGTTTGGATAATCTGGCACCGGTGCCTTGCAAGTAATCTCAGCGGACACCGCATGCGTACGGGTCGAACACCGATGTTACTGTAACAAACCAGCGTGCCCGAAGCAGGCGTTCGCCGTGGAGTAACAAGAGATCGATTCTCTCGACTCTTTTTGTTGGACCCTTAACCCGAGAAGGAACAATCAAAACAAAATTCTTAGCGGTTCTCTTCTGAGCTTCGTCCAAGGCCTCGTTGCGCGGAATCAATGTCAATCGAGAAAACGAGCTTCGCTGGTTTAGATATTCTGAGCCCGTGGCTCCCACCCATCAAAGCTTGGAGGCTGTGATGGCACCGCCGATCGAGGAAACGAATAATTTCACTCTAAGCGCTGCGCGCGCGGTCGGCGCAATGGGCACTTTCTGGGGTTTCTCTGGCATTTCATTTCACACGCCCGTTTTCTATGAATTCAGGCTCCCTCGGCACGGATTTCTATGGTCCCACACAGAACCGTCCTTTTTGGATCAATAAAACGCAGTTCAAAAAGCAAACCGTTTTGCCGAACTTGAAGGTCCGCTCCGCAGGCGGCTTCGTCTCCTTGTTCGAGTAGCGGCCGTGTCTGTGATGGGTTGGCAGGTTTCAAGTGGCGGGAGCGGCAGCAGCCGACACAAAGACCCGTGCGCGTTTGGGAAAATTGATTGGCCCGAACAACCCAAGTACCCTGTACCTTTAGGTGCCTCAAGGATTCCCTCGACGAATCGGGAGAGTGCAGCTGCGGATCCGAAGACCCTAACCCAGCATCTACCTGAAAAAAGAGCGCACTCCGCCTCGATTCCGACCTGTTTTGCCGCTGCCTCCGTGCTCATGAGCCCGAGGGGCTGCCGATCCTGTTACGGCGCATGAACACAAGTGCAGGAGAAGGGGTAGGGGTGAGAAAAAAAAAATCTTGATGTTGCGGCAGAATACTGCCCAGTGTGCTGAAGGTCTCATGCCTCACACAATGCTCAGGTCGGGAGCTTCCAGGTCGTCATCGTCGGTGTCGTTGTCGTCGTCGTCGTCAGCGACAAATGCATCATCACCATGCATCCGCAGAAACAGTCGGTTGACGAATGTCTGCGGATTCATGGTGGCAGCGTATCTTCTCCATGGCGTTCGTCATCGAGAAGACGCTGTCGACCCCCGTCACGCTTAGCTGTGCGGCCAGCACCGCCGTGATGTGCGTCGACAGCGCGGGAAACTTCTCTGCTGCCGTTTCCCCTCCAACACGTGTTTCTCCACCATAATGGGGTTTTTTGGCGACGGGGTATTTGCCGAGATTTTTGCGGTTAAATCCCGCACCTGAGTGGGTCGGAGAGGGCACAAAAAACTGACCCTGTTTGATACTGAGGGCGAGTGAAGGGCGAGTGAGGGCGAGTGACAGGGCGAGTGAAGACGAGTCTGGGGCGAGCCGTGACTCGCCCGCCACCTATGCCTAGGGGGGGGGGGAACACCTCCAAAACACCCCCAAATTTTTTCCCCGCTGCGCGGGGCCAAGATCCCCCCCCCCCCCCCCTCACAGTGAAAACACCCAGAAAAAAATTCCCCGCAGCGCGGGACCCCCCCCCCCCGTGTATAAGATCGGTTTTTTTTTTTTTTTTCCCGACGACAACTCGTGTCAGACTAGCCTACCCGAAGGCAGTTTTTTTTTTTTTTTTCCCGACGACAACTAGTGTCAGACTAGCCTACCCGAAGGCAGTTGATTTCTTTAGGCGAGGTTTCTCTACCGGCGGAAGTTGTTTGGGTTAGCGTTTTTTTTTTTTTTTTTTTTGGGGGGGGGGGGGGGGGGGCGATCTTAAACGCGGAAAAGAACCTACCCAAAGAAAGCCCATACGGAGTCGCTTCCACTTTGTCCCAGAGGGTGACTTCAAGCGTGGCTCTGGAACCTGTCGTGCCGGCCTTGGTCTTCGACTTGCCCGTCGAGTTCTTCGGGGACCGCGACGCCGACAGCTGCGGCAGCGGGTCGTCGTTGAGGGTGAGGGTCGCCTGGTGCGTCGGGTCTTGGTCGTCCGCGGTGAAGGGCACCCGCTTCGTGTTCTGCTTCCGGAAACCCAGCGGGTCGTACGAGCTCTCGACGATGATGTCGCGGAAGACGGCGCCTTTCGCGTTGGTCTCCCTCAAGTACGCTTCGAACTGTTCCCGCCGCCTTGCTCCGACTGCAGGCGAAGATTCGCCGTCAACCTTCGTGTTTGTGGTTCAGTTTGAGTTTGTGTCGGCATTTGCAGGGGTTTTTCCAAACACCAGTTGAGGGCCAAACTAGTAGTAGTAGTAGTAGTAGTAGTAGTAGTAGTAGTAGTAGTAGTAGTAGTAGTAGTAGTAGTAGTAGTAGTAGTAGTAGTAGTAGTAGTAGTAGTAGTAGTAGTAGTAGTAGTAGTAGTAGTAGTAGTAGTAGTAGTAGTAGTAGTAGTGTCATCCTAATCCGGAACAAGTCAGGGAGAAGAACGGAGCAATCTTTACAAACGAACGAGTGACTTAAGGTGGCCGCTTGAGCGGCGCCAATCCGAGCGCACACATCCGCGGCGGCCTCACGGTTCTCTGCCTCCACCCGCTGGACCTTTGCGTCCCACGCTACCCTGTCTGCCATCAGCTCCCGGATCTCCTCCGTGTTCGACATGCCGAGGTCGCGTTGGAGCACATCGAGATAAGAAAGCGGAGGTCGACCGCGTTTCTTCTTTCGACGCGTCGTTGCAAGAAGCACGCTCGACGCGGGCTGGTCCGCCCTCAGGCAGTGCCCAGCGAAGCGGTGCCGCTATCTCTGCAACTCAACTTCGATCCTCGGGAACTGATCCGCAAACCGACGGCACGGGTCTCTTGAAGTGTGCTGTGGGCCAGTCGGATCATGCTTGTGCCTGTCTGAGTCTGGTCTGCGTTCTCGTGGCTCGCGGACCTACAACACAGTACCCACAACCCACCGCTGCCACAGCTCCACAACTCGCTGCCACAGCTCTCCCACACAAAATCCCTTTAGTGAAGATCTTTTCACCAAAGGGAAAACACCCTGGGCATTTGTGTCCGTAATCGCGCTCATGTTGTGCTCACGTGGGCTGTGGTTGCGCTTGTACTGTTTTGCATGACCTGACCCCCCAGGGTTGACTTTCAGGACACTGGACATATATCGCATTCCACTCGTCACGGCTGTGACGAAACAAAAAAGTGTTCATGATGCCTGTTTGATGCTAGCGTCAAGACGGGGGGAAGGGACTTTTTCGGAGATTACTGTCTGCAACGGGCTAAACACGGCTCTGTGCCAGTCCTGGTACAGCGGCTCTTCTTCCTCTGTTCTTTTCTTCACTCCTCACTACTGGACGTACGCTTTCACTCTTTTACTCACTTTGGCTGGTCAAAAGGGGAGTCGACGGGAGATTGCGGTCTGCAACGGGCTGAACACGGCTCTGTGCCAGTCCTGGTACAGCCGCTCCTTCTTCCTCCGTTCTTTTCTTCACTCCTCACTACTGTACGTACTCTTTCACTCTTTTACTCACTTTGGCCGGTCAAAAGTGGAGTAGACGGGGGGAAGGGACCTTTTCGGAGATTGCGGTCTGCAACGGGCTGAACACGCTCTTTTACTCACTTTGGTTGGTCAAAAGGGGAGTAGACGGGGGGAAGGGACCTTTTCGGAGATTGCGGTCTGCAACGGGCTGAACACGGCTCTGTGCCAGTCCTGGTACAGCCGCTCCTTCTTCCTCCGTTCCCGGTCGCCGGCGGTGTCGAGGTATTCGGCTGTCTCGGTCATGATGTGCTCGTTCTCAACGACGATGCTTTCGAGGCGGCGGTGGAAGTCGCTCTCCTGCTGCTCGATCCGCAGGCGGTTGCGCTTCTCGATGTCCTTCCTGATCTGGTCCGTCTTCGCCTTGTTCGACGCTTCGCGGATCTGCCTTCGCACGTGCGCGTTCTCGCGCCGCGCCTCCCTCCCCTCCTTGTCGGTCCCGAACGTGACGACGGCGCGCTTCTTCCCGCCTTTCGGCGGGCTGCACACCATCCCTGCCTGCGCCACCTCGACGAACAGCCCCGCGTCGTGCACTTTTATCCTGCCGGGGGCCCTCTTCGCCGCGCCCTCTGAAGGGGCATCGAGTGCCAGCATCTTCGTTTTATTGTTGTAGTTTTTTTTTTTTTGTGTTTCCGACGATCCCGTGGGACGTACAGATTGGTGTCTTTCGACCTTTTTTTTGTTGATCGTTCTTCTTTTCTTTGTTCAAGAAAACGCGCCCTGGTAGAGAGAAAGAAGTCTGTGGTGTTGATTTGTTATTGCTACTTGCTCGTTGTCGACAACTTATTTTGTGTTGTTGAGGTGTGGGCCCGCTTCGCCGCGCCCTCTGAAGGGCGTCGAGTCGGCATCTATTTCTATTTTCTTTGTTCAAGAAAACGCGCCCTGGTAGAGCAGCCGCTGCGTAACACGATGGGTTCATGTGTATTCAAAAGAACTCAATGCTGACTGTAACAAGAGTTGACGTGGGCGGCTTAGGCGGGGCTACCCGCCGGTGCACGTAGCGCGAATCACCAGCTGTCCAGCGAAGTGCAATGCTGGCTCGTTGGGTCAATTTCGGGTTTTGCCAGGTTTGTGACGGATCCTCGCCGGGTTTGTGCCTGGTTCTATGAAAGGTGCAGGTCACACCATCGCAAGTATGTCGCTTCATGCAACATGTTGGAACTGGGGAAAGGAACGGGAACTGAAAGCACGTATGCGGCGGACACCTTAAGGCGACGCGCGAGTATTAGCCTCTACGTGGCAGCAGCAGCGGCAGATCGACCGACAACTCGAAGCCTGGCGAACAACAGAAAATCAACACGTAAACGCAAAACGGCCACGCGGGCGTGTGCGCCAGAAGGTGCGCCGCCGGAATCTGCACGACAGCGAAAAGGGAAGACATCTTCTTGCGGGAAGACGAGAGGCGCTGTCATGAAAGGAGCGGCTGGCGCTCTTCAGCAGCGTTCGTGCCTCGGGACTCTCTTGTTAATCATTGTGTGCCGTGGTGGCCTTTTTAGAGTGCAAGTTCGCTTAGTAGTTAGTTACTTTTTTTGTGAGCTATCCTTTCCACTCGCCTTTCGCAGCGCTTCGTCGCAGAGACGGGAGCGGGGGACGGTGGTTTTGTAGCCTCATAATGGTAAAAAGCGTTCTAGTGTAGCCGGACCATCGGTTCAGATTCGTGCTAGAGAATTAGTAGACGCAAAAAAGTGACGCTGGGATGTTGCTATTTACTTGACGGATTCAAGTCCCGTTCCCAGGAACGGGCTGCATTGGAAACGGTCGACGTGCAGGATTGGGCACTAACCTGCACAGTTAGATGGGATGTTGTTTCCGAAACGATGGATTCGGTCCGATAACAGACGGAAGACAGCTCCTGCGATGCTGTGTGAGCAGGTTTGCGACGAAAGCATGGATGTTGTGCCCAATCGGAGAAAACAGCGACACGACATCCGACACGGCGGCGTAGGCTGAACGGGAAACATTCTCGATCTAATAAAGAACGAAGATGGGAACAGCTTTGCGACGAAGCATAGAGAGAACGCAGTCAACGTATCGTGTCGTCAAATCCCGTTCCCGATTCATTGTTGCCAGCCCGACTTGCAGGATTGGACATTAGTCTCTGCATGGTTAGCTGGGATGTTGCTTCACACTCGACGGCTTCGGTCCGATGAAGACAGAAGACAGCCCCCACAACACTAACAAAATGACGGTGAGCAGGTTCGCGATGACGAAGCACGAGATGCTGTGCCCAATCTGCTTCCAAGAGCCCTCGTCGCGGAGAGAAAGGAAGAAGAACAGCGACACGATGTCCGACAGGGCGACGGCGTAGGCCACGACGGAGAACATCCTCTGCAAGCCCTCCACCATGAACTGCACCGCACAAAGAACCGCCAGCAACGGGATCCAGAGCTTGAACACCAGCAGCGCTCCCATGATCAGCTTGTCGAACTGTGTTTGCAACCGGTAGACACTGGGGAGGTCGAAGGAAGACACGCTGGCGATGTTGCCCGTGGCGAAAAACCCGAAATACACTAGGAAAAACAGCGCCGTTCCTAAAGCCGGAACGGGCAGATCCGCTTTGTAAACGGCGTGCGCCGTGCAGAGGAGGACCGACAGCACCAGCAGGAGCAGAGGCTCGTATCCAACGGAGAGGATCACCATCGGAATCTGGAGGCAAACGAGGCAGTACGGAAGCTTGCCTACGACGTTCGTGTTGAACCGAGGAAGCGCGAGCGCCGCAATCAGACAACCCCAAGCGGCAAGTCGGTTGGCCAAAGGAAGGCCTTGGCTGGTAGCTTGGAGGTGGTCTGTGTACACCACAAGGATACTCGCTCCAAACAGAAGCAAGCACGGGGTCAGAAACAATGCAGTTGAAATCGAAGGGTGGTACGACGCGAACGCGCCCGCCACTAACGCAGACGCGACGCCGGTGGGCGCTACGAGTCGGGTGAATGCTCCCAGGGACCCCACGCACGGAAGCAACGTGAACAACCCGCAAAACGCGCAGAAGCCCGGCAGAAGAGCCAACGCCAACCACTTGGAAAGACCGGCCTCCGGCGGCCCGCAGGTGCGGCGGGTCAGATTCCCGACCACGCCCAAACCGACGCCGAAGGCGCCCAGCCCTGCGGAGAAGGCCTCCCGCTGGTAGAACCCGGCCGTCACCACCAGCACGGCGAGGACAGAAGCGGCCCCGTGCCACGCGTTGACACTCGCGCCCACGAACCGCCGCGTCGCCGCCGCCTCGCGGACGATGACCGGCCAGAAGCACAGCGGGGCCAGCATGTACCCGGCCTTGAGCAACGGCATGCCCCGTAGCCACACCACCGCAACGACCACCCAAACTCCGCAGAACAAGCCGAACCCTGAGTATTCCTTCTGGCCGCTCTCGCCGGCAGCGCCTTCCTGCAGACAAGCGATGAGGGTCAGGGAAAACAGGAACCACGTCGTGTACGCAAACGCGACCGCGGCCGCCATGAAGGAATAGTCGTAGTACCGGTAGTACGAAAACCCGGTCTGCAGCAGCTTCACCACCCCGGGGCCCTCTTCGACCACCCAGGTGTGGTTCTGGGCCGGCCCGGTGGTGCTCTGCTGGATCGCGTCGACCTTCGCTTCCGCCGCCGTGGTTTGCGGCCACGGGTTGAACAGAGCGCTGCGGGATTTCCGCAGGTCGCTCGCGGAGCGCAGGCGCTCGTGGGCTTGCTTCACGTTGGAGAGTATCGCGTGGGCCCGCACGCGGGGGTCGCGGGCTAAGTACCCGGTAGGCATGGTGCCCTCCGCGTGCTTCGGAAGCGGGATCGACAGGAGCCCCGCCATGAGCATCGCGACGTCGGCGGGCTCGAGGTCCTGTCTGTCATCCGCGCGCATGCCCCACTCCGTCTCGACGTACGCCTCCTCGGCCTCGAGCGACGCGAACGCCTCGTCCCAAAAATGGATCCCCGAAGCCCGGGGATCCATTTTTGCCGGACTTTCGCCCGCCGGGGAAAATGGTGGGGTTTCGGGGTATTTTTGGTCCCCCCCCGCCGGAAAAGGAGGTTTGTCGGAATTTCGGGGGGAGGGGCGGCGGATTTTGCGCGGCGCGGCGTTGCACCGCTCGTTGACGCCGGCGCCGAACACGATGAGCGGGACGCGGGTCTCCTCCGGCGACCCGTCGCCGTGGGACCCGCGCTTCGTCATCCCGTGGTCGGCGGTTATTACGAACGCGGTCTCCGTCCGGTCGTGGCCCTCGCCGTAGAACGACGAGAACGCGTCGACGACGCCCCGCAGGCACTTATCCGCGTGCGCGAGCGTCTCGACGTACCCCTCCCCGCCGGTGCCGTATTTGTGCCCGGCGGAGTCCATTCCCAGGAAGTGCAAAAAAAACGCGGTCCGGTCGCCCCGCAGCTCGGCATCGAGCGCGGGGTTCGCTGGCGCCGTTTCGTTGAAGAACCGGGTCATCGCCTCGAGCACCCACTCGTCGACGGCTGCGGGGTCCCCGGAGAAGTCGTTGAGGGACTCTGGAAACCCGGTGGTCGTGATGTGCGTGTCGTTGCGGCCGCCCTTGAAGATCTGCACGATCTCCGGCGCGCCCCACTGCCAGACCCGCGACGCCTCCCTCCACACGGTGTCGAACGACTTGTCCGGGTTTTCCTGCCACCCCGTCGTCACGGCGCTGGGGTCCTCGTAGAACCCCCCTATCAAAGCCACGTGCCCCGGCCGCGACTCCGTCGGCACGTGGGTATGCGTGACCCCCCAGCACACGTCCTCCCTCTCCTCGAACAACTCGTGCACGAACCCCATGGTCGGCTTGCCGCTGTTCCCTTTCCCACCGTCGCGCTCCCGCAGCAAGTCCCTTTGACTCGCTTTAAACACGTAGTCCGCCGGTGCTCCATCCAACGTGATGAACACAAGCCGCTTCGCCAAGGGGGTCAAGCTGCTTCGATGGGGCCGCATCTCGCCCGAGCTTTCGAGCGGGCTCTTGTAGTAGACATCCAGCGCGCAAAGGCAGTACAACAGGTGGAACAGCACCGACGCTGCCAGGTACCCACGGGGCGTGGTCAGCGGCGCGTACACACGGTCGAGCATCTTATTTTCTTCCTTCGCCTTACCCTCCCCCCCCCCTCCACCTTCCGGCGGCCCCGAGCCTGCGGTGGTATAGGTTGCAATCTGCCAGGGCTTTCCAGGCCACGGTTAGCAGTGGTGCCCATGAACACTTTTTCGTTGAACGCTGACGCCCGCCACTAAACGCAGATCTACCTGCGTATTTGGGGGACGACGAGAACCACCCGTGTTGGCAAAGGTCAGGGGTGAAAGCATGTCTTGAGGGTTTGAATTCAGCCAGCAGGTGCTGTCAGATAGTACCGATCCTACTTTATCATCAGTTGCAACTCGTGAGGCCCCATCGGTGTATGTGCACCGTGTGCGGGTACGTTCTTCCAGTATGATGACGAATCTCTGTCCACAGACATCAGGGTGAAAGCATGTCTTGAGGGTTTGTATTCAGCCAGCAGGTGCTGTCAGATAGTACCGATCCTATTTTATCATCAGTTGCAACTCTTGCGGCAGTAATCCGGCCATCGGTGTATGTGCACCGTGTGCAGGTATTTCTTCCAGCATGTGGACAAATCGCAGTAGTAGACATCAGGGTGAAAGCATGTCTTGAGGGTTTGTATTCAGCCAGCAGGTCCTGTCAGATAGTACCGATCCTATGTTATCATCAGTTGCAACTCTTGCGGCCGTAATCCGGCCATCGGTGTATGTGCACCGTGTACAGCATGTGGACAAATCGCAGTAGCAGACATCAGGGTGAAAGCATGTCTTGAGGGTTTGTATTCAGCCAGCAGGTGCTGTCAGATAGTACCGATCCTATTTTATCATCAGGTGCAACTCTTGCGGCAGTAATCCGACCATCGGTGTATGTGCACCGTGTGCAGGTATTTCTTCCAGCATGTGGACCTAGTAGACATCAGGGTGAAAGCATGTCTTGAGGGTTTGTATTCAGCCAGCAGGTGCTGTCAGATAGTACCGATCCTATTTTATCATCAGTTGCAACTCTTGCGGCCGTAATCCGGCCATCGGTGTATGTGCACCGTGTTCAGCATGTGGACAAATCGCAGTAGCCGACATCAGGGTGAAAGCATGTCTTGAGGGTTTGTATTCAGCCAGCAGGTGCTGTCAGATAGTACCGATCCTATTTTATCATCAGTTGCAACTCTTGCGGCAGTAATCCGACCATCGGTGTATGTGCACCGTGTGCAGGTATTTCTTCCAGCATGTGGACAAATCGCAGTAGTAGACATCAGGGTGAAAGCATGTCTTGAGGGTTTGTATTCAGCCAGCAGGTGCTGTCAGATAGTACCGATCCTATTTTATCATCAGTTGCAACTCTTGCGGCCGTAATCCGGCCATCGGTGTATGTGCACCGTGTGCAGGTATTTCTTCCAGCATGTGGACAAATCGCAGTAGTAGACATCAGGGTGAAAGCATGTCTTGAGGGTTTGTATTCAGCCAGCAGGTGCTGTCAGATAGTACCGATCCTATTTTATCATCAGTTGCAACTCTTGCGGCAGTAATCCGGCCATCGGTGTATGTGCACCGTGTGCAGGTATTTCTTCCAGCATGTGGACAAATCGCAGTAGTAGACATCAGGGTGAAAGCATGTCTTGAGGGTTTGTATTCAGCCAGCAGGTGCTGTCAGATAGTACCGATCCTATGTTATCATCAGTTGCAACTCTTGCGGCCGTAATCCGGCCATCGGTGTATGTGCACCGTGTGCAGGTATTTCTTCCAGCATGTGGACCTAGTAGACATCAGGGTGAAAGCATGTCTTGAGGGTTTGTATTCAGCCAGCAGGTCCTGTCAGATAGTACCGATCCTATGTTATCATCAGTTGCAACTCTTGCGGCCGTAATCCGACCATCGGTACCTGTGCATCGTGTGCGGGTACGTTCTTTCGGCACGTGGACAAATCGCTGTCTGCAAGCAGATATCAGGGTGAAAGCATGTCTCGAGGGTTTGTATTCAGCCAGCAGAAGCTGTCAGATAGTACCGATCCTATTTTATCATCAGGTGCAACCCTCAATGCGACTATCTGGTTCTCGGTGGATGCACCAGGTACCTTCTGTCCGCAAGCAGATACCATCGTTATCATTGAGCAGCTCCAGCTCTCGAGGCCGGAATCTGGTTGTCGTGGTGGGTGGCTGGTGGTTACCTCATTCATGGGCACATTCCATGGTTGAACGAAAGCGACGAGAACGGACCTTCTGGGGAATAGAATTGCTCTACCGGCTCTAACATGCGAGCGCTGCAAGGCGCGCGGAGAAGTAAAACAATGGGCTAGAACAAAAGGGGCCAGGATACCGGTTGTTCTAAAGGCAACACGCTTTTGCTGTGGGAAGAGAATGGACACACTGCGAGCCCTTCTCCCGCGGCAGGGTGTGGACGACACAACTCCCGTGGGGATTGGGAGCTGTTGTGCAATGTATGATTCCTCCTCTTCTCCAAAGGGCAAAGTGTGTACGACACAAGCCCGCGCGGTTTTCGCTTCGTTGGGGAGAATGGGTGCGATGGTCATGCAGTGGGTCTTATAGTGCCCGCGACAAATTGCAAGGATACGGTAACGTATCCAGATCCCGTGTCGAGTGAACAGACCGGCGGGCGTGACCCACTGCGGTGCCTTCTCGTTCCAAGCGGCCGAGGCTTGTAGTCGGTCAGTACGATTACCGAGTCGCTTCACGACAAGAGTGGGGTTGAGTCAGGAGAAACTCCGAAAGAGTGGTTTTGGAAAAAATGAACGGTCTCTCGGTAGCGTGTCGGATTTCTTCTCCTCCAAGAGAAAATTTGTGTACGACAGAAGCCGGCTTGGTTTTAGCTGAGGGACGGGGATTGGTACTTTTAAGAACGCTGCGGAAGTCGGCAGCTACCGGAACGTGCGTATGCGCTTAGGTGTTGTCATATCTGGTTCGATTGCGGGACAATAAAACCTCGGGAATAAAAGACCGCGTGTTTTTCCCGTTCAAAAAAAAAAACTAAGAACAGCATCGCAGCCGCGTCATCCATCCTTCTTCGTGTCTCCGTCGCTTGGCTTCGCTGCTGGCTTCTTCGCTTTTTTCGGTGTCTTCTTCGGCGCTGCTTCCGCGTCGTCTCCGCCGTCCTTCTTCTCGTCCGCCGGCGCTGCCTTTTTGCCGCTCGGTTCTTTCGCCTTCTTCGGCGCCGCTTCGCCGTCTTCCGCGTCGTCTTCTTCGGCCTTCTTTTTGCCGCTCGGCTTCTTCGCCTTCTTCGGCGCCGCTTCGCCGTCCTCCGCCTTGTCTCCCTCGTCCTGCTTTTCGTCCGCCGCCGGCGCTGCTTTTTTGCTGCCCGGCTTCTTCGCCTTCTTCGGCGACGCCTTCTCCACCGCCTCGTCGCCGTCTCCGCCTTGTTCCTGCGGGGCCGGCTCGCCGTCGGCTTTGTCGTCCGCGGCGGCAGCCTTCTTGCCGCCCGGCTTCTTCGAGCCCTTCTTCTTCGGCGGGCTGGCGGGTGCGCCGTCGTCGGGCGCCGCGGGCGCGGCGCCTTTGCCGCCGGGTTTTTTGGCGCCTTTCCTCTTTTTGGGGCTCGCCTTGTCGCCTCCCTTTTTGGCCGGTTTGCCCTCCGCTTCGAGCCGCGCCTGCGCGGCTGGCGTCATGTGGAGTACCGGCGGCTTGATGTCGCTGACGTCCTCGAGCTCGGCGATGAACGGGAGCACTTCGAGTTCTGGGTCGTATTGCCACTGCGCGGGGTCCGCCGCCGCGTACAACTCCCAGTTGCTGCACTTGTACACGGGACGAGACACGTCGACACCACGCAAGAACCCGACGTTGCGCTTCATGTCGTGGGCTGAGAGGCTTAAGAGCCACGTGTTGTACGCTGACAGGTACAAGTACGCGTCGATGTCCGCGCAGTGATAAACGGGCACGCCGTGGTGGGCGTCCGCCCGGGTGCCGAGCAGCCGGAACACGCGGTTCAACGACTGCAGCGCGCGGCAGCGCGAGGACTCGCAGTCCTCCATGTACGTCTCGAGCCCGTTGTGCCACGGCTTCGTCGGCCGGAACGTCGGCGTCCACACGAGGCGGTCGATGGACAGGGCGTGCGGCTCCGCAGCCCCGGCGACCTGCCCCATGTCAACCTCGTGCCAGAGCGCCCAACCATTCCCCAGACAGTCCGCCACCTCCACCTTCCAAGCGACTGGGTCGTACCTCGGGGAGTCCATCCCCGTTTGGAACCGGTAAGCGAACAGGCACGAGGGCGGGTCGACCTTGAACACGATCGCCGCCGGCATCTCGCACTTCCAGAACGCTTCGGAGATCACGGTCGCGTTTTCGGGGGGGTGGTTGGGGTCGGTTTGGTACCCGCTGAAGTCTTGCGCGTCGGTCAGGGACGGCGCCGGGTCGTCGTCGGTGGGCGACGCGATGACTTGGAAGCAGCCGACCACCGCGTGGAGCGCCTCCTCGTCCCGCAGGCGCAGCGGCGTGAACCGAACGCACCGCACCTTCCGGTACAGGCACATCCGACTGTGCACCGGAGTGTGCACTCTCACCAGCTGCGTCACCTCCGCCGGCCACGGGCCCGTTTGAGGCTGCTGCTGCTGCGCCGGCGCCGGCGGCGGGTCGGCGGCGGCGGCGTCGCTGCGGGTTGCCGTCGCCGCTGCTGTTTCCGCGGTCGGCCGCTGGGTGTACTTCCACTTGTACGGGCCGCGGGTCCAGCCGTCGGGGGTGACGTACGGCCCGGATTCGTCTGTTTTCTTGACGATGCCGGGGACCCACTGTTCGGTGACCGCGTCGCGGACGACGACTGCGTCGCCAACGGAGTACGGACCCCCCGGGGAAGAGGGCGAGGAGGCCGCCGGGGCGAGGGAGGGCGCCTCTGCGTACGCCTCCCATTGCTCGACCTCCTTGCGGATCGCGTTGACCATGTCGGAGCCGGTTTTCCGGCGGCGGATGTGCTGCGGGTACACTTCGTCCCAAACCTTCAGCACCTTCGCACCCCGCCGCACCTGCGCCGTGACCGTGCCGTTGCCGTTGTCCTGCGTGACCAGGATCGGGAACCACCGCCCGGTGTGGTCCTTCCCCTCGAACTCGACGCCCACGCGGACCCGCTGGATCTCGTTGAAAAAGTAACCCCCCGGCCGGTCCCACCGCACGGACAAAATATGGTCCGGCTTCACGAAAGGCCACCCGTCCGCGGATATGCGCACCACCCGCCCAGTCGCCCACGCGTCGCGGGGATCATCCCGGACCGCCACGACATCGCCCGGTTCCCATTCCTCCTGTGGATCGACGTACTCGAGGTCGTCCGAGGATAGCCCCTGTACCCAGGTCCCGTCGGAGACCCGCACGGTCAGCGACCCTTCGCTCCTCCCCGCGACGACGACTCTGTCGCCCGGGACCCACCGCTTCCGACCCCTGTGGATTTCCTCGAGCAAGATTGCGTCCCGCTCAAGCCCGTCGGCTGGGTCCCCCGGCTCGATGGTGCGGCCGCAGACCATCTCGACCACCGGGCGGGGCGATTCACCGTCGGGTTCGACGGTCCATTGGTTGCCCTGCAGGGGAGGGTGCCCGTCGTTGTCCGGGGCCGAGTAGTAGTACAGGAGCTGCGCGCCGACGTCTCGCAGGACCCACCACTTCCCGTCGTGCAGCCGGACCTGGTACGTCGCGTCGGTCTCGCTGCAGTACCACGGGGCGCGCCCGTTCTTCGCCGCGTTCGGCGTCTGCCGCTGTGTGTACACGCCGTCGCACCCGGGGACGCCGGCTCTGTAGAGGATGATCTCCTGCAGCGGGCACTCGTACTCCTCGGCGGCCCAGCGGGGGGAGAACCCCAGGTGGAACTGCTTGCGCAGCATCCCGTCCGCGTCGACCCGGTTCGTCGCGAGCTGAGGCCGCAGCTCCCCGTCGAGCTCGATGCCGATCTTGACCAGCAACTCGGCGATCCGCGGCTCGGGGTTCACCGCCATCGCCTGGCAGAACGCGCGGGCAAACAGCCCTGCGTGGCCATCACGCCGGCCCCTGTCGATTTCCTTCGACGATGGCGCGAGGGCCATCACCGTGACCGAGCACCTGACCCCCTGGAACGGCGCGCCGTGCGAGAAGTGCAGGGCACCACCGGGCTCGGTGACGATCTTGTACGGGAGGTCCCACAGCGGCGTCGCCGGAACCGTGTCGAAGAGGCACGTCACCTTCACGCCGGGCGGCAGCTTCGCGAGGAATTCGCGCAGGAGCCGCTCGTCGGTGAGGACGCCCTCCCGCGCATGGTCCACGGGCAGCAGCGCGTTCTCAACCTCGTGCTCGTCGACGACGACGGACGCGTTTCCGATGAAGCCGAGGAACAAGCAGTCCCCGAACTTCGCGCCCTCTGCGAGCCAGTCCAGGGCGACCTCCAACCGGGCCCGGGTTGGGATCGAGTCCGGGACTGCGTCGTTCAGGATGCGGAGCTCGCCGGTGAACCCGATGGCCTGCAGCCACTGCGAGAGCATCGCGGCGGCGGGAATCGCGTAGCGCTGCTCTCCGACCCGCTGCTTCTTGTACGTGACGCCCGCGATGATTCCGCGGCGCGCGCCGGGGATCCCGGCCTCCTCGCCGGGCTGCTTCCGCTTGCGGATCTGCCGCCAGCCGTGCGGCTGCTGCCGGGGGAGGTGCTCCCACTTGTCAAGGAGGACCAGCGGCTGGTACATCCTGCGGTTCCAAGGGGTGCCATCCTCGAGCGTGATCAACGCGTCTACGATGATGTCCGGGTGGTACCGCGTGACTACCCCGGGGACCCACGACTCGTCATCGGCGTCCCGCACTTCGACATGATCGCCAATGGAGTAGATCATGTCGAGTTTGTACGGCACTTCCGAGACGCGGTCGCTGGTGATGCCCCGCCAGCGGATGGCTTCCGCCGCGACCGAGTCGCGCTCGACGAGGTTGCCGACGTCTACGTCGGTCCAAGTCATGCCCTCTGCGGTGCCGTCGAAAACCAGCACCTCGCACGTCAACCCGTCGTCTGCCACCTTCAGCACGCGCACGGGGTAGTAGTCCCCGTACTCGTCCGGGGCTAGGTACTCCTGTTCCCTCGACACGCCCTTCGGCGCGTCGCCGAACCCGGACAGCCCCCGGATGTCGTCCCAGCTGTACTCGCCGGGCCAGACGATGTGCTCGCCGCGAGGCCGGACGAGGAAGCTGCCGGCCCGCGTCTGCCGGACGACCTTGCCGACGACCCACTGAGCGTCGGTGCCGTCGCGGACGACGACGTTCTGCCCCCAGTGGTGCAGCACACGGTGCCGGGCGGGGCCCCCAGGCAGCTTTCCCCACGGCTGCTCCTGCGCGTCGTCGAGCACGGCGTCGACCGTCGCGCGGACGTCGCCGTGGTGAGGCGGCAGCGGCATGTCGATCTCGACGTAGACCCGGTCGTCGTTCTTCCGCAGGTTCCCGACCGCTTCGGCCACGGTGATCCCGCGGTCCGTGACCCATCGCTCCGGCTCGCCGGCCGCCCAGTGCAGCACGTCCAGCGGCGTGGCCCCGCCTTCGGTGATGGCGCTGTCGGTGCAAGAGAGTTGAAGAAGAAGAAAGAAAGAAGAAAGAAAAAAAAAAAGAAAAAGGCCGCTCCTGTCCAGGAACGTGACGGTCAACCACAGCTTGCAAAGCTTGAGTCGGAGGCAGCACACTGCCACAACCCCGTCCGCTCTGCCCTGCGGCTGACCGTCTCGATGAGCTTGTGTTCAGCGCGAGCGCCAAGCCCCAAGGTGCGCCAAGCCTTGATGCTTTAGTTTGGGAAATCGGTAGCCACTTGACCCGTAGGCCCGTGGCTCTGCAGTACCGCCGAACACGTGAAGCTTGGCTCCCGTGTAGCAGGCTTTCCCTGGTACCTAGCAAGAGAGTTGAAGAAAGGCTAAAGATAAACAGTGGTGTCATCTGAGGGGGGTAATCTCAGGGGTCCACGTGATGAAGCAGTTAGACACTGGGAACTTGTTAAGTACATGGACCACATGGATCAGCATGCACTTAAACATGCCGCTAAGCAGCGGCTGCCGGCTTATCCCGCGGCACCTTTTATATGTGGTTGCCATGAATAACTGCATTATAGAAAGAGTAGCGAGATGAGCCTCCAAAGGGATCCAGGCATGTTAAAAGCAAGACTCTTTTCTGACGGCTGCATGACGGTTCTCGTATCGACTTTCGTCGTGCGTCAATTTCCTCAGTGAAACTGTATCAGGCAGGCCGGGTAGACACCTAAAGTCACGTGGCAATGCTGTGAACAACTGGCAAGCAGTGAGTATACAACGGCACGTTGATCTCGACGTGGATCTGTCAGGATCTTGCGACCCATCAATCCAACTGTTCGATACAGAATGATGACACGTGCCGGACGAAATTCTCTTTCCTGTACGCTGATTCTCACCACGGCGACGTCCGCGCGACGGTCGACATATAATGCACGAAAGTACATACCAGATGTAGTACGGACCCGTTCCTATCTCACCAGAAATTGCCCACCGGTCCTTTCGATTCATGAACAGCACTCTGTGTTGATTGGGATCCATAGGCGTTGACTTTATCTCTCCTCCTTCGTTTTTTGCAAGTTGGCAAGACTTGCAGGGACCGAACTTGGTGCACAGAAGAGAGCACTCAACTGTAGAATCCTGACGCACCGGATCTTTTTGCTCAAAATACGAGGAGGCAGCCGGTCAGGTTGCGCTCATCTTCTTTGATATTTTCTCCTTTCACCTGCTCGCCTACCGCTGCTGATGCATAGCCCCGCAAACTGGCGTTGCTACGTCGGCTAAGTGTCAGCGAATAGAGCTGCAAGCCACTGATGCAACTACAGTGAGCCCCAGTACACAGTAGGTCCGACCTGTGCCTGGGCATACGGAGGCGTTAGAGTATCCATTCTTTTTCGTCCGACACCCTAAATGAACGCGTTCGCCGGTATCTACCACATACCACTACGTAGTACCATAGGTACTACAGGGTACTCTGTAGGTAGTATGTAGGTAGTATGTATACCACCATACTACGTATGTGTGTATACTACCACGATACCATGCATCTAGGACCCCACGGATCTTTCAAATTCGTTGTACGGCTGAAAAAGTCGAGGCCCGGCGTCAGAAAGGCCAAAACAATGATTGGTCCAATGTTGATATCGGCATGCCGCGGGTGGGGGATGTACTCTTTTTTCCAGAGAAGATACGCAATGAAGAGATCGGCTTCGAAACTGTTCAACAACGGTGCCGGAAGGTCTTTTTACTGATGATAAGCCCGACTTGCGGCCAGGCCGAAAATATGCCTTTTTGTATGTAAGATCTTTTACACGACAAAAGAAAGGCACGGCATGCAGCAAGCAAGCTGCTTTTGTTGCTCTGGACGGTTGGTGCAGCACCGACGGCACGCCAGAACCCAAGTGGTCTCGGGCAAGCAGTGGCCAAGTCGAGTCTGGGTCACGAAGAAAGAGTCCGTGAAATCTGAACTTCAACCCGTTGACTGCAGCATTCGACAGGGTAGAACCGATAGAACACTGCGATGGTTGATGCCACGGTGGGTTCAAAAGAGTGGAGAATCTGAAAACTGGGGATGCTGAAGAAACAGGAAGCTCCCACCCGCTGACGTAACCATCTGTACGGCATCGGTTGCGGCGAATGTTGCTTCCCTGTTCTCGCGCGCCGTGTCGAGCGTTTCGGCATCCGCAGCAAGTCGTGGCCTGAGGTATGGCGCATGGTTTGTGCCCGGCCGCGAGCGCGTAGCATCGCTCAGGCCGGCCGGCGCCGTCGCAAACGCGTGTGCCTGCTTCATCTCGAAACGGGGGGCAAAAGGGGGAAGGCAACACGACGCTCGCCCAGCTTTGGGATGGCCGTGTTGGGGCTGGCTTCAATAATTGGAGGATCCGCGCGGGCCTTTCAAATTGCTGAGCGGACGGGACGATCGCGGCAACTCGCGGCGCGTCAGTGGATGAGATGCGGCGGTCGCTGCTTCCAGTCGTGCTGTTCGAGGCGTTGAAAAAGGTCGTCGCAGCAGAGATGCGCCAGTTTCTCGTGAAAACGAGAGCGTGAAGCCTCGAATGCTGGCTGCAATATTCGGCGTGGTATACAGAGATACCTACCAAGGTTTACCAAGGTTGACGCCGGGGCCATCAAGAAGGTCCTGGATGACGTCTACGGGTCGGCAGAAGACTCGTACCGGGAGACAGTGGGTCTCGACGAAGCGCCGGCGGAGTTCAAGAAAGTAGAGAAACTCCTGTCCGGTGCGCATATGGGCCCTGCTGGCAGTCTGCAGGGCAAGTACGCGTTCTTGGATGGGCGCTGCTGCTGCCGGGAGGTCAGGGACATGCTTCGAGTGGATGAGGAACTCCAGGAGTCGACCTGTTGTCCTCGCTGTTGGAGACGCTGGCTCCCTAGCCACCCATTCCAACGGACACCCGCAAGGCTCGTATGACATAGTGGTTGCGACCAAGGAAAGCAACACGTCAACGTACGCGAAGAACATCGGCCTCCTAGCCGAGCTGAGAACCATCGTGGTAGGCTCGAACTCTTGCGGATGAGTGCGACAATGAAGATGAGCGTGAAATGAGAGTGAAGCTTGCGGGCCGATGTTCCCGCGAAGGCATTAAAAAGTGTCGTGGCTCCATTTGTGCGCAGCCGGGGGCGTTGAAAACAAGAAAGAGCCTGGCGCTCGCTACCGCGAGGACCCGAAACCTGAGCAAGCTTTCGGAATTTTACCTACAACTGGCCGCTGCTCGCACAAACTGCAAACCCTCTAACCACCATCCAGTACCAGAATGCCGTACTTGCCGGATGGCAGTCGTGGAAGTAGAGGCGGGGAGACATCAGCGGAGAAGTGCGCTGTGAGCAGTGTGGGCGGCGGGACGGTGCAGTGCGCACCGGCCCGCCACACCGGGCACCGCACCAAAGCAGTCGGTGCAGTGCGCTGGTTCGGGAGGAGGAGAATCGACCTAGGTTCCGCAATTTCTCGTTGGTCCACTTGGCGGACCTTCTTCAACAAATTCTTGCTCGAGATCAGCTCCGACGAAGATATCCGCGAAGATTAGACCCGGATAACATAAAACGTGTAAACGTTTACGTGGGTCTTCACAAGATGCAGGGCACAGGACGTGGACTCTCGGGCGATCGATCCTTCAAGATTCCTTGGCAATCTCCCCAACCTGTGTGCCTCCACTTTTTCCATGCACCCGTATGGATTGCAAAGCCCGCATGTAAAGACCCGCGAACCAAGCACACACGGGTTTTTTTTTTCGTGGATATCTTCATCGGAGCTGTTCTCGAGAAATCGCCTGAAAAGGTCCGCCAAGTGCTCAAACAAGGAAATGTGATACCAGAGGCTCGAGTCCGCCTTTTCCAAACTTCCAGGTGCGCAATACAAAGTGTGAGGGAGAGAGGCTCGTGTACTATAAAATGTCATTAGTCGGTCAAATATTAACCTTCTAAGACTAGCTTCGCGGCTCCCACCAAGGAAAAAAAATTTAGTATGGCGCTTCCGTTTGTTGTGCGCACCAGCGGCTTTTCACCTGATTTGGTGAGTTGCTTTTAGTACGCTGCCAACCACTAATTTTTAGTACCAACACTGCATTGTTAACACAAAAAAAAACGGAGGAATTCCTCAAAAAAAAAAAAGAGAGAGAGAGAGAGAGAGAGAGAGAGAGAGAGAGAGAGAGAGAGAGAGAGAGAGAGAGAGAGAGAGAGAGAGAGAGAGAGAGAGAGACGAGTTAGAGTGCAGGGACCATCTCTCCGAGGAGTATCCGGTCGCCCCACTACTATCCACTACGGCGGGCGCAAGTCGTTGCGCCGTGGGCGCGGAGCGAGCCGTGGCCCTGTCAAAGATGATTGTTGCACCGATGGTGGCGCAGCCGGGGGCGTTCTGACTGGCGGACGAGACCAAAAAAGAAAAATGGGCGTGTGCTTGTTTGTACGTGCGGACAAACTGCCCGAAGGACCCTGGCGGGAACCGTTCGCTCACCTCATTTCCGGGCTGCACAGGCAGCTAGCTCCGGAAGGTGGAGTTCGACGCTCTGGACCAGAAGAAGCCGAGAAGGCCAAGGTCGACACCCGGCTGCTGGACGACTGGCCCATCCAACTCGCTGTTCACCGCCACGAGCTCCGCGACAGTGTCCGTCAGAAAATTACCTCCCAAAATATGCTGAATAATCGATCCGGAAACCACCTTCAGGCAAGGAAAGCTTGGGCTCGCGAACTAATACTCTCCTCCTCGCCCGTCTCGCTGCTGCGTGATGCCAGATTGATGGTGCGTAACAAACGTAGAAAGGTCATGCAGAGATTCTCGTGTGTATGCCACGAACTTCCGCGAGCGACGGGGTAATAACCTTTGCACAGTTCTCGTCGGAATAGTATTAATCTTCTAAGATCTTCGATCTTACCTACCACCCCCCGTGTTTAAGACCGCGCCCTCCCCCCCCGTGTATAAGATCGGTTTTTTTGAGAAATGAGGGCGATCTTATACACGGGGGGGGAGTGGGGTGGGGTCCCGCGCAGCGGGAAAGTTTTTTTTTTGGGCGTTTTTACTGTGGGGCAGGGGTCTTTAAAAGTTTGGGGGTTGGAGCGGAAAACCCGGTGTCAGCCAAAAACCGGTGTAAGGTCATTTTTTTTTTTTTTTCCAACACTTGGGCAGCAGGGATGCCTTGGGACGAAAATCTACGCTCTAAACCGGGGTTTTGGGGAATCACGCGGCATTCAGCGGTGACCCTACTGTAGCCCGACCCGCACAGTAGGCTGTCTTGACGCTTCGGGTGGGGGGAGACCTGCCCGCGCAGCGATATATTTTGTGGTGGTGAGCCACCTTTTGGCTTCTGCGTGCGTGTGCCGCCTCTCGTGCACGATTGAACCAGCGTTAAACTCCGGAACACCGATCCAGCAACTCTTTTTGTGGCGGTTTTGTGTTTCTTACTGGGGGGGGTCGAATACAGGAGGTACCTTGAATAGAAGAGGTACCTTGAATACAAGAGGCATTTTGGAAATCTGGCAAAAAGTTGGATTTTTTCTTGGTCCGCATAACAGACCTTTTTCGACGGTTTTCTGATTGCGATGAGCTCCGATGAAGAGAACCGTGAAAAATAGACCCGGGGACCAAAAGTTATGTGCATGATTCGTGGGCCTTTACCAGATGCGGGGCACCGGGCGTGGAACCCACAGGTTTTCAATGGAAAGGACGGGAATCGACCCACTGGTTGGTGACATTTCTTTGCTGGCCCGTGTAGCAGACCTTTTTCGGCGAATTTGTGCTCGCGTTCAGCTCCAATGAAGAGAACTGTGAAAAATAGACCCGGGGGCCACAAAGTACGTGCGTCTTTCAAGAAGAAGGGAGTTCCCGCGGGCTCCGGTGTTTGCGGTACTTTTTTCAATTTCTTTTTCGGGAAAAGTGCAGGATCGGCACAAGAGGTACCTCTTGTATTCGACCCCCCCCAGTAAAGGAGCCCTGCGCCGCAGGCGCGGAAACTTTTAAACGGTCGCACTTTCGGATCAAAGCAGATGGGCAGTAGGGTGGCTCGTCACAACTAGGTTGGCGCACATGTCAATTAAACTTGCGCCGCAGGCGCGGAAATTTTGACGGTCGCACTTACAGCTAAACAGATGGACGGAAACACGTTGGTTGTTCACCGGCTGCAGCAGGTTTTCGTCCTGCACAACGCCCCTGCATTGCCTGCCACGGTGGAACACTGTGAACAGAATGAGCAAATAATGCGGTAGCCCCATTACAACACAGTAACACCGACACAGTGGAGACTTGGCGCCCGGTTCATCGACCTCATTTCGTCTCGAGACGTCCCAGGTCGTGGCACGCTCCAAGGACCCGCCTCACCCTAGTCGTCCTGGTGTACGGAAAGACCGACAGAAGCGGCAAGGGCCACTCAGTGCTGATGGGAAGGGCGGGCGTGGTACCCGTTGTGGAATCGGCGAGTGAAGTCGGGGAAGAACTACATGTTCTTCCCCTCCGGACAGGCGCCAGTATATCCCCTATGACAACCATTTGGCTGAACCGGGAGCTACCGGAGAAGGTATGTATGTGCTTGGATGTTGCACCTGGTTCGATTCTGCATCTAAGCAGATACACGCAGGTCCAGCCTCCGAAGCGCGCCGCCGCGTGATGGAGCGAGAATGCTGCGGTTCGAATAAACCAAACCCGGATTTCTCTTGTTCGCAATAGTTCCGGGAGCTAGCGACACTTCATCAGGCACGCAAGAAGGGAGCCGCGCGGGTACTGCAACGTCACAGGCTACGAATTCCCCGGAATGCCTTCGACACCAGACCGTAGAGCCGGCTGCCACAGGTCAGAGCGGACGGGGTTGACGCTCTGTGCTTACTCTGTCTCATGCATTGCAGAAATACTGTATTTTGCCCCCAGCGGTCTTTTCTCGTCCCCAAGCAGCTTGCGCCACATTCCGGATATCCGTAGAACGCCGGTTCAGGCTTGGGCTCTGCGTGTTACTGGGAGCATCGCTGTTGCTTTCTTTTCCTGCGCTGAGTTACATGCTTAAGTTTAGCGCGTAGATCTTCAACGGCTGAGGTCGGTGACTGCCGCTAGCTCGGAACCTGCCACAGCTTGCTGCCGCTAGCTCGGATCCTGCCTTTGAAGTGCTCAGGGTTCTGTTGCTTCCTTCAAACTGCTCCGAAGGTGGTCTGCCCAGTGCATCAAACAATTGATTGTCCAGCAGGCGGACGGATCAACTGTGGCTGAAGAGCTCTGGCCTTTTCGACTACGCCGAAACTTGGGTTAGTCAGGATCATGCCAACGACGAAGACGCCCACGTGAGAATGGGCTTCCTCCGGCATTTTCGAGGGTAAGCGGGAGCTTCCTCGAGGTCGTACAAGCAGATATATCAGGGTGAAAGCATGTCTTAAGGGTGTGTATTCAGCCAGCAGAAGCTGTCAGATAGTACCGATCCTATTTTATCATCAGTTGCAGCTCTCGAGGTTCTCTCTCCCAGTCAACAGCTCGTGGTGGAACTCGCTGTCTGCAAGCAGACATCAGGGTGAAAGCATGTCTTGAGGGTTTGTATTCAGCCAGCAGAAGCTGTCAGATAGTACCGATCCTATTTTATCATCAGTTGCAGCTCTCGAATTTCTCCAGTCAGAAGCTCGTGGTGTACAACAGAGAACTCGCTGTTTGCAAGCAGACACCAGGGTGAAAGCATGTCTTGAGGGTTTGTATCCAGCCAGCAGAAGCTGTCAGATAGTACCGATCCTATTTTAACATCAGTTGCAGCTCTCGAGTTTCTCCCAGTCAGCATGGTGTACAACAGACAACTCGCTGTTTGCAAGCAGAATCAGGGTGAAAGCATGTCTTGAGGGTTTGTATTCAGCCAGCGGAAGCTGTCAGATAGTACCGATCCTATTTTATCATCAGTTGCAGCTCTCGAGGTTCTCTCAGTCAACAGCTCGTGGTGTAACTCGCTGTCTGCAAGCAGACATCAGGGTGAAAGCATGTCTTGAGGGTTTGTATTCAGCCAGCAGAAGCTGTCAGATAGTACCGATCCTATTTTATCATCAGTTGCAGCTCTCGAATTTCTCCCAGTCAGCATGGTGTACAACAGACAACTCGCTGTTTGCAAGCAGAATCAGGGTGAAAGCATGTCTTGAGGGTTTGTATTCAGCCAGCGGAAGCTGTCAGATAGTACCGATCCTATTTTATCATCAGTTGCAGCTCTCGAATTTCTCCCAGTCAGCATGGTGTACAACAGACAACTCGCTGTTTGCAAGCAGAATCAGGGTGAAAGCATGTCTTGAGGGTTTGTATTCAGCCAGCGGAAGCTGTCAGATAGTACCGATCCTATTTTATCATCAGTTGCAGCTCTCGAATTTCTCCCAGTCAGCATGGTGTACAACAGACAACTCGCTGTTTGCAAGCAGAATCAGGGTGAAAGCATGTCTTGAGGGTTTGTATTCAGCCAGCGGAAGCTGTCAGATAGTACCGATCCTATTTTATCATCAGTTGCAGCTCTCGAATTTCTCCCAGTCAGCATGGTGTACAACAGACAACTCGCTGTTTGCAAGCAGAATCAGGGTGAAAGCATGTCTTGAGGGTTTGTATTCAGCCAGCGGAAGCTGTCAGATAGTACCGATCCTATTTTATCATCAGTTGCAGCTCTCGAATTTCTCCCAGTCAGCATGGTGTACAACAGACAACTCGCTGTTTGCAAGCAGAATCAGGGTGAAAGCATGTCTTGAGGGTTTGTATTCAGCCAGCGGAAGCTGTCAGATAGTACCGATCCTATTTTATCATCAGTTGCAGCTCTCGAGGTTCTCTCCCAGTCAACAGCTCGTGGTGTAACTCGCTGTCTGCAAGCAGACATCAGGGTGAAAGCATGTCTTGAGGGTTTGTATTCAGCCAGCAGAAGCTGTCAGATAGTACCGATCCTATTTTATCATCAGTTGCAGCTCTCGAATTTCTCCCAGTCAGCATGGTGTACAACAGACAACTCGCTGTTTGCAAGCAGACACCAGGGTGAAAGCATGTCTTGAGGGTTTGTATTCAACCAGCAGAAGCTGTCAGATAGTACCGATCCTATTTTATCATCAGTTGCAGCTCTCGAGTTTCTCCCAGTCAGCATGGTGTACAACAGACAACTCGCTGTGCAAGCACACATCAGGGTGAAAGCATGTCTTGAGGGTTTGTATTCAACCAGCAGAAGCTGTCAGATAGTACCGATCCTATTTTATCATCAGTTGCAGCTCTCGAATTTCTCCCAGTCAGCATGGTGTACAACAGACAACTCGCTGTGCAAGCACACATCAGGGTGAAAGCATGTCTTGAGGGTTTGTATTCAACCAGCAGAAGCTGTCAGATAGTACCGATCCTATTTTATCATCAGTTGCAGCTCTCGAGTTTCTCCCAGTCAGCATGGTGTACAACAGACAACTCGCTGTGCAAGCACACATCAGGGTGAAAGCATGTCTTGAGGGTTTGTATTCAACCAGCAGAAGCTGTCAGATAGTACCGATCCTATTTTATCATCAGTTGCAGCTCTCGAATTTCTCCCAGTCAGCATGGTGTACAACAGACAACTCGCTGTGCAAGCACACATCAGGGTGAAAGCATGTCTTGAGGGTTTGTATTCAACCAGCAGAAGCTGTCAGATAGTACCGATCCTATTTTATCATCAGTTGCAGCTCTCGAATTTCTCCCAGTCAGCATGGTGTACAACAGACAACTCGCTGTTTGCAAGCAGAATCAGGGTGAAAGCATGTCTTGAGGGTTTGTATTCAGCCAGCGGAAGCTGTCAGATAGTACCGATCCTATTTTATCATCAGTTGCAGCTCTCGAGGTTCTCTCAGTCAACAGCTCGTGGTGTAACTCGCTGTCTGCAAGCAGACATCAGGGTGAAAGCATGTCTTGAGGGTTTGTATTCAGCCAGCAGAAGCTGTCAGATAGTACCGATCCTATTTTATCATCAGTTGCAGCTCTCGAATTTCTCCCAGTCAGCATGGTGTACAACAGACAACTCGC
Source organism: Diplonema papillatum (assembly GCA_030068145.1). NCBI lineage: Eukaryota > Euglenozoa > Diplonemea > Diplonemida > Diplonemidae > Diplonema > Diplonema papillatum. The sequence continues at coordinate 309,272 of JAPJBO010000055.1, forward strand.
TGTTTGCAAGCAGAATCAGGGTGAAAGCATGTCTTGAGGGTTTGTATTCAGCCAGCGGAAGCTGTCAGATAGTACCGATCCTATTTTATCATCAGTTGCAGCTCTCGAATTTCTCCCAGTCAGCATGGTGTACAACAGACAACTCGCTGTTTGCAAGCAGAATCAGGGTGAAAGCATGTCTTGAGGGTTTGTATTCAGCCAGCGGAAGCTGTCAGATAGTACCGATCCTATTTTATCATCGGTTGCAGCTCTCGAGGTTCTCTCAGTCAACAGCTCGTGGTGTAACTCGCTGTCTGCAAGCAGACATCAGGGTGAAAGCATGTCTTGAGGGTTTGTATTCAGCCAGCGGAAGCTGTCAGATAGTACCGATCCTATTTTATCATCAGTTGCAGCTCTCGAGGTTCTCTCCCAGTCAACAGCTCGTGGTGTAACTCGCTGTCTGCAAGCAGACATCAGGGTGAAAGCATGTCTTGAGGGTTTGTATTCAGCCAGCAGAAGCTGTCAGATAGTACCGATCCTATTTTATCATCAGTTGCAGCTCTCGAATTTCTCCCAGTCAGCATGGTGTACAACAGACAACTCGCTGTTTGCAAGCAGACACCAGGGTGAAAGCATGTCTTGAGGGTTTGTATTCAACCAGCAGAAGCTGTCAGATAGTACCGATCCTATTTTATCATCAGTTGCAGCTCTCGAGTTTCTCCCAGTCAGCATGGTGTACAACAGACAACTCGCTGTGCAAGCACACATCAGGGTGAAAGCATGTCTTGAGGGTTTGTATTCAACCAGCAGAAGCTGTCAGATAGTACCGATCCTATTTTATCATCAGTTGCAGCTCTCGAATTTCTCCCAGTCAGCATGGTGTACAACAGACAACTCGCTGTGCAAGCACACATCAGGGTGAAAGCATGTCTTGAGGGTTTGTATTCAACCAGCAGAAGCTGTCAGATAGTACCGATCCTATTTTATCATCAGTTGCAGCTCTCGAATTTCTCCCAGTCAGCATGGTGTACAACAGACAACTCGCTGTGCAAGCACACATCAGGGTGAAAGCATGTCTTGAGGGTTTGTATTCAACCAGCAGAAGCTGTCAGATAGTACCGATCCTATTTTATCATCAGTTGCAGCTCTCGAATTTCTCCCAGTCAGCATGGTGTACAACAGACAACTCGCTGTTTGCAAGCAGAATCAGGGTGAAAGCATGTCTTGAGGGTTTGTATTCAGCCAGCGGAAGCTGTCAGATAGTACCGATCCTATTTTATCATCAGTTGCAGCTCTCGAGGTTCTCTCAGTCAACAGCTCGTGGTGTAACTCGCTGTCTGCAAGCAGACATCAGGGTGAAAGCATGTCTTGAGGGTTTGTATTCAGCCAGCAGAAGCTGTCAGATAGTACCGATCCTATTTTATCATCAGTTGCAGCTCTCGAATTTCTCCCAGTCAGCATGGTGTACAACAGACAACTCGCTGTTTGCAAGCAGAATCAGGGTGAAAGCATGTCTTGAGGGTTTGTATTCAGCCAGCGGAAGCTGTCAGATAGTACCGATCCTATTTTATCATCAGTTGCAGCTCTCGAATTTCTCCCAGTCAGCATGGTGTACAACAGACAACTCGCTGTTTGCAAGCAGAATCAGGGTGAAAGCATGTCTTGAGGGTTTGTATTCAGCCAGCGGAAGCTGTCAGATAGTACCGATCCTATTTTATCATCGGTTGCAGCTCTCGAGGTTCTCTCAGTCAACAGCTCGTGGTGTAACTCGCTGTCTGCAAGCAGACATCAGGGTGAAAGCATGTCTTGAGGGTTTGTATTCAGCCAGCGGAAGCTGTCAGATAGTACCGATCCTATTTTATCATCAGTTGCAGCTCTCGAATTTCTCCCAGTCAGCATGGTGTACAACAGACAACTCGCTGTTTGCAAGCAGAATCAGGGTGAAAGCATGTCTTGAGGGTTTGTATTCAGCCAGCGGAAGCTGTCAGATAGTACCGATCCTATTTTATCATCAGTTGCAGCTCTCGAATTTCTCCCAGTCAGCATGGTGTACAACAGACAACTCGCTGTTTGCAAGCAGAATCAGGGTGAAAGCATGTCTTGAGGGTTTGTATTCAGCCAGCGGAAGCTGTCAGATAGTACCGATCCTATTTTATCATCAGTTGCAGCTCTCGAATTTCTCCCAGTCAGCATGGTGTACAACAGACAACTCGCTGTTTGCAAGCAGAATCAGGGTGAAAGCATGTCTTGAGGGTTTGTATTCAGCCAGCGGAAGCTGTCAGATAGTACCGATCCTATTTTATCATCGGTTGCAGCTCTCGAGGTTCTCTCAGTCAACAGCTCGTGGTGTAACTCGCTGTCTGCAAGCAGACATCAGGGTGAAAGCATGTCTTGAGGGTTTGTATTCAGCCAGCGGAAGCTGTCAGATAGTACCGATCCTATTTTATCATCAGTTGCAGCTCTCGAATTTCTCCAGTCAGAAGCTCGTGGTGTACAACAGAGAACTCGCTGTTTGCAAGCAGACACCAGGGTGAAAGCATGTCTTGAGGGATTGTATCCAGCCAGCAGAAGCTGTCAGATAGTACCGATCCTTTTTTGTCATCAGTTGCAGATCTCGAGGTCATGATGTGGTTCTCGGTGGATGTGCGCCCATGTTCCTTCTCCCAGTCCATCTCGTGGTGTGACAACGGACCAATCGCTGACGCAGGACTGGCAATCTTCAATCTTTGCCGACTACCAGCCAATGGCCAACCGAGAGACAGACGACCCAATTTTGAATGTAACAAAATACATGTGTAGGTTTGTAGACTACTTTCGTTTTGTTTTGTTCTGCTCGCTGCATCTTCTATTTATTGATATAACGTGAGCTACGCAAATGACCCCTTTATTATCCTATGTTTGGTAGTCAAGTTAGTCGAAAGCGGCGTTTGTGGATCGGGATTGGGATTATAACTCAACTCACAACGTGGCAGACAACACACGACAGCACACCTTGGCTCGTATCCATCTTCGATGTCGCTCTGCGAACGAACCATGCTCCATACGGGGAGGTTGTTCACGAGAACCGGCCTGCCGTACTCGCTGAGTCTGAGCTCGTACACGCCGCCGCAATCGCCCTGGTACGAGGGGCTGACCACGAAGAGGCAGACGGGTGCGACCCTGCGGAGCTTGAGATCCGACCCTTGGTACCCGAGGAAGCTCGCGAAGGAGTTCATGAAGTCCCGGTGGTCGCTGACGAAGTCCTTCAGCGTCCGCTTCAGGGCGATCCATTTCGCGACGCGCCCGTGCTTCGACGGGTCGTCGTCCTCGAGATCCTCGGAGGCTGTCCCCATGGCCAGGGCCCGCCCTTTTCCCCACCCAGCTGCCCTCACACCTGTGGTGCAGCGGTTGAGGGCGAACTGTGCGCCGGCAGCGTTAACGCAACGCCTGGTTTTCGGTGCTTAGACCAACCAACCTGCTGAAAATATAACTCTTTTGACAAGTGATTTCGCGGGCCGCGTTGATAACAACAGACCCCCCTTCTTACCGACCATACCAGAGAGTGGGCCGTGATGAAGTGCTTTGGCTGCACGATACCACCAGCGGGAGCACTAGGTGTCTCCTGTGTGAAAGGCGGCCACGCCTCCTTCAGTTTCAAGGAATCGCTGATACTCCCGCAGGTTGCGAGTGGTGGTCCGTGTTCAACGGGGGTGGTGCCTTGAACAGCACCTCGCGATTCCTTCGTTGTTCAGCTTCGCACTCGCCGCAGCGTAGAATCCTGGTTCTAAGTGGGCCACTTCTGGTAAGCAGGACTGGCGACGCGGGATGAACCGAGAGCTGACTTAAGGTGTCCGAGTGATCGCTCATCAGATCCCACAAAGGGTGGCGGTTCATCTTGACAGCAGGACGGTGGCCATGGAAGGCGGCATCCGATAATGAGTGTGTAACAACTCACCTGCCGAATGCACCGGTCCCGAAAATGGATGATGCTCAAGCGATCCACCCATAGTTGGCCGCGTACTGGTATCACAAAGCCAGGCGTGCGTAGGAGTGCGTGGTCCACGCCGCGAAGTCGTTGGCGTGAGCCTCGATGGAGCGTGGATGAGTGCAGATCTTGGTTGTAGTAGCGAATATTCAATGGAGAACATTGAAGGCCGAAGTGGAGAAGGTTTCCGTGTCAACAGCAATTGGACATGGGTCAGTCGGTCCTAAGGCAAGGTCAGCATTGAGCGCTCCAGTCTGTAGGCTGATCAGCATTGAGCGCTCCAGTCTGTGGGCTGAGCAGCATCGAGCGCTCCAGTCTGTAGGCTGATCAGCATTGAGCGCTCCAGTCTGTAGGCTGATCAGCATTGAGCGCTCCAGTCTGTAGGCTGATCAGCATTGAGCGCTCCAGTCTGTGGGCTGAGCAGCATCGAGCGCTCCAGTCTGTAGGCTGATCAGCATTGAGCGCTCCAGTCTGTAGGCTGATCAGCATTGAGCGCTCCAGTCTGTGGGCTGAGCAGCATTGAGCGCTCCAGTCTGTAGGCTGATCAGCATTGAGCGCTCCAGTCTGTGGGCTGAGCAGCATCGAGCGCTCCAGTCTGTAGGCTGATCAGCATTGAGCGCTCCAGTCTGTAGGCTGATCAGCATTGAGCGCTCCAGTCTGTGGGCTGAGCAGCATTGAGCGCTCCAGTCTGTAGGCTGATCAGCATTGAGCGCTCCAGTCTGTGGGCTGAGCAGCATCGAGCGCTCCAGTCTGTAGGCTGATCAGCATTGAGCGCTCCAGTCTGTAGGCTGATCAGCATTGAGCGCTCCAGTCTGTGGGCTGAGCAGCATTGAGCGCTCCAGTCTGTAGGCTGATCAGCATTGAGCGCTCCAGTCTGTAGGCTGATCAGCATTGAGCGCTCCAGTCTGTGGGCTGAGCAGCATCGAGCGCTCCAGTCCTGTGGGCTGATCAGCATTGAGCGCTCCAGTCTGCGGGCTGAGCAGCATCGAGCGCTCCAGTCTGTGGGCTGATCAGCATTGAGCGCTCCAGTCTGTGGCCTGAGCAGCATCGAGCGCTCCAGTCCTGTGGGCTGAGCAGCATTGAGCGCTCCAGTCTGTGGGCTGATCAGCATTGAGCGCTCCAGTCTGTGGGCTGAGCAGCATCGAGCGCTCCAGTCTGTGGGCTGATCAGCATTGAGCGCTCCAGTCTGTGGGCTGAGCAGCATCGAGCGCTCCAGTCTGTGGGCTGAGCAGCATTGCATCAAGCCATCTCCTTCACGACGGTGCTGTTTATACCGGCAAGTCTCCGCTGGCAGGCGATGCTTCGCGCATTTCATTGCACCGGGGCCCGTGTAGCGTGCATATCTCGCCGGGGCGAGTTGTGCACACCGCGTCCTCTGGGGCCTTCTACGGTTGCGAGGAAGCCTACAGCCCGGGCCATACTCCGCAACAGGGGTTACCCATGAACTCAAACTACACAGCACACACACACACACACACACACACCGAGGGATATATTCCGCGCAGGGGTTATCTAAGTTTACTAAGGGAGTTCTGCAAGCAGAGTTGGATCCCTAACGCACCATGAGCCCAGGTTTGGGCGGTGGCTGGCGGCTTGCTGCATAACATGCAAGCACCGCGATGCCCCCCTCGTTAGTTTAGTTCTCACAATCCTTCGTTTCCTCTCGTGTTCCCGGCATTGGCTCCGGTTTATTCCTCGTGTTATTCCGCTCACGTTTCCTGCACAACGGCGCGCAGACGAATTCCCCACAACTGAGATCTAACACACACACCGAGCGGCCAACAGTGAAGCGAACGGGAAATAAGAAAGTGAAGTGTTCCAAACACGACTCAGCTCGCTGCTCCGTGTGCACAAGAAGGCGCCTCTCCCCGGATACATGTCGCAGCCAGCACACACGGAGGCTACGGGCAGCAAGAAGGAGCGTCAGCTATGACGTGAGGAAGCCAACGGCCTGGGCCATACTCCGCAACAGGGGGTTACCCATACATGACTTCTAACACACACACACACACACACACACACACACACACACACACACAACACACACACACACACACACACACACACACACACACACACACACACACACACACACACACACACACACACACACACAGTAGTACGACACGTTGAGCTATGTAAACCCCCTTTGCCCAGACCAGCTGTATGCAACGCGGGGAGTGAGTGCTACCCGGCGGTGTCCACCTGCTGCTGCTGCATCGCAAGCTGCTGCTGGATGGAAACGTCTTCGATCATCTCCTCGACGCCGTAGTACGACACGTTGAGCTACGTAAACCCCTTTGCCCAGGCCAGACCATGCAACGCGGGGAGTGACACCGATGGTAAACAAGGTTTCAGGTGCAGGAGCATGCAGAGGGTCACGTCACAGCCGACGCTCCTTGCTGCCCGTAGTGACCTCTGAGGGTATGTGTGGGTGTGCCCTGCCAATGCGGTGTGCAAAAACACTGCACGGCAACCATCTTGCCTCGCGGACCAGCGTCCAGAAAACACTGGACCCCGCAGCAAGTCCTCGGCTTCGCAGTGGTGCAGCAAGGCACTGCCAAGGAGGAAGAAACCGAAGCCGAAGCCGGCCAGGATCCCTTCAGCTCTTTGTCTGGCAGCTTCGTCGAGCACTTCCTTCCAAGCTGGCGCGTATGGCGTAAGGCAGGCGCTTCATTTTGTTTGTGCGTGCCGGTTGATCGGTTTCCCCCTTGTACTTCCGTCATTTTCAGGTGAGGAATTCTGATCAACCAAAACTTGCTGTCTACGTCTTTTAGACTCACCTAGCGACTAACGCAGGCCATCACTACAGTTATTCTGCATTCTACCCTCAAAATCACGGTACACCGCGGTCTGTCAGGAGGGGTTGGACCGGCGTATGCCAAACGCTGCTAGCGGCCGGTGCCTATTCTCGGTGATTTGCGCTGCATGCGTAGGTTTCGAGCCTGCGCGTCTCGTTGAGGATTGAGAAGGCATCGATTCGTTCAGATTCTACGCGGAAATGCGGCAGCGCTTGCGTGAATACCCCTCTCCGTTGGAGAGCCGGTCATTGCCCGGTGGTGCCGCAGGTAGCCGAACGTGCAGACGGGCGGCACCGCAGGGCAACCTCACCGAAGCATCATGTTCTTGTACATCGACATGAACTGTTTGTGGGGTGTGTGTTCATGGCACAGGACCGGTTATCGATTGTCGAATTGCATGAAATGAACTGGTTTGGGGGTTGTGGAGTTTCTCGGCAAAAACTGTTAGGGACTGTAGGGTGTATGGGTTTTCATGGCAAGCACTGGTTACCAACCGTGTAGATTCGGTTCGGATAGGTGCGGCTCCCTGGGAGGGAGGACGGGGTGTAGTCACGCCTTCGCAGTCCCAGGGCCTCTTCCCATCCACCGTCGCTATGAACGCTTGGCTGCCACAAGCCAGTTATCCCTGTGGTAATTTTTCTGTCACCTCCGGCTTCATCCCTTGAACATGAAGCGAGACCAAGGATCGTTAGGCCATGCTTTCACACCGAGGATCGGTACTGAAGATCGTGTATCGAGCAAGCTTTTACCCTTATGCTCTACGCGAGATTTCTGTTCCCGCTGAGCTTGCCTTAGGACACCTGCGTTAATGTGTAACAGATGTGCCGCCCCAGCCAAACTCCCCACCTGACTGGTGTCTCCAAACGAGGATTCGCGAGCCGAAGCCCGTTTGTCGCTGGAAACGGATAAGCTACGGATCCGAAGACCCTAACCCCACAAGGGAGCAGCTGCACTGTATGTGTTCTCGTCGTCATCGCTACCGAGCTGACCTTTCCCGACTGAGAGTGACACACAAGAGAGATCCAGTCAGTAAATTCCAACAACAGTTGCAACCGACAAGGGTTGCACTCACGACGAAAGCGCGGCAAAAGTGACCCTTCCGGACGTCACGTAGCAAAAAGCTGGCATGGTGTGGTACTCATTTGCACGCAAAAAATGACTCCCCACTAACGCAACAAGAAGGAGTCCAAAAGCGAAGCAACAACGCCAACACGGAGACGCAAACCGAAGGCAGCCAAGCAGACCTCCCAGGGCAGGGGGGAACCTGCGGCGGTGAAGTAACGAAGCTCGTCCGAGTGACCGATGAAACCCCTTGTCAATACCACCCAACGACTGCGACGCGCGTGCGAAATGTCGGACGCTAGCGTCTGTCAAGAGCATGCGTGACTCAGCCATGGTTTAAAGGTGAGATGAGAGGCATCGGCTCACTCTGTCAAAGGACCATACCACTAACGCAACAAGAAGAAAACCCCGGACGCTAGCGTCTGTCAAGAGCATGCGTGACTCAGCCATGGTTTAAAGGTGAGATGAGAGGCATCGGCTCACTCTGTCAAAGGACCATACCACTAACGCAACAAGAAGAAAACCCCGGACGCTAGCGTCTGTCAAGAGCATGCGTGACTCAGCCATGGTTTAAAGGTGAGATGAGAGGCATCGGCTCACTCTGTCAAAGGACCATACCACTAACGCAACAAGAAGAAAACCCCGGACGCTAGCGTCTGTCAAGAGCATGCGTGACTCAGCCATGGTTTAAAGGTGAGATGAGAGGCATCGGCTCACTCTGTCAAAGGACCATACCACTAACGCAACAAGAAGAAAACCCCGGACGCTAGCGTCTGTCAAGAGCATGCGTGACTCAGCCATGGTTTAAAGGTGAGATGAGAGGCATCGGCTCACTCTGTCAAAGGACCATACCACTAACGCAACAAGAAGAAAACCCCGGACGCTAGCGTCTGTCAAGAGCATGCGTGACTCAGCCATTGTTTAAAGGTGAGATGAGAGGCATCGGCTCACTCTGTCAAAGGACCATACCACTAACGCAACAAGAAGAAAACCCCGGACGCTAGCGTCTGTCAAGAGCATGCGTGGCACAGCCGTGTCTTAAAGAGAGAGGCGTTGGCTCACTCTGTCAAAGGACAATACACTGACGGAACGAGAGTGAGTGACCGATGAAGCCCCTTGTGAATACCACCCAACGACTGTAACATAACACACGTGCACAATGCCGGACGCTAGCGTCTGTCAAGAGCATGCGTGGCACTGCGGTGTCTTAAAGGTGATGAGAGGCATTGGCTCACTCTGTCAAAGGACAATACCACTAACAACGAGAGTGAGTGACCGATGAAGCCCCTTGTCAATACCACCCAACGACTGTAACATAACACACATGCACAATGCCGGACGCTAGCGTCTGTCAAGAGCATGCGTGGCACTGCGGTGTCTTAAAGGTGATGAGAGGCATTGGCTCACTCTGTCAAAGGACAATACCACTAACAACGAGAGTGAGTGACCGATGAAGCCCCTTGTCAATACCACCCAACGACTGGAACACACATGCACAATGCCGGACGCTAGCGTCTGTCGAGAGCATGCGTGGCACAGCCGTGTCTTAAAGGTGAGATGAGAGGCATCGGCTCACTCTGTCAAAGGACAATACCGCTAAAAAAGACAAGAGAGAGCGAGAGAGAAAAGATGGTACCTCGCACACGAAAGCTTCGAGATGGACGATGGCCTTGCTGCCCACCTGCAGGTTGTGCTCGAACTGCGCCGCGATGGCAGCGACCCTGATTTGGGTGTTCGAGTCGACGTGGGACATGAGGTGGGTTGCTAGCTCCTGCATGATGACGTCGCCCGGCACGCAGTTGCCCAGCAGCTCGTACAGCTTGGACCGCACCTCCCACACGCTCTTCGGCGTCTGCTCTTGGAGAATTTTGACCGCGATTTCGCGGATGAACGCGGACCAGTCGGGGAGCACTAGCTCTGTTCTGTCGTCGAGCGCGTTTTTGTGCACTTTCGTCGCTTCGAGGACGAGGATGGCCCGCCGCATGTTGTGGCCCGACTGCCGCGCGATGTTGACCGCGAGGCCGTCGGGGACGGTGACGCTCTCTTTTTTCCCCGTCGCCTTCAGAACCCGCACAAGATCCTGCGTCGACGGGAGGGGAACCCTGATCGCAAGGCACCGACTCCTCAGCGGCGGGAGGAGCCTCGTCAGGGAAGTCGTCAAAAGGATCAACCTGCATGTCGACATGTATCTTTCCATTGTGCGGCGGAGCGCCTGCTGGGCTCCTTTCGACAGCTTTTCGACCTCGTTGAGCACGACCACCTTGAACGCTCGTTTCCCGCCGGTGTCTGAAAGGGAGATTGTCTCCGCGATCTCCTTGACCAGGATCATGACGACTTGCCGGTCGTAGATTCCCGCGTCCGACGGGTTGACCTCGATGTGGAACTGGCTGACCAGGACGCCGACTTCGATCTCCTTCGACTCGGTCACTTTGAGCGTCCGGTGCTCGAGCCTCACCCTGCCGGCCCCGATGCCGAAGTGCGCCTTCAGCAGGGCCATTGCCCTCGTCTTCTTGCCGGCGCCGCTCGGCCCGCAGAACAGCAGGTGCGGAAAGTCACCGGATGCCGCGATCTTCACCAGGTTGTCGGTGACCTGGGGGTGGACGTCCAAGGCGTCGAGCGTCTTCGGACGGTGCACATCGACCCACAGCATTGTACGACGACGACCACCTCGATAGGTGGCTCAACAGAAGTGGGCTATCGACGGCGGTACGTCGACGCAGTGAATATCTACCCTCTACCCCTCCTGTTTTGGATTGCCTATATTTCTAGCGTTTATTGTGGTTTAGAGGTTCGGTGGTTTAGGGTCTCCGGTTGACCATTGAGGCTGTGAGGCGGGTACGTATGAGGGTCGTAGGTATGATTATACACTTTAACTACGATTAGCCAAGTTTGTAAGTGTTGCGACCGACACCAAGAAGATATTCGCTTTGAATTCAGTCTTGGCCCCCCGGACTACTACAACTGGACTATTTTGAAGAACTAACGGAACGTTGACTGGTAACACTTTCTAGAGTTAAAGTTCGCTTGAAAATCCGGGGGTTTAGGGTCTCCCTCTTAGAGCAAGAATGGGCTATATGGTTACGGGTTGTATATTTGGTGCACGCTTTCGTTATGGGTTATGGCTAGCCATGTTTTTAGGCGGGCATCAGAACTCGAATGGCGCATAAGCTAAGCTCCTCCACTGCCAAGCCCATAGGACAGCATCTATTTATTTTTGTGTCATTTTCAGGTAAGGAATTCTGATCAACCACCAATACGTCTTTTTAGCCTGCACAACACATTGAAGGGCAACCCGCAAGATTGTTAGTACTAAAAGAAAAGAACGCAGAAACACCGCTCGGTTTTTAGTGACGCCCTGCCGATTCGAATCGGAATACGGGAAACGCTCAGCCGTTGGAAAAAAGACAACTAAGAAGCAAGGGGGAAAAAAAAAAAAAAAACAGAAACAACCGCAGCTTTCTCCGAAAGGCAAAGAAAGTGACGAAAGACGGGTCCTTCGTCGATTTCTTTTGACCCGCGCTCCCGAGAGAGTGTCTTTCGAGCTCGCTGCTTTCTTGATACACGCTCTCGCGAGAGCGTCTTTGCAACAGCTGGGCCCTCGTTTCGGGCGGGTCTTTTTAGAGTGAAGGTTGCGCTTGAGAATTCGGGGTTATAAAACTCACAGGCCGTGTTTTCACAGGAAACGGCTTTGTTCACGAAAGGGGACCATCGGGCCACTTCTCGAAAGTGACGCGTTGGACACTCCATGAGAACAACCGACCATTGCAAACGAACAACTGACGAAACGCGACCGCCTGCGTGGCGCCAATCCGAGAGTACCGACGGCAGCAGTCGCTCGTATGGGCTGCTTTGAGAGCTCTGCAACGGGTGCAGTGGTCGGCGCATAGCTTAAGCATAACGAGTGTGTACCTACCCTCCCCCGTGTAATTGAGACAGCAGAAAACGCTTGTAATTGAGACACTTTTGGGGCTGAGGGCGGGGTGTCTCAATTACACGCGTTCAGGTTAATGGACATGTACCAATGGGAGCACCACTGGATTGACACACTGCACGAAATGGGGTGTCCGGGCTCGCTTTGTTAGGTACAGGTGTCGCAGTGCCACAATAGAAATACATTAGCGCTTGAAATTGGGACACTTGTGGGAAAATTACGAAAATAGGTGTCTCAATTACACGAGCACGAGGGGGAGTAGGTATCGCAAGAAAGGCAGCGCCAGGCAGCAGCAGTAGTAGCGGGTCGGGGTGGCAACGGGTGCAGGAGTCTAACGAGTGTGTATCGCAAGAAAAGCAGCGCCAGGCAGCAGCAGTAGTAGCGCGTCAGCAGTATTTGCACGTCAGGTCGGGGTGGCAACGGGTGCAGTGGTCGGCGCATAGCTTAAGCATAACGAGTGTGTATCGCAAGAAAGGCAGCGCCAGGCAGTAGTAGCGCGTCAGCAGTATTTGCACGTCAGGTCGGGGTGGCAACGGGTGCAGGGGTCAGCACAAAGCTTGAGTACGACGGGTGTGTGCCATAAGTAGCGGAGCAAGCTTCATAAACACAACGAGAGACGCAAGGCGACCGCCAGGGTGGGCAGTGACAGCAGCAGTAGCACGTGAGAACTTGCACGTTAGGTTGGGGTGTCAACGGGTGCAAGGGTCAGCTTGTAGCTCGAGTATGACAAGTCCATGCCATGATGTTGTGGAGCAACCTTCAGCAACTCAGCGAGAGACGTAAGGCGGCCGCCAAGTGTGGCCACAGACAGCAGCAGCGCCGGGTCCGCAGTATTTCGCCAGCACTAACTGCCAGCGAGTGACGGGCAATGCGCGCAAGCTTAAGTACGACTAGAAGACGGTTCTGCTGCAGGTTCACCTGCAGCGCCCCTTGCTAGGTACCAGGCGCCGAACTTGCCATCGGCAGCGACGATGTAACTGGTGCAAATGAGCGGACGCCTGCTACAGGCATCCCCGGCTGCGATTCTCGTCATCAACCTGTGGGTCTATCAGAGTGGATGCCCTCCTGCGATGTGATGCCCCCTGCACGTCAAACTACGTGAGAAACAGCTCGTCAAGACAACCAATTGCGCGGTCTGGTAATGCTATTCAGTAGTGACCTCTTAGACCAATTCCGCAGAGGTCATGCCGTTCGGTAGTGGACGTAAGACCTTGTCACGGCAGGCCAGCTCTGCGGACGCAATGCTCGTAAGCAACGGCCGCCGCAATTTGAGCTACGTAAACCCCCTTTGCACAGGCCAGACCAGCTGTATGCAACGCGGGGAGTGAGTGCTACCCGGCGGTGTCCACCTGCTGCTGCTGCATCGCAAGCTGCTGCTGGATGGAAACGTCTTCGATCATCTCCTCGACGCCATAGTACGACACGTTGAGCTATGTAAACCCCCTTTGCCCAGGCCAGACCAGCTGTATGCACGCGGGGAGTGAGCTACCCGGCGGTGTCCACCTGCTGCTGCTGCATCGCAAGCTGCTGCTGGATGGAAACGTCTTCGATCATCTCCTCGACGCCGTAGTACGATACGTTGAGCCCGCAGCCGAAGGTCTGCGCGAGGGCTTCTGTCGCCTCGGCGTTGCTGCTGAAGGCGACGATGCCGTACGACCCCCCGTACTTCCGCGTTGAGTCGTCTCTGTACAGCTTCGCGGCCACGAAGCCGTCGATCTCGCACCACATCGTGGCGAAGTCCTCGACGCTCATCCGCACCATCCCGCGCGCGTCGGTGTCCCGGTCGATCTCCCGCACCAGCAGGCAGCAGCGGTAGTCGGACACAGCGCGCTCGTCCTCCTCCTCCTCGTCGTCCGCCGCCGGCAGCACGGCGTCGACAGGTTCGACCTCCGGCTCCTTCTGCGCCGCGGCCGGCGCCGCGGCGGCAGCAGGCTGCGCCGCCGCCGGCAGCTTCGCGAGGGAGTCGGCGTCCCCCTGCTGCTGCTGCTGCTGCAGCCGCTGCAGCTGCAGCTGCTGCTGCTGCTGCTGGAAGTTCGTGAGCATGCCGCTGTACGGGAGGAAGCGCGCCCCCTTGCCGGCCGAGCCCAGGAAGGCGCCGCCTGCGAACTTCCCGCCCTTCGAGGCCCCGGGCGGGTAGCTCGGGACGATGTTCTCGTCGCAGAGGGCGGCCGGGTTGACGTGGACGTAAGCGCAGTCGCCAGCGAACTTGCAGTGGCCCTCATGCTTGTAGTAGTGGCAGATGGTGCGCTTGAGGACAGTCCCGTCCTCGCGCAGCTTCGCCATGAGACTGACGGCCCCGTCAGTGCGGTGCACAGACCCGGTGGGCACCGCGTACCGCTTCTGCTCGGTGCTGTCGAACGCGATCACCTTCCCTTCGGGGAACTCCTCCGACAGCAGCGGGCACACCTGCTGCCGCTTCCTCCCCCGCGGGCCCTCATCGCCCCGCCGCCTGTAACCCCTCTGCTGCTCGCCAGCGTCGCGGGAGTCAGCCCCGTCCGGTAAACTGCCGGCAAGCGCGGCTTCGGCGTCCTGTAAGGTGACGCCGTGGGGCGGCCAAGACTGCACCTGCGCGCCGGTGTCTTTGATGGCGAGGAAGCGCTTGCCGCGGGAGGACCCGAAGAAGTCGAGCACCCGCCGCTTCTTCGCGACGTCGGCCATCGTGACGAGCACGTAGGTGTGGTCCGCACTGTCCGACGGCAGCTTCCCCGCGTCGACCCGGACGCTGCCGACGTCGTTCTGCCACTGCTTCAGGAACTCGCGCACGTCGGCCTCGACGAGGGGCAGCCGGCGGTCGGTCCAGATCCGGATGACCGGCGTCACGGCCTCAGCGGCCAGCTGGTCTGGGTCCTGCTTCGTCGCGGCGTCCGGGCGCGGGTGAGCCTGCCGATCGCGCGGCGCCCGGTCCTTGTCGTGCGGCCGCCGCCGCTTGTGGCTCCGGCTCCGGTCGCTGTGGTCGGAGGGGTCGCGCCGGCGGCGCCGGCGGTCCTTGTCCTTGTCTCTGTCTTTGTGGCCCTTGTCCTTGTCCTTGTCCCTGTCTTTGTCCTTGTCCTTGTCTCTGTCTTTGTGGCCCTTGTCCTTGTCCTTGTCCCTGTCTTTGTCCTTGTCCTTGTCTCTGTCTTTGTGACCCCTATCCTTGTCTCTGTCCTTGTGGCCCTTGTCCTTGTCCTTTTCCTTGTCTTTGGAGGCGTGTTTGTCTTTGGGTGCCTTGTCTTTAGCCGCGTCTTTGCTGTGCTCTTTGTCCTTGGACTTGTCTTTGTCTTTTTCTTTGTCTTTGTCCTCCTTCTCGGCCTTGTGGCCGGTGAGTATGGGTGTGCTTTTGCTATGGTCCACGTCGTGGGTGGAGGATGCGGGGGTCGGTTTGTCGGCTCTGCTTTCGCTCGGGTCGGAACGCCGCTTGCGTCTGTCTTTGTCTTTGTCCTTGTCCTTGTCGTTGTCGTTGTCTTTCGCCGGATCCCTGCGCTGCTGCTCTACGTCATCGTCCTCTCCTTCCCTCCGGCGTCTCCTTCGCGTGCGGTCTCTGTCCCTGTCCCTGTCCTTCCCCCGGCCCTCGGCGCTCTCCTCCCGGCGCCGTCTCCGCCTGCCGGACTTCTTGTCCTTCTTCCCGCCGCGCCGCGCCGCGTCGTCGTCACTCACGGCGGAGCCCGATCGCTCCTCGGACATCGCTTGCTTCCTCCCACTTCTTTGATTTTCGCCCTTTCCCTTCCTGTCTTCTTTTGGAGTTAAGCTTTATGTGTCAACAATGCATTGTTGGTGCCAAATTTAAGAATACGTGCTACCTGAAACTTGCCAAAGTAGGTGAGTTCCGATTGTGTGCACAATCAAAGACTTGGTTCGCACTCGTGCTAGGAATCTCCATTTGGAGCACACAGACCCGTAAACTGAACCGGTGATAAGATCTTCGGAATGATGTCTTTGTCCTTGCCTTTGTCTTTGTCCTTGTCCTTGCCGTTGTCCTTGCCATTGGCCTTGTCCTTCGCCGGATCTCTGCGCTGCTGTTCTGCGTCATCGTCCTCTCCTTCCCTCCGGCATCTCTCACGGTCTCAGAGAGCCCTGAGAGTTGAAGCACCACAAAAGTCGTTAGAGAACTTCACACAGCATTGACGGTGTGGTTGGTTACCAAGAAAGGTTTTCCCACCCTCCCTAACCCCCCGGTGACCTCGCCCAAGCTCAGTTTCCCCGAGTAAAGGCAGTCACTCAACATTCCCTGGCGCTAGTGGTATCAGTTACAAAGACGCGTTTATTGCTTCTCCCTTTCTTCTAGGCAGTTCTCGTCAGACAATACGAAGAGCAGAAACTCCTTCGGCGTGCGGTCTCTGTCTCTGTCCCTGTCCCTGCTCACAGTTTCACTGAGGGAGTTGATGCACCACGAAAGTCGATTAGAGAACTCTACACAGCCTTCAGGGTGTGGTTGGTTCAAAACAGTCAAGTTTTCCCACCTTCCCTAACCCCCCGGTGACCTCGCCAAGCTCGTTTCCCCGGGGTAAGGCAGTCACTCAACATTCCCTTGCGCTGGTGATATCAGTTACAAAGACGCGTGTTCTTACTTCTCCCTTTCTTCTAGGCAGTTCTCGTCAGACAATACGAAGAGCAGAAACTCCCTTCCCCCTGCCCTCGGTGCTTTCCTCCCTGCGCCTGAAGCTTACCGGAGCAGGTGAGATCCGCTTGTGCGCACAAACAAAGACTTGGTTTGCTCGTGTTTGGGATCGCCCTGGTGAGGTAATCTGAACCTTGCCGCACGTCACCTTCCTTGGGGCACACTCGCTCACCCCTTTCATGCGTAATCAGAGGGTCTGAAGCCTCGGACGGTTCAGTATCCTCACGCACATAATTACATGTGGCAAGCAATCCTCTTCTCCTAGCACCCGTTGGCTGGATGCAAACCCGATGTGCGCACAAACAAATACTTGGTTTGCTCGTGTTTTGGGATCGCCCTGGTGAGGTAAACTGAACCTTGCCGCACGTCACCTTCCTTAGGGCACACTCGCTCACCCATTTCATGCGTAATCAGAGGGTCTGAAGCCTCGGACGGTTCAGTATCCTCACGCACATAATTACATGTGGCAAGCAATCCTCTTCTCCTAGCACCCGTTGGCTGGATGCAAACCCGACGACGTGATGTCAAACGAACGTAGAAACGTCAAAGCAATGATTCCCGTGCGTCTGCCACAATCGTCGTGAGCTCTCAGGACACTGGACTTGAAAATAGGCGTACACGGGTGGGCAAGCGATGGGGTGAAGATACAATGATTTTCGGGCCAGAAAAATCTTCGATCTGATACGGCATGCAGTGCATCCTGGCGCTTGCTGACTTCGTCTGATGCTTCGTCCTCACGCAGCATCGAAGGTAGAAAGGGCACCCAGTTGATGCCGGTGTGTTTGTCACGATCTTTGTCATGACTGGACTTGAAAGAAGGCCCGCCACTTGACCTGACACAGCTGCCACCCTGGCGGCCGCGGCAGCACATTTTTCTATGTAGTAGTAGTAGTTTGAACTTGTTAGGCAGCAGCAATCTGTGCCGATAGACTGCACAAGCCGCTACAGACTACCTCTTTGCACGCGTCGTGTCATGCTTCGGCTTTTCTAAGTAGTAGTACGTTGTCATTCTAATCCGGGAACAAGTCAGGGAGAAGAACGGAGCAATCTTTACAAACAAACGAGTGACTTAAGGTGGCCGCTTGAGCGGCGCCAATCTGAGTGCACACAGGAGCGGTGACGCGTCGGCAGTATTTGCACTTCAGGATGGGGCTGCCGTCATGAGCGTCGACGGCTAGCGAGTGTCGGCAGAGGGTGCAGTGGTCGGAGCAAGCTTGAACGTGGCAGGTCGGTGCCGCACAAATGAGTTACTTGTGCGCGTTTCACCGTGCGCATGCGTCGTGCTGCCTGCGAGATCACGAGCTTCCGGGGTCGGCCGGATCCGCCTTCATGCCTTTCACACTTTTCAATAAGAAAAAGAAACGTTTCCGTCCCTCTTGGCCCGATGGGCAGACTGAGAACCCCACGTCTCCGTTCGCCTGGAACGGGTGTAGTGGGCTGTGACCAGGACACTGCGTGCCCTGCGGTGAAACGCACAGAGAGAAGAAAAATACTCGAGGGACTGCCGTGTGCATAATTCGGAGGCTAGAGGGGGAGAAACAATACAACTACAAAGTAAATTCTTTGTGTCGAACGCTTGCACCCGCCCCAGGTTACCTGTGTTTCGTGTTGGCTACAGCACATTCACCTCCTTTGAGATTGGAATATTGTTGCGATAGTGGAGGATCATCGGCACGCTGATGAGTAGCACACTTTCCACCTTTTAGATTTCACAACAAGCAGTCTCCTCAAGTATTTCCTACAGTTATACATAAAAGACGCATGTCCCACCAGTGGGCAGCAGATGTCAGTACATCTGTGCACGGCCGCATGAATTTTTTAGAAGTACCACCAACTGAGAATTCGAAAGGGAAAATACTACTCGGAAGTGCCGCTCGATGCCTTCGAAGAGAAACGACTTGGTTTTGGGTTTATTGCTCGTTCGTTGTCGACAACATAACTTTATTGGGGTTGATGTGTCATTTAGAAATTGGTCGATCGAGATGCGGTCTGCCTTAACTGGACCCACCCCCACCTGTCGGAACAAGTCGTGATACCACGGAATGATCGTCCGCTCGCGAAGCATCTATCCTCGTGGTCACCAAGGTTGCCCTGTCAGAATCCATCGGGACAACACGGGCCAGAAATCAAGGATCGCAGACGCTTGTTGAGCATCGGAACCACCTAGGGTGCTTGTGGGTTGAGCTGGCCGACCGAAGGGTGAACACGGAGCGCTCCACAGGGGAGAGCAGCATCCCTTGTACGGCCGCTCCAAAACACGCCCGCCTGCGTCTTATTGGCCTGCACAATACGTGAAAGGGCAACCCGCAAGATTGTCAGTATTAAAAGGTGGCTAGTTAACAGCACCATCTATTAGCTGTCGGAACATAGTCGGCAGCTCTGAGGAAACGACAGAACGATCGTCTGTGCAAGCTTCTGCCCCGTGGAACGGGTTGCCCTGAATGCGCAGAAGCCAAGGATTGCGATTCATGGAGGGAATTCGACTTGGCACTACGAACACTCATCAGGTTCCATTGGGCTGGCTGGGCGGGGTAATCTTTCTGTGCGCATTCCAGTGAAAACTTGCAGTAGCAGCATTCTCCTAATGCGGGAGTGAGTAGCCGACGGGTAATTCTCACAGACGCTTGTTGAGCATCGGAACCACCTCAGGTGCGTGTGGGTTGAGCTAGCCGACCGAAGGATGGAACACGGAGCGCTTCACGGGAGAACAACATCCGGTGGGCGGCCGCTCCGAAACACGCCTGTCTTCGTATTTTTAGCCTTCAACATGGAAGGGCAACCCGCAAGAGTTGTCAGTACAAAAAGACCCCCGCATAGCTAGTTGGCAGCATCATGGAGCGCCATAGGCTTTCATCCTAATATTTGCTGTCGGAAAGCAGTCGGCAGCTCTGAGGATACGACAGAACGATCGTCTGTTCAAGCTTCTGCCCCGTGGAACGGGTTGCCCTAAATGCGCAGAAGGATTGCGATTCATCGAGGCAATTCCACTTGGCATTACGAGCACCCAGCAGGGCTGGCTGGGGCGGAGTAAATCTTTCTGTGCGTATTCCAGTGAAAACTTGCAGTAGCGGCATTCTCCTAATGCGGGAGTGAGTCCGACATGTCATTCATACTCATTCTAATCGGCATCCCTCTTCTTGAATCGCGAACGATTCTTTCCGTGGAATGTTAACACCGCCATTTGAGATTATCGAGGCGAGGTCATGCCAGATTAGTTAGCTATGTCACTAGAGCGGAGTGCTGCTCCGATTCAGAATGTGATTGACTCACTCTAGTGATTAGCGTTCTTGCCTTATGAATACCAGTCTCTTTCATCTGCCAGTCTTTGATTTTCATTTCATGCGTGGTTGACCATCATATTACCAACAGGAGAGGTAGTGATCCTTCCGTCCTCCTGGAGCTCTAGAGCTTCCAGGAGGGGAGGACCCCCTTTCCTATGGGGAATTCTCACAGACGCTTGTCGAGCATCGGAACCACCTCAGGTGCTTGTGGGTTGAGCAGCTCTGGCGATGCGACAGACCGATCGTTTGTTCCAGATTCTGTCCCGTAGGACGGGTTGCCCTGTCAGAATCCATTCGGAATCACGGGCGCAAAAGCCGCTTCTTGAGAACCGGCGTCACCTCAGGAGCTTGCGGGTTGAGCTTGCGGAACGAAGGGTGGAACGCGGAGCGCTCCACAGGGGAGAGCAGCTTCCAGTGGGCGGTCGCTGCCTTCGCAAGGGTTTCGGTCGGGACGTCCTTGCCGGCGCTGTTGAAGAAATCGCGCAACATGGCTCCGTACGAGCGGAAAGAAAGTTGAAGTATGGCTAAAGATCAGGATCGTGGAAGGCAAAGGCCTCCGGAAACGTGCATGGGACGCGAGAGCTTGGCAGTCTCGGAAGCTCTGAGGATGCGACAGACCGATCGTTTGTTCCAGCTTCTGTCGCGTAGGACGGGTTGCCCTATCAGAATCCATTCGGGATCACGGGTGCAGAAGCCAAGGATCACAGACGCTTTTTGAGAACCGGCGTCACCTCAGGTGCTTGCGGGTTGAGCTTGCGGAACGAAGGGTGGAACGCGGAGCGCTCCACAGGGGAGAGCAGCTTCCAGTGGGCGGTCGCTGCCTTCGCAAGGGTTTCGGTCGGGACGTCCTTGCCGGCGCTGTTGAAGAAATCGCGCAACATGGCTCCGTACGAGCGGAAAGAAAGTTGAAGTATGGCTAAAGATCAGGATCGTGGAAGGCAAAGGCCTCCGGAAACGTGCATGGGACGCGAGAGCTTGGCAGTCTCGGAAGCTCTGAGGATGCGACAGACCGATCGTTTGTTCCAGCTTCTGTCGCGTAGGACGGGTTGCCCTGTCAGAGTCCATTCGGAATCACGGGTGCAGAAGCCAAGGATCACAGACGCTTTTTGAGAACCGGCGTCACCTCAGGTGCTTGCGGGTTGAGCTTGCGGAACGAAGGGTGGAACGCGGAGCGCTCCACAGGGGAGAGCAGCTTCCAGTGGGCGGTCGCTGCCTTCGCAAGGGTTTCGGTCGGGACGTCCTTGCCGGCGCTGTTGAAGAAATCGCGCAACATGGCTCCGTACGAGCGGAAAGAAAGTTGAAGTATGGCTAAAGATCAGGATCGTGGAAGGCAAAGGCCTCCGGAAACGTGCATGGGACGCGAGAGCTTGGCAGTCTCGGAAGCTCTGAGGATGCGACAGACCGATCGTTTGTTCCAGCTTCTGTCGCGTAGGACGGGTTGCCCTGTCAGAGTCCATTCGGAATCACGGGTGCAGAAGCCAAGGATCACAGACGCTTCTTGAGAACCGGCGTCACCTCAGGTGCTTGCGGGTTGAGCTTGCGGAACGAAGGGTGGAACGCGGAGCGCTCCACAGGGGAGAGCAGCTTCCAGTGGGCGGTCGCTGCCTTCGCAAGGGTTTCGGTCGGGACGTCCTTGCCGGCGCTGTTGAAGAAATCGCGCAACATGGCTCCGTACGAGCGGAAAGAAAGTTGAAGTATGGCTAAAGATCAGGATCGTGGAAGGCAAAGGCCTCCGGAAACGTGCATGGGACGCGAGAGCTTGGCAGTCTCGGAAGCTCTGAGGATGCGACAGACCGATCGTTTGTTCCAGCTTCTGTCGCGTAGGACGGGTTGCCCTGTCAGAGTCCATTCGGAATCACGGGTGCAGAAGCCAAGGATCACAGACGCTTCTTGAGAACCGGCGTCACCTCAGGTGCTTGCGGGTTGAGCTTGCGGAACGAAGGGTGGAACGCGGAGCGCTCCACAGGGGAGAGCAGCTTCCAGTGGGCGGTCGCTGCCTTCGCAAGGGTTTCGGTCGGGACGTCCTTGCCGGCGCTGTTGAAGGAATCGTGCAGCATGGCTACGTACGAGCGGAAGGAATCATCAGGATCGTGGAAGGCAAAGGCCTCCGGAAACGTGCGGATGATGTCCAGCCAAGCCTGCGTGGGGCGCGAGAGCTTGGCAGTCTTCACGATAGGCGCCTCGTTGATGACATCTTCGAACTTGACTCCGTAGTCTTGCACTTTCGCAACATCCCCCGCGTCCAGCTCCAGCTGTTGGAAGATAGTCGGCAGCTTGCGGTGTGACAAACTGTTGGACTTGGTCAGTTTGACCAACTTGCGAAGGTTGTTGATCAGCACGTGGTCGTCGTGGGGACCTGTTCTGTGGTGGAACCTCGCGAGAAGCTCCTTTTTCACTGCGTCGATCTTCACGGACTTCTCGAAAGACGACTGCCCCGACCCTTCCTCCCCCAGCAGCTTCCGCGAGACGGTCGGCGCCGTCGACACGTCGAACGTTTCGCTGCTCTCCGCGTGCCCTATTTTCCTCGTCTTCTTCGCCGCCAGCACGCGCACGCAGCGCCGCAACATCCCGCCGCACGCCCACCCAAACCCCTCCGCCCTTTCCCTAATAGAGACGTGTTCGTTGTAGCGTTATTTGTGGATTAGAAGGTGAAGGTCGGTATTTTAAAAGTCTCCGGTTGACCGTCGGGGCTTGGGTATGGAGGCGGTTGAGAAAAGTGAGAGGGTGCCGCTCGTTTCGGGTGATGTGTCACTCCGTTGTGAAACCATGTGAAGTCCCCGAACGCGTTTAGGGGGTGTTTGGCATTGGGCAGGGGGTGTGGTCGTTCTGCTACGGCGTGAAAAGCCAGGAAGTTGGTCCCACTTTCTTCGTCTTCTTCGCCGCCAGCACGCGCACGCAGCGCCGCAACATCCCGCCGCACGCCGGCCCGGACCCCTCCACCGATATCCTTAATAGAGACGTGTTCTTTGATAGAAGTCGGTTCCGGTAGACACTCTGATCTGGTCTGAGCGCGAGGTGGGATCCTCTGCAAGGTACCGTAATTGGAAGTCATGTTGAGCTTGAACGGGTTAATGAACGACCGGGTAAAGCCGGGGACTCACGGTTTTACTGAGGGAGTTGATGCACCACGAAAGTCGATTAGAGTTTTGGGTTAGAATGCAAAGAAACTGTAGCGATAATCTGCATCGAATAGAGAACTTCACACAGCCTTCAGGGTGTGGTTGGTTCAAAGGAAAAGTCAAGTTTTCCCACCCAACCCTGTGTATGGTGACCTCGCCAAGCTCGTCTCCCCGGGTTAAGGCAGTCACTCAACATTCCCTTGCGCTAGTGCTATCAGTTACAAAGACGTGTTCTTACTTCTCCCTTTCTTCTAGGCAGTTCTCGTCACGGTGCGAAGAGTATGCAGCAACAAACTAGAGGCCAGGGATCTGTCTCTTCGTTGCGGGTAGCATCCGCAACAAGTGAAAGAAAGATCTTACGAATAGAACAGGTTGCCCGCATTTATTGAGGGGTGGGATTGGCAGGAAAAGAGGCGAGCGAAGCGAGGCACATGAGGGAGCCGGCTACGGGGGAAAGACACTTCACGCGGAGGAGTGGCCGGACGGAAGAACAACGAGAAGCAAACAAAAACACCGTACTAAACTGTTGCTTCAAACCGTCAGTACAAATGATCGGCAGACCGCAAATCGACGGTAACTTGCCCCGACATATGTGTTTTGGTCTACAAAGGTGCATTCACCCGATTATCGCAGTGGTAAGGCATGGGATGAAGGTGCATTCACCCGATTATCGCAGTGGTAAGGCATGGGATGAAGGTGCATTCACCCGATTATCGCAGTGGTAAGGCATGGGATGAAGAAGACACGCAGCTAAGGGCTCAAGATATTTCTCGCCGTTTCGCTGTCGTCAGGTTCTCCGGTTGACTGTTGAGGCTTGGAGCGCAAAGTAGCACACGTCACATCCGTACATATTGCCTCCAGTGAAAAGTACCACAATTTGCAATGACGGTAAGAAACCCGTGTACGGTGGCGACAGAGAGAGAGAGAGAGACGAGCTAGAGTGCAGGGACCACCTCTTCGGGTAGTTTCCGGTCTCCTCACTTCTCATCGTACTGCTCGCTTCGGAAAAGCGGGGCTACGGTGGGTGAAGGGCGCAATGGAGTTCCCAGCGGGCACTCTCCCAAAAATACAGAAAAAGGGCTAGAGCGGAACACGGCGGGCCTTGACGTCTGGATAATCTCGACTCCCTCAGGCCGCAAGGTACTTTGGAGTGGACGTTCGCTTGCGTAACTTTTGGAACCGTTGCCGGGTCTTCTGTGTTTCCGCCGATCGCGACTGGGCGCACAGATAAATGGCTTTCGACAATTTGTATGTAGACTGATATGTGTACACACCGCCTGTCGCTGCTACCGATTGGCTGTGGGATAGAGCTTGGGAAAGGGAAGCTCGTTCTTGGCAACAAGTTCAGCGCCCGAACCCCAGCAATGGTTTCTCAGCAGAGTAGACGTAGCCGAAGCCGCAACAAGGTTGCTGGTTGGCAACGAAGGCAATGCAAGTCATCAGCTTAGCGCTACCTTCGTTGCAAAGGTCAGCCCTCGTTGCAGCGATCACTTGGACGTGTTCTCTCTGCTTGTTCTTCCAGCGTTTTCTGCGGTGTAAAGGTCCGGACACGTACATAGACCCCGAGACACGGGATATGGATGCTAAATTGAAGGTGCCGTTCTGTTGCCTGATGAATCCGATGTGCTCTGCGTTGGGGTTCTGGCTTCAAGGGGTTCAGCCAGTATGTGTTAAGAGTCTCCGGTTGACCATTGAGGCTGGGAGTCGGGTGGTGATAGGTCGGTAGATATATTCGTATGCACTGTTTCACGTACCAGGGTTACCAGGAACACATTCGGTAATAAAATGTGGTCTGTTGGGCTACCCTCCCACTGTTGTTCTATCGTCTTGTTGTTACCGGGCGCTGCGGTGCGCGTGTTTACCCGCCAAGATGTCTTTGACATCGTCGGCGGCCCAAGCAGCGCCTTGGCCTGCAGCATGGGCGCGTTCGCCGCCAAGGCCAGCGGGGCGGCGCCGCGGATCTGGGGGCTGCCAGCTGTCGGACGATGTCCTTTTGGAGGTCGTTCAACGGCTGCGCAGCCTCCGCGCGGGCGTGCTCCGGGCCCAGCGACTTCGGCGCCGGCGGCGCCGCCTTCGGACAGTCCGCGCGCGGGGAGGCCTCGGAGAGGTGCTCGTCGAAGGGCGCCGCCCCCGCGTCGCGCTTCGTCAGGAACCGCTCGAAGCCGAAGAGGTTCTTCATCGTCGACAGCACCGACGTCAGCTCGCACTCGCTCGTCGGATCCGGCCCGCCGGCGGCCGAGATCACCGTCCCTTATCTAACCCAAGGCGAGATCATCAACGCGGGGACCCGCCCACCCCCACGCTTGACGTCGGACTTGTCCGGGTGGCTCTTCCAGCCAAGTGGGTGCGAATGAAGCTAGTCGTAGCCCCCGATAAACCCCCGATGCGCCCTGAGTAACTCACATCCACACTGAGAGCCAGTGTTTTAGAGTCTCCGGTTGACTGCTGAGGCTGGGAGACGGGGAGACTTGAACGTGTGCACGCTTTCCCTTTTTTCGGCAAGCCAAGGTTGTGACTAATAAAGTCGAATACAGAATCGCGTTCGCTAAGAATGTGGACTTCACACTGTCGTTCGGTCTTCTTCTTCTTCTTCTTCTTTTTACCGGCTGTCTTCACTGCGGAGCGCGTGTTTACCCGCCAAGATGTCTTTGACAACATCGGCGGCCCAAGCAGCGCCTTGGCCCTGCAGCATGGGCACGTTCGCCGCCAGGGTCAGCGGGGCGGCGCCGCGGACGGCTGCCAGCTGGCGGACGATGTCCTTTTGGAGGTCGTTCAACGGCTGCGCAGCCTCCGCGCGGGCGTGCTCCGGGCCCAGCGACTTCGGCGCCGGCGGCGCCGCCTTCGGACAGTCCGTGCGCGGGGAGGCCTCGGAGAGGTGCTCGTCGAAGGGCGCCGCCCACGCGTCGCGCTTCGTCAGGAACCGCTCGAAGCCGAAGAGGTTCTTCATCGTCGACAGCACCGACGTCAGCTCGTACTCGCTCGTCGGGTCCGGCCCGCCGGCGGCCGAGATCACCGTCCCCTTTTTGACCCAAGGCGAGATCAGCAACGCGGGAACCCGGACTCCCCCACGCTTGAAGTCGAACTTATCCGGGTAGCTCTTCCACTCATCCGGCGCCGGCACATCCATGGGAGGGGATACATGGTCGTAGAACCCGCCGTGTTCGTCGTACGTGACGATGAACAAAGTCGAGTTCCATTCGGGGCCGTTGCGCAGCTCTTCGTAGACTTCTTTGAGCAAGGCGTCGCCGAGGCGAACGTCGTGATCCGGGTGCTGGTCGTTCGCGCCTTCGAAGGTGGCAGGGTCGACGAACCAGCGAGGGTTCATCCACGAGAAGGCAGGCAAAGTGCCTGCCCTCGCGTCCTTCCTGAACTGGTCCATGGGCTTCACCTTCTCCGGGTTCGCAACGACCTTCGCAAGCATCGCCATCTCCAACGGTACGTCGGCGAAGTAAAACCGCCAGTCCAGCCCTACGTCTTCGATTTGGTCGAAGATCGTTCGACCAAAGTACAACCCCGTGTGGTGGTTCGGGTGGCCGGTGGCTGTGTTGCCTTGTGAGGTGCCCATCAGCTGGAACAGCCGATTCGGCCACGTAGGCCCTGGGACCGAGCAGAAGAAACGGTCGAAAATCGCGAATTCGCGCGACAGGTTGTACAGCACCGGGAGGCGGTCCGGGGTGAACATCTGCATCACGGAGCCGGCGGGGGAGTGCCCGCTGCGCGCCTCGGTCTCGACGAACCCGTCCATGCGCGCGGCGGTCGCGTTTTCCTTCAGGCCCCGCGCCCCGAAGATCTTCTCCGTCGTCGCGGGCAAGCCGTGGTCCGGGTCGTACGGCCCTACGTACGGACTGTCCCGCGACACGGTCACGACGGGGCTGTTAGGGTCGCTGGTGTTGTACGGGTTCGTCTCGTTCCCCTTCAAGCCGTTGACTCCAGGGAAGAATCCGCACATGTGGTCGAACGACCGATTCTCTTCCATGAGCAGCACCACGTGCTTAATCTTCCCCGCGCCGGCCGCCGCGAAGGCGAGGCTGCTTAGCGTCAGCAGACGCACCGACATCGGTGTTGCGATTGTGTGGCGTTGTTTTCTTCGGGACCTCGACTTTTTTAGAGTGGATTATTTTTGTGCTTACGCGGCTATGTACAGATTGGTGTCGTTTCGACCTTTTTGTGTTCGTTTTCCCCCTGATTTTTAGAGTCTCGTATCCCTGATCTAAACGTGATTGCATCTAGTGGAGGGTGCGTGGATCCGGTGGTTTCTGGTCTCAAGCATCATAATCTCTTGCGCTCGTGGGCAAGTTATCAGGTTTCGGTGGCACTTCTCTCTTTCCTTCCTTTCCGATGATGGATAGTTATTTCGAATGGCGTGAACTCGATTACCCAAGCCAAGACCCGAGTGCAATGACGGAAGCCACAAGCTGAGGCCAGAAGCTAGTTGCCAACTTCCGACCGAACGGATCTATCTCATGGAACTACGCCGCTCCTGGCCTAAACCAAGATGTACCGACGCTTCGTGTGGGCTTCAGCAGACCTTCCCCATTTGTTGCGATTCTACAACTGGCGGCCTTTTGATGCTCGTGCAGGGTGCGTCGACATCCCGAAGCAAAGAAAAGGGGCTGGTTGGCGACAAAAAGTTGTTTGGAAAACAAACAGCTGCACGGGTGTGCGAGAAGCAGGATGCGTCGAAGCAGAGCCGAAGCAGATTGGAGTGCGATTTGGGTGAAGATGGCGTGGGGGGCGGGCAAGAGAACGCCTGCCCGGATTTGTCGAAGAAGAAAAAAAAGCGTTGCGTTTACCGGCGCTAAAGCTTTTTTTTTTTTTTTTGAGGACTAACCGTACGGGACACACTTAAGTCGGGAAATTACTTATCGGAACGTTACCGATAAGTAATTTTTTAGCGTTATTTGTTGTTGTTGTTTTTGTTACCGATATACAATTTCCTGTTACCGATAAACAATTTTTGTTACCGATAGATAATTTTGTTGTTGCCGATAAATAATTTCTCGTGTTACCGATAAATAATTTTCTGTTACCGATAAGTAATTTCTGTTACCGATAAGTAATTTTGGTGTTACCGATAAATAATTTCTGTTACCGATAAATAATTTTGGTGTTACCGATAAATAATTTCTGTTAGGGCAGACTATTTTTATTTTTTGATCCGCGTCCCCCGACCCCTGAAGATTTTCCGCGCGCGCGCGCAAAAAAAAAAAATAGTTTTTTTAAAAAAAAATAGTTTGGCAAGCCACCTGGCCTGTGGGTTCCTGTGAGGAGGGGGGTGGTCTTGGTGGCAAGCGGTCGGGGGGTGGTGGCCCGGAGGGGTACGCATCCCTCACTTTGATTATTCGGCGACTTTTTACACTGGGAAATAACCGTCGTCTGCATGTGCTCAGGCTTTTTGTTGTACGGAGGGACCAGGTGAGCCTTCATCGTAGAGCTGCTGCCACCGACAGTAGTAGGCGTCTAGTCGTGGGCCTTGCGACTGCCTGTGTTGTTCGGCGTACTCGGCCAGAATTGGTATCGTACCCACGTTTCGGACGGGACGTGGGCATCGGCCGGAAGCCGCTTCTGCACTTCTTCCATGAGAAGCCGGATGCTTGCGGGGACCTCAAACGTGAGGCGTGAAACTTCTCCATGACGCCTCTCGTCCACGACAGTACCGCACTTCTCAAGAACGCGGCCCACGGCGTCCCAGTAGCCGTCGTATTTGGACTCTTTTGACGAGCTTCGGAATGCAACCTCACTGGGGTGAAATCAGTTGTGAGGAGTTCAGCCAGGTGGCTTTCGGTTGATGTGCGCAGGGGGTTCACATCTCCAGTCACGAGCATGTACATCGTCTTGAGGATGGTACGCGGAACCCCAGATGACTTCCAGACCTCGACGAATTTCATCCTCATGGCTCCTGCAGGCGGCGGTCGCTCGGTGGCAGCTTGAATACCAAGCGCTTGCCCCAGCGTTGTATTTGTGGACACCGAAGGGGAAGCTCGTCTTTACCCCTTGGATCTGCTAGAACCGAGCCTGGCGATCGTCAGAGAGGCTGGGCACGGTGTCCAGTGAAAACGGCTCGAATTGCCTCGGCGAATTGCCCTTCCAGCTCTCTCCAAGAAGAAGACCCCTCCGCTTTCACGATGGACTGCTCCAGTCGCAAACAGGCTTTCTGGATGGAACTCCCACACTGCGTTGCTCAGTGCGCTGTTGGTTTTGCGCTTGCTGCGTGACGATACGGTACTCTATCTCTCACTTCCTGCAGTTTCGTGCAGTGGATGCTGAGAATACCTCAGCTCTGCGACCCACGGCAAGGCCAACACATTTCTCAGGCTACTTTCTTGTTCTTGCAGGTTCTGAAGGGTGCACCGGGGGATGTCGGCGGTACGGCGCTGGGCAATCACCTTGTTGGTGCCCTCATACTACTGCAACAGCTGCACAGAAAGTGGGAGCCCATCAAGTTTGAGAAGGGTCTTGGCCACTTCCTGATAGAACGGATGCCCTTTTTCATCGACCAGGAGGGCCCTGTCGAATTCTATGGGGTAGTCCTGGACTAGCCTGTTGAACAACACTATCCACGACTGCGTTTCACCCACTTGCAGCGGCTTCACGCGGGCTTGGCTCTTTTTCATCAGCATGTCGAAGGCGCTGACAGGTGTTCGAGCTACGGGAACTTTTGCTTCACAACGTACCGAACCTCCCGGTACTGCATGGAGTCCATGGCCTGCACAGACATCCCAAGAGAAACATCTCTCCACACACTCCTGCTATCAGCCCTAGCCGACACCACCACATCATCATCATACTCGGCAGGCGTCTGGAGGTGACGGTCTTTTATGAAACATCTCCATGAAGGACAACGACAGGTCGTTGATCTCAAGGAGGTGTCAATCCTTCACTGCACCAATCTCAAAATCGATGGCGCAAAAACACGGCAGTGTCCCTTCCATTTGCTTGCGCCCTGTTTTTGCATTAGCATGCAACACTCACTTAGTCAAGGTGAAATTTGCGGGTTCTCCGGTTTGTTCTCGGTCGGTGTCGGGTGTGCTTTGCCGGCGTCACAGCTTTCGTCGTGCTGCAGCAACAGATAGGTCAGGGGGTCAATGCAAATTAGAGATTCGCAGCGAGCTTCTAATCCGGCGTTCCGCTGACGTGTCGTTGTTGGCCCCACGAGCGGGGTTTGGTGTTTCCGCAGCCGAAGCGCGGACTTCAGAGACCATCTGGAGTCCCCCCATGGCACCCTGTTGTGCCCTTCCCACAGCAAAAAAGCGAAAATATTATTTTTTTTCAACTATTTTTTTTTTTTTTTTTCCACGGTTTCCCAAATTTTCCACGCGCTAGGACGCGGATCAAAAAAAAAAATAGTCTGCCCTAACAAGAAATTATTTATCGGTAACAAAATAATTACTTATCGGTAACAAAATAATTACCTATCGGTAACAAAATAATTACTTATCGGTAACAAAAAATTACTTATCGGTAACAGTTTCCGATAAATAATTTCCCGACATAAGTGTGTCCGATATGGTTTTTTCCGTTTTTTTTTTTTTCCGAAAATTTCTGGAACGGGTGAGAGGAAGCCTGCTACACGGGGAGCCAAGCTTCACGTGTTCGGCGGTACTGCAGAGCCACGGGTCAAGTGGCTACCGATTTCCCAACCTAAAGCATCAAGGCTTGGCGCACCTTGGGGCTTGGCGCTCGTGCTGAACACAAGCTCGTCGAGACGGTCAGCCACAGGGCAGAGCGGACGGGGTTGTGGCTCTGTGCCTCCGACTCAAGCTTTGCAACCACAGAGGTTGACCCTCGACCAGGAGCGGCCTTTTTCTTTTTCTTTTTCTTTCTTTCTGGAACGAGTGAGAGAAACGACGATTGACGGAAGAGGGGCTGTTGTTGACGATCGGGGAATTGTGTCCCGTATCGTACTTTCGGCGTCGCGGGAACCGTCTGGCAGCAGCTTTTAAGCAGCACTTTTCATAGAGTAAAGGTTCGTGTGAGAGTCCGGAAATTCATAGTCTCCGGGTGACCTTCGTCAAATGGGTTCTTTCAAAATACTCGACGTTTTTGTTCTTCGCTTACACCACCGTGTGTTGTTTTCTCACTCAGGACTTTGTTAGGTTTGTGTGATTTGTCATGTAGGGGTAGACCCGCATGACCTTGCGTCCGTTCAACACGTGGTTCGGTAGTTACAGCACTTGGGATCTCTTCGGTTCTTTGTCTGGCAGCATATCGTCGAGCATTTCCAAGCTGGCGCTTAATAAACCGCTTATGTAAAAAAAAAAAAAGAACAAAAAAGCAGCAATACTCAGAAGTCTGTTTAACTGAAAACGTATAGGTTCGGGGGCAGGGCTAAAGTAGGTAGCCCCTTAGCTCTGAGGGCCTCGTACGTAAATACGTGGGTAAATCGCACATGGGTGACCCTCTTAGCCTTAGCTAGCAGGGTCGACTCGAGTGGTCTCCGCTCGTGGCTCGGGGCCGCAAACCCCCTCGGGCCCAGGGCTTACGATCCGTTTTCGGTCTCAGAGAAAATACGTGTGGTCCACATGTGGGCGCTTAAGGTTCGAGGGGGAAATACTCGACGTAGCTGCTTCGACTCCGAATGGAAGGGGGGAAATAATAGAGGGAAGGGGCAAATACAATACAAACACAATCTGATTTGTTCTTCGCTTACACCACCGTGTGTTGCTTTCTCACTCAGGACCTGTTGTGTTTGTGTGATTTGTCGTGTAGGGGTAGACCCGCATGACCTCACGTCCGTTCAACACGTGGTTCACTAGATACAGCACTTGGGATCCCTTCTGTTCTTTGTCGGGCAGCATCGTCGAGCATTTCCTTTCAAGCTGGCGATATGGAAAAAAAAAACCTTTCCCCTCATGTGCGACGGCAAAAAAAAAATAGCGTCGCTAGGTAGCTACTGGACTTGGCGACACCTGGCTGTGCGGCCTTGACCACTAGTGGGCCTAGACTCCCCCTGCATGTGGACCAATAAATCAAAATCCACATGTGGTACCTGTGGATCCACACGTGGGGGAACAAAATCCAAAAAGAATTAACGTGTGGAAATCCACACGTTCCACACGTGGAGCGTAAGCCCTGCTCGGGCCTCCCGCGGGACTAAAACCAACACCTCGACAAAATAAACGGAAATTGTCTTGCCGATAAATGCTTATTAAAATTGCCTCCTTGAAGAGAGTCACTCGGAGCCGTTGTTCCTTCTCCATCCGCCAATTTGACATCCGTTTAATTCATGTCACACCAATCAAGGATCATTCACGGTTAGCTCTCCTTAGCGGCAGAAACAAATGACTGATCCTGTTTGGTGGAGATCCGCGCTCCTGCCGGGGCTTGCTCGGGATTAGCTGAATTAAACACCTATTAACTACGGCTAGCCAAGTTTGGAATTGTTGCGATCGACACCAAGAAAGTTGAAGTATGGCTAAAGATAAAGTGGTGTCACCTGAGGGGGTAATCTCAGGGCCGCCCACATGATAAGCCGTTAAGCATTGAGTTCTTTTAAGTACATGAACCACATGGATTAGCATGCACTACCGTTAAGCAGCGGCTGCCGGCTTATCCCACGACACCTTTTATATGTACGTTATAGAAAGAGCGTTGGCACTCTTACAGGTTCGTTGCCTCGTAGCTTCGAATTTAGCCTTGGGCCCCTTTTTGCATCAACGCTTCTTAAAAATTCCAAAAGCGCAATATCATCGAAGGTTCTGTGAACAACAAGCCGCATGAGCGCAGCCGTTGACACTCCTCACCAAACTCTAGACCTCAGACTGTAGCAAAGCTGCGGGTGCGCGCTCTCACCCCAAGTACACAAATGCAAAACTGATGACGCAAAACAAACGTAGAAACCCCCCCCCTACCCCCAGCAATGAATGATTATCAACATGTCTGCCCCGAAGCGGCGTGCCGCCTCCGGACACTGCTACTTGAAAACAGGGGCAAAAGTGTCGGCAAGCGCGGGGTGAGGACCCGATGGGGGAGGGCTTGCAAGAACGTGCTCGGAATGGATATGTGCTGAACATCCGTCTGCGCAAGGCGGACCATCATCAGCGCGGAACCTGAGTGCATGCAGACAGGACAGCGGTGTGAGTCGGGTTTGTCAGGCGGCTGTTCGTTGCTCGTCACAGCCAGGACCACCCGTGCTACCAGAGCACAGGCGAATCCGTCACGGGGAGGAGGCCCCTACAACCGTGGTCCCGTGACCCGATGGAGGGGCGGGGGTGGTTTTCTTCCGGGTTTGGCAATAGCCTTGCACAAGAGTTTTACTTCTCGTCGGCGATGCCGCGACCAAACGACTTTCGAGAACCTACAAGTTGCGCATGTGGGAATATCCAACGTATCCACTCTGTTAAGCTGCACGCGCATGATATAACTAAGGAGCATCAAAACGAACCGGTACATTTTGGTTGAACTGGACGAGTGCGTGCCGCAGGGGACTAGCTTGCCATGGCAAGCTCGGTCGACGAAATACTCGAGGGGCTGCCTTGTGCTTACTTGCGCAACACACCCGCAAACCCGTTACGAAGTGTGTCTCTAGCGTTTATTGTGGTTTAGAGGTTCGGTGTTTTAGGGTCTCCGGTGACCATTGAGGCTGTGAGGCGGGTGGTATGAGGGTAGTAGGTATGCTTATACACTTTAACTACGGCTAGCCATGTTTGTAAGTGTTGCGACCGACACCAAGAAGAAATTCGCTTTGAATTTAGTCTTGGGCCCCCCACGCGCATGCATGTTGAGCAGGGGTTGCCATGCAGCTCGTATCGGTCTGTAATATGCGTTCTTACTTCCTTTGGGTTGAGGAGGACGTGCGGTGGGGAGGGTCGGGTAGTAGAAAGAGAAGGTGAAGGGCTAAAAAAAATTTCTTTTTGCGTAAGTGGCGACTGCTTGTTGTCCTCCGCAGTTAAGGTACTCTGAATGCACTCTGGCATCGTGGCTGGTTATCTGGTCGTAGTGTGTCTCTTTTAGAGTTATAGTTCGCTTGAGAATCCGGGATTTTAGAGTCTCCGGGTGACCTTCGTCGAATGGGTTCTTTTAAAGCTAATACGTACTGGGTGGGTTTGGGGGGGCATGCATGGCTTCTTTTGAGTGCTCTTTACTTGCTCGCTTTGGCGAGTCAGGTTCGAAACAATTTGTGACCGACACCAAGTTCTCGCCAGGATAGGTGGGTGTTCTTGGGCTCTCCACGTCTTACAAGTTGAGCAGGAGTTGCCCTGTAAACCGTCCCTTGTCCGCACCATGGCTAAGTAGAGGTTGTGCTATGTAGAACAAGTTCTTGTTGAACGCTTACGCCCGCCACTGAACCCAGATGCATCTGTGTTTCGTGTGGGCTACAGCACATTTACCTCCTTTGATATTTTGCAACTGGCAGCCTCCTCAAGTATCTCCTACAAAGCAGGTGCTTGTACAAAGTAATGTGAAAACGGGGGATTTGCCTCGAGGCTTTTCGTGTTATTCTGCAGGTGCTTTGCTATCGTTGTGTCTATGCTTTCAGTCGTCGTCTTAACTACCATGGTTAAGTGCGCAAATGGTGTCAGCCGAAGCTGGTGAAGCTTGAAAACCCCAAAAGCTGAATGATAACATAACCCGTCGGCGCGGAATTGTTTTTTGTGTTTCGGGTACTCAGAGTCTGGGCATTAGCTTGGTCATCGGCCAATTTTCCAAATTTGGACGGCTGACGGCTTTTTGCGTGCTCACTCAGGAATGGGCTCAACACAGCGCGACGCGGCGTATCTTCACGACAATGCTGGGCCTTGAATGCCTCGGATTGCACACTGGCCACCTCTGCCGGGGGCCTGAGTGATGGTGTAGTGCCATTCTTTTTTTAGAGTGAAAGTTCGCTTGAAACTCCGGGGTTTTAAAGCCTCCGGGTGACCTTCGTCGTTATGGGAAGATATCCTTTGTGCTCTGAGTGTCGTAAGAGTGGTGGTTACGCGAGGTAAGAGGATCGGTGGGTACCTTAGTTGTTGGTCATTGGTGGTTTCGGCCATTGTCCACATACCTTACTTACGGTAGGCCCTCCTCAGTATGGTGCCGCAGTAGGTGACTGTCTGTCTTCTTGGTACTGTCTGACCGTCTCTTTTCGTGAATTTGTGGTGCTGCTTATGGTTTGCGCAGGATGAATATCCGTAACTATATCGTATTGCATACGTGGGGTGCTACAATTAACGTAGCATGGCGTCGCGAATAGAAGTGCGTGGTTTCAGGTGGCAAATTTGGCAAATGATCATGATCAGAAGGTCCTACTTGGGCGGTTCAGTTTCCTCACACATTGCATGTGGCTAAAAAAAAAGCGGTTGAAAAGGCAGGGAGGCTAGTCTGTTCGTTGCTCGCCACAGAAAAGGCTCTCTTTTTGTGTTTCCAGCGAGTATCGCACAGTCAGTTGCCTGTGACTGCGTTTTTTTGTGTTTCCGACGTTCCCGTGGGACGTACAGATTGAATTTTTTTGTGTCTAACAAATGCAATTTGTCAAGAACAAAAACAGATCGATGGCAGCGTACTATCCTCACTCCCGTTAGATGAACAAAACAGGTTTGAAGGAAGTGCGCACAAGCAAAAAACCCCCACGGCTTTTCCAAATTTGGACTGGCAGTCCAAATGTGGATATAGAAGCTAATCCCCTAGTAGTACTCGTGGCTGCCGTGGTCGGCGTTGTTAAGTACGTTGTCCAATAGCGGTGACATCGTCGGCGACACCGTTCCCCAAAGCAGCGCCGAGCTGTGCGAGTGGGTATCATGCAGGGTCAAAACCTTCTGTCTTTTTAAAACGCTCCCGCGGGGCCGATGGACCCCAAAAAAAAAAAAGTTGGAAAAAAAAAAATTTGCTCAACGTCATCAAAAATTGCTGCAGAGTTTTGTTCCAAAATTTTTAAAATTCAAAAAACCCAATTTTTTTCCGGAAACTTTTTTTTTTTGCCATTTCCAAAAAGACACAAGGTTTTGACCCTGCATGGTATCGCAAATCACTGCCTGGGCCCCTTCCCCACGTGACAGTCTTCCTGCCGCGTTGGAGAATATCAGCACAAGGCCGCTTCGCTGAATGAATGTGACGACGGAATCCCAGTGATTACCCCGAAACTAGGTTGGTCAAACAAACCGGAGCAGAAGATGGGTATTGCACTGCCGGAGGGTGAAAAACGCATGAGAAAAGTCGCCAACGCATTGGCAGCACCTTCCGCAGTAGGGGTTGCCTACGCAATGAACGGAAGTGATCTGTTGCGAACAGATCCAAGCCACTTCGATTCACCTGCAGCTGATCCTGGCGGCATCAACTGTAATTACCGGTGATGTCTTGGCTGCGGGAACGATGAAGCCCACGGCCAGACGCGATTTGCTAATGGAACTGCAGAGGCATGAGAGTCATCACTTGAAGTGCGGCAGCTTCCGGCAGCGAAAACCATGCCTAATACCCAAGCACTCAAAATGAAGCCCACGGACGGACACCCCATTTTTGCCGAACACGGCCATCGCCCAAGCGCCGCAAAGAAGCAGCTATCGACGCGCAACCGATGAAGCTGGACGAGCAGTAGAAGGAGAAGCGAAGCACCAAGAGCACACTAGAACGCGACGATCAAGATGAGCTGAATAGGCAAAAACATGACACATCACGTGGACAAGAGACAACCGCGACCGCGACGATGCACATACAGCGGTTCAAACGAGCACTACCGAGCCGACCGAGTTCAGGTAACCCCCCAGAATCCAAGCTAATCCCCGGATCAGAAAAAGACACAAAAAGAAAATACTCGTGGGGGCCGCCTGGTGCTTATTTCGACAGAGGTGGTCAACAATAGTGCGTTGCTCAGGGTAGTCGAAGGCCTGACAATCACACTAATGCAACAAATTTACGACAGAGGCGGACGAGAAGCAATACGACTACAAAGCGGGTCTCTCTGTTCGTAATAACGATTCATTGTGACCTCGATTTTTTCTGTTTTGTTTTGTTACGTCGTAACGTACTCTGCTCCTCCTACGTACAGGTTCGTTGTTCCCGCTGTTTACTCCTGTGGACTCTGGCTCATTCCGCAGACGGGAGTCTATCCCCGAACGCCTGGCTTTCTGAGTGAAAACTCTTGGAAGTAGGGGAGTCGAGCCACTGTTGCCCGGGACGGGATCGTTTTCGGTTCGGTCGAAAGAGAACGTTGGCAGCGTGTTTGGGAGGAGACTAGCCAAACGAACATGTTCACTCACCAACTGGGAGGTGACTAGCCAAACGAACATGTTCACTCACCAACTGGGAGGAGACTAGCGTATCGAACATGTTCACTCACCAACTGGGAGGAGACTAGCCTAACGAACATGTTCACTCACCAACTGGGAGGAGACTAGCCAAACGAACATGTTCACTCACCAACTGGGAGGAGACTAGCCAAACGAACATGTTCACTCACCAACTGGGAGGAGACTAGCCAAACGAACATGTTCACTCACCAACTGGGAGGAGACTAGCCAAACGAACATGTTCACTCACCAACTGGGAGGAGACTAGCCTAACGAACATGTTCACTCACCAACTGGGAGGAGACTAGCCAAACGAACATGTTCACTCACCAACTGGGAGGAGACTAGCCTAACGAACATGTTCACCCACCAACATGCCAACTCCCCCTTGGCATGTACAAACAACTTACGCCCGGCACTAAACTCAGATGTAACTGACTTTTGTGTCGGCTTTCCTCCTCGAGTATTTTCTACAAGGCAAATGCAAAGACAAGAAAAGGATGGGCCGTGTGCCCGATGTGGCCGAGT
This sequence comes from Diplonema papillatum, assembly GCA_030068145.1. Classification (NCBI taxonomy): domain Eukaryota; phylum Euglenozoa; class Diplonemea; order Diplonemida; family Diplonemidae; genus Diplonema; species Diplonema papillatum. The sequence goes on from JAPJBO010000055.1 coordinate 346,735, forward strand.
TGATTGGCCTCGACAGCGAGAGTTATGGGAGAAGAGGGCGGGCTTGCAAGGAAGCTGTTTGCACAATGGAGGGGGCAGAGTTCAACTTGCAGAGTTCAACTTGCAGCATTGTTCGAACCGTAATTGCCCACGCACAAGAGTGTCTTTGTGGGCGGGGTGCTCTGGGGGTTGATTCCTACTTGTTCGTCTTCAGGAGGCGGGGAAGTTTCGAAGTCGTCGGGTTCTTCTTCTGAATTCTTGAAAAAGTCGCGTCGGCAGAAACGGGGAAGATGATATTGCCACGAGGTCGAGGAAAAACAATCTTCTTCGTTTTGTGAGATCAAAGCGAGAATGCGGGAAAGGGCCTCGACTGTCGGACACGGCAACTTGTTACCTGGAGAAGACCGCCTGCTGCTTCACCTTTTACCAGGAGAAAACGCCAAAAGAATTGCCGCACGTGTGACCCGCCTGCTGCTCCACCTTTTAAAGTTATAGTTCGCTTAAGAATCCGGGATTTTAGAGTCTCCGGGGTGACCTTCGTCGAAATGGGTTCTTTCAATCGGAAAGACCGCCCCCCCGACGAGTGCCCCCGCCGGCTGCTTCTTTTACCTGGAGAGACCGCCAGAGGAGTCTCGCGGGGCGGCCTTTTCCATCGGCTCGTACTCAACGCCCTGGATGCCGGGAGGGAACGGGCGGGCGACGGCGTCGGCCGGGGCCCGGCCGCTGTCGCTGGGGTGCGAGGAGTGCATCGAAGCCGTCGGCGTCTGGTTAACGCCGCGGTAGAAGCACCGGAGGGGCTTCCGCTGCGCGTTCGACACGGGCGGGATCTGGATGTCGGCCGTGGCCCCGCGGTTCGGTGGCTGCGGCTCCGCAAGGTCAAACTGGGCGACTCCGAGCTGCGTTGGGTGGTGGTAAATAGATCTACAAGTAGATCTAGTAATAGAGAAATAGACCTAAGAGTTGATCTAGAAATAGATCTAAGAATGGAGAAATAGACCTAAGAGTTGATCTAGAAATAGATCTAGGAATAGAGGTAGAAATAGACCTAGAGTAGGTCTAGACGTCTAGGAATAGAGAAATAGACCTAGGAGTAGATCTAGAGATAGATAGTGGGTTCACGCCGCGGTAGAAGCACCGGAGGGGCTTCCGCTGCGCGTTCGACACGGGCGGGATCTGGATGTCGGCCGTGGCCCCGCGGTTCGGTGGCTGCGGCTCCGCAAGGTCAAACTGGGCGACTCCGAGCTGCATTGGGTGGTGGTAAATAGATCTACAAGCAGATCTAGGAATAGAGAAATAGACCTAGGAGTAGATCTGCAAGTAGATCTAGGAATAGAGGTAGAAATAGATCTTGGAGTACTAGGAATAGAGAAATAGACCTAGGAGTAGATCTAGAAATAGAGGTGGAAATAGGTCTAGAAGTTGATCTAGGAATAGAGGAAGAAATTGATCTTGAAGTACGTCGAGACGTCTAGGAATAGAGAAATAGACCTAGGAGTAGATTTAGAAATATATCTAGGAAATGAGGTAGAAATAGATCTTGGAGCAGGTCTAGACGCCTAGGAACAGAGAAATAACTTGGCCCACTCGCTGCCTTTCGATCGGGGTCCTGGTAGCGCGCTCGTGCGCGTAGACTCCATGCCTGCTGAGTTGCGGCCGTTTTAGAGTAAAAGTTCGCTTGAAATTCCGGGGTTTTAGGGTCTCCGTGTGACCGTTCATGAATGGGTTCTCTTAGAGCAAGAAAGGGCTATGTGGTTACGGGTTGTATATTTAGTGCACGCTTTCGTTATGGGTTATGGCTAGCCATGTCCGGGACTGTTTGTGACCGACACCAAGTACTTTCCTTCGTGGAGTGTAGTCTTGGGCCCCCCACGTTCTACAAGTTGAGCAGGGGTTGCCTTGTAGCCCGTACCGGTCTGTTGTCCGCGTTTATATGTATTTTCTCGCAGTGTGATTCAAGTTTACGGTGGCACGCTCGCTCCCTTTTCCTTTTTTTCGCTTGGAGGAGCCCATTCACGAAGAATGTGGTCGTGGGCCCCACTCTTCTCGCAGCGAATGAGCAACGAACGAATCACGGACATACCCATGCCAACACGTCGGCAGCTGTCGGTCGTGCGTGGTAGTCCGGCTCTAATAGTTGTGCAACAAGGCTGCTGAGAACAGGATAGTCGATGTTGTTGAGCTCGCTCACGATCTGTATGTAGTGTCGACTTAAGACTTTGCACACGAACAAGAGAGACGCAGGCACCCCGAATGCCGCTGCACGTGTACCGGTTGAGAACAATTCCGGCGCCTTTCTAGACTGTTTCTTGTAGTAAGCGGTCGGTTTTTTGAAGTCTCCGTTTGACTTGTGAGGCGAGGAAGGGGGGGGTTTCCTTTTGTGCTGTTAGAGCAGAGTCTGGGCAGTGTGTTTCTTTTAGAGTGATAGCTCGCTTGAAACTCCGGTTTTAAAGTCTTCGGGTGACATTCGTCAATATGGGAACGTATCCCTTGTGCTCTGAGTGTTAGTAAGATTTTGTTTTGTGCGCACTTGCGAAACACCTGCTTTGGTAAGTTTCATGTTACGCTGCGAACTACTAAGCATTAGTACCATCAATGCATTGTTAACCACTTCCGGACAAACTACCCCTGCAGTGGTAGCTCATTCAAGAAAGTTCGCGGTTTGCGGGTGAGAGGCCAAAGAGATGAGTCAGGAACCAACGAATCAAAACCACAGTTTCTCCTTCCACCGGACCAGCCATCGCTTTGCAGCTCAGCTCTTATTGGCTTCGTTTGCTAAAGACGCTCAGTAAGCCACGGCTACTATGGTAGTGAACTCTGCCGTCAGCTCAGTCTTACGCCGTTACCAGTGTGAGACTTAGCTATAGCTGGCTGGTAGCTAGCTATAGCTAGCTAGCTATAGCTAGCTAGCAATAGCTGAAAATAGCTAAAATAGCTAAAATAGCTGACTGAGCATTTTCAACGGAAATGCATTGTTAACCACTTCCGGACGAACTACCCCTGTGGTGGTAGCTAATTCAAGAAAGTTCGCGGGTGCCAAGTTCGCGGGTGAGAGGCCAAAAAAAAATGGTCGAATGTGGTCGCTGCTTGCTTTGTTTGGAAAGATCTGACACAAATCTTTGAAATGCGTCCTTCGTCGGGCAGAAGTCCTGCTCCGAGCTCTGACGGATACCTGAGGTTTGCCGTGGAGCCTCCCCTTTTCCCAAATTAACCCTCCCCCCCTCCGTCCACTAGTGGTTAACACTAAAAAGGAATGGGACGTACCTGCTCTTGGAAAAGGTCCGTCTGCAGAGCCTCGCTGAACATGACGCGGATGTTGTGCTCCTCCATCCTCTTCGTTGCGACGGAGTACAGGATGCAGCCGATGGCCCACATATCTGCCTCTTTGCCGTAGTGATGCGCCCAGCACTCGGGTGCCATATAGCACAAGGTTCCGGCGCGCGTCGCGCAGTACTGGTTGTGCAAGCTTTTGGCCAGCCCGAAGTCGGTGATGACGCACGACTTGCAGTCATCCGACATCAGGATGTTCTCTGCGTTGAATTGAGGATGTGGGACGAAAAGGGCACATCGGGTATGCAGTGTAGGATCCGCTTCGTGTGAGTTTGGAAAAAGTAACATCAAGTATAAAAGTCAACGCCGCGTGGGTGCGGGCTTTATATCAGTCATCGTGTCGAGTCCGTTACCTGGAACCACCCAGCATTCGGGTGCCATATAGCACAAGGTCCCGGCGCGCGTCGCGCAGTACTGGTTGTGCAAGCTTTTGGCCAGCCAGAAGCCGGTGATGACGCACGACTTGCAGTCATCCGACATCAGGCTGTTCTCTGCGTTGAATTGAGGATGTGGGACGAAAAGGGCACATCGGGTTTGCAGTGTAGGATCCGCTTCGTGTGAGTTTGGAAAAAGTAACATCAAGTATAAAAGTCAACGCCGCGTGGGTGCGGGCCTAGTTTTTTTTGTGTTTCTGACGATCCCGTGGGATGTACAGATTGTTGGTGTCTTTCGACCTTTTGTTTGCTTTGTGAGGTTCAGCTGCATGTCGGTGGGCGGAAAATCTTAGAAACGAGCCGGTCCATCCCCTCTTGATAGACCGTGATAGACCGAAGAATACAGCACCGGGCAATTCGATGCAGCTCTAGGGACTAAGGATGGACCTGATAGACCGTGGTGGACCGTGATTCACTGTGATAAACAGCGGCAGGCACTTCGATGCAGTTTCAAGAGATAGGGACGGACCGGCTCAGTTTCGTGTTCAGGGGCTACTTGCCTCTCATGTATGTTTGATGCTAGCATCAAGTCTTTGTTTGCGCGCGCCTGTGTAAACCCTGTTTTAAGTAATTTAGCACAGCATGCTGCCATCCGACACTTTTTGATACAGACAAGCGAGCTGGTTACCATAAGAAATTAGTATGGCGCTTTCTTTTGTTTGTGCGCACTAGCGGAACTCACCTGCTTTGGTAAGTTTCATGTAGTACGCTGTCAGCTACTAATTTTTAGTACCAACAATGCATTGTTAACACAAAAACTCTAAAAAGGTGGTCGGTGGGCGGAGGGGCTAGGACAAGAAGCTTAGCTTTACTGTTCTGGGCTAGACTTCGTCGCATGCTTGGGCCAGGATGCCCACTACTGCCTTTCCGCCGGGCTCTTGGTAGCAGACCCGAGGGTTTTCTCTTTCCTGTGCACCGCTGTTCCGGAACTGTTGCCTTCAGTACAAACGTACTATCGACACACACAAAAATACTCGGCGTAGCTGCTTCGACTCCGAATGGAAGGGAAGAGGTAAGGGGCAAATACAACACAAACACAATCTGATTTGTTCTTCGCTTACACCACCGTGTGTTGTTTTCTCACTCAGGACTTTTGACCTGTTGTGTTCGTGTGATTTGTCGTGTAGGGGTACCCGCATGACCTCACGTCCGTTCAACACGTGGTTCGGTAGTTACAGCACTTGGGATCCCTTCTGTTCTTTGTCGGGCAGCATCGTCTTCGTATCGCATCGGCATTTCCTTTCAGGCTGGCGCGCAAAAAAAGCGGTGGAAACAGTAAAACGAAATCAGACCTGGCTTCAGATCCCTGTGAACCAGCGGGTGCTCGCGGTCGTGGAGGAAGTGCAGGAGGGAGCAGCACTGCGCTGCAAAGTCGAGAAGCAGCTCTTCCGGAACGGGCCCGGGGTAGTTCAGCGCAAAGTGCTTGAGGTCGCCTTCCCTGTAGAACGGCATCACCAGGCACACGTACTTCGGATTCGCAAGCTGTGGGTGCCGTGAATGAGCGTTCGTGCGCGGGTGGATGATCAGGAAACAAGTATCTGTCGGCAGTCGGTCGGTAATCATTAGACAGTAACCAGCGCAGTATTTCGAGAGAGCCGGGAGGGAGAGTCCTATGAACATGCAATGTGAATAGCCTCTATTCGAGCCAACTCCACTTTTCTCTACACTTAAAAGTGTATTGTTTTTTGGAGCTGGGGATGTGCAAAGCTAGCTTTTTTCCCCCTGCCAAAATTCAGGCAAAAAGGAACAAAAGAACGACTTGCCCGTACAAAAAAATGCAAAGGGGTGGCAGAGTGAGCGGGAGTCGGCCTTCAGGCCGGTAGGCCCGGGGTCGAACCCCGCCCGTCACACTTTTTCGGTCGAAGATTGTTTTCGAGGTTTGTTGCGTTTCGGGGTCCAATGTACCCGAAATTTGCGGTTTTTGCGGAGTTTCTCAGTATCTCGCGGTATTTTTATTTGGGTCACCCCGGGAAACGGAGTCGGGGGGGTGTCCCCCCCGGTTTTGCTTCGCAGAACTCAGCTTCACGAACTTAGCTTCGCCCGAACTTTGCTTCACCAGAACTTAGCTTCGCCCGAGCGAACTTTACTGTTTCCCGATCTTTAACTGCTGCCTCCAGTCTCGCCCCGCGCCGGCCTTTAGCCGAGCGCACGTATTTAGTACCGGTACAGCCAGTACAGCGACCGACGTCCGGTGCTAACCGGCAGCCGTCATCATCAGCAAGCAGCGACCAGCCATCAGTACCGTAAAACAGGTAATCAGTGGACAGCAATCAGTACAGTACAGGTAATCAGCAGAGTACTCAGTGAAGTAAACAGTACCGACACAGTCAGTAGACGATAAGCAGCAATCGGTAATCAGTAGACAGCAATCAATACAGTACAGGTGATCAGTAGTGTGGTACTAGCACAGCCAGTGAGTAAACAGCAATCAGTAGAGTACGGGTGTTCTCTGGTGTAACACAGGGTCAAAACCTTGTGTCTTTTTAAAACGCTGCCGCGGGGCCGATGGACCCCAAAAAAAAAAAATTGGAATAAAAAAATTGCTCAACTTCTGGAAACTTTTTTTTGGCCATTTCCAAAAAGACACAAGGTTTTGACCCTGCATGGTAACCAGTGCAGGAATCAGTACCAGCACAGCCAGTAGACGACAAACACGCAACGGACGTCAGGATTAGGCAAGTGCTAACCGGCAACTGACTATCAGTAACCGGTTACCAGAGCTGCCAGCAGACTGACTACCGGTAACTGGGAAGTGACTAATTGCCGGCTATCGGTGGGAATGCCGGCAACCAGTCGTAACGCAGAACGCTTCTAACGATCATTTGGACCTGCCAACAAGTTGCTCTTGTTGCCCCACGCCCGACTGCATCGAGAAAGCCTGATGTAAACATGAAAGCGAGACCAACGGATCGTTAGGCCATGCTTTCACACCGAGGATCGGTACTGAAGATCGTGTATCGAGCAAGCTTTTACCCTTATGCTCTACGCGAGATTTCTGTTCCCGCTGAGCTTGCCTTAGGACACCTGCGTTAATGTGTAACAGATGTGCAAACTCCCCACCTGACGAACGAGGATTCGCGAGCCGAAGTTCGTTTGTCGCTGGAAACGGATAAGCTACGGATCCGAAGATGCAATAGAAAGCTCCGATGCTAGATTATGTATCGTGTCTTGTTTTTACGATGCATTGACATTCCATTCATTTCAGCTTTCGGCCCCAGCCAAACTCCCCACCTGACTGGTGTCTCCAAACGAGGATTCGCGAGCCGAAGCCCGTTTGCTACTGGAAACGGATAAGCGACGGATCCGAAGATGCAATAGAAAGCTCCGATGCTAGATTATGTATCGTGTCTTGCTCATACGATGCATTGACATTCCATTCATTTCTCAGCTTTCGGAGGCCTTCTCAAACATGTCGTACGACTGCTACTGGGGGGGGCTAATTACTATTGAACCGTATAATACAATTGAACCGTATAATACAATTGAACTTTTTTTTCGGGGAATCGGCGCATCCCAACCGTATAATACAATTGAATTGTAATGTTACTGTACGGCTGACACTTTCGCACTGCCGTTGAGTGTGAGCCAGCCAGTGAGGCGGTTTCAGGGCCGTTTTCGTTTCGGCTTTTTTTTGGAAAAGTCATGTTGGACCTCCAAAGCGGAGAAGAAATCTTAAAACGAGGTTTTGGCGTGCATTCCGAACCCGGGTCTTCCAAAGGTTTTGAGCATGATCATGATGATGTCGCTGATGCCGTTGCTCGTGCCAAAGTCTTGGAGCTGGCTGTGTGTGCGGGGATCATGAAGCACAAACATGGCAATGGGCCGGCAATCGCAGTGTGGCGGTGGCTCCGGAGCTGCTGAGCCAGCCGGAGACACTGCCAATCGTGACCGTGGCCCGGCATGGGGGCGGTGGCCCATCGGATGGGACATCTTGTTATCCCCAGATTTATCGGTGGTACCCGTCTGCCGCCAGCGCTCTCTGTCAAAAAGAGAAAGCAGTAAGTTCGTCGGACTGCGGTCGCCATGCTGTTGGAAGCTCTGCTTTTGAGCAACCGCCCCAGAAAGTGAACCTTAGGCCCAAGTTAGGGACTCTCTTGCCAAGAGTCTTGGCAGGAGTCTTGCCAGGTGTTGGTGGAAACACCCACGGCATGCGGTATTTCCGAGCCGGTGCACGAGAAATCAGGGCTCGGAGTCCGAACTGCGGGCTCGAACCTTTCGCTTGTTGCGTGAAGGTTTTCCCTTCAGTTTTTGCTCGGAGTTGCATTGTACTGTCATTTAGTCCCGACAACAACGTGTTTCTAACAGGCAAGCTGCACTTCAATTGTAATACACTAGTGTTTTTTGGGGGGGGTCTGGGACCCCCCAATTCCACGCCGTGTATCGTTATATTACGATTGAACTCAATTGTAATTGGCCCCCCCCAGTAGTGTTCCTCAATTGCCTTCGTTGCATATTTCCATCGTGTCTTCCCGAGTCCAGTACGCAACAATGCATTGCTTACTCATAAAAAGACAGGCGCTTCGTTTTCTTTGTGCGTGCCGGTTGATCGTTTGTCCTCACCCCGTTTCAATATTTCAGGCTAGGAATACCGATCAACCACTGAAGCACGCTGCCTACGTCTTTTTAGCCTGCACAATACATGGAGGGCAGGGGACTTAAGCACTTTGTCTGACCGAGCAAGAAGTCGGTTCCAGCCAAAACCCCCGGTTTTGGGGCTCTGCGGTGCCTGTGGGTGTCTGAGTGCCTGGAACCGTCGCCCGCGCACGCAAACAAGAGAACGGAGGGGGGTGGTGAGATATAAGCTTGCGGTGGTGGTGTGCACATCTATCAAACTACGGAGACGGTAAGTGAAGAGCTTCGAATTGCAGTGACACACCGTGACGCGCCACGTAACTGCAGTACTGTACAGTAAAGGGGGGGGTCGAATAATAACACTGTGTTATTATTCGATTTGTCGAATACTAAAAGAAGTTCCGGGTAGCCGAACAGTAGCAGGATCAAATAGTGGTAGTGTTTTTAGACAACCAGACGTGTGTCAAATACCTGTTATGATTCGACCCCCCCCTTTACGCTGCTGTTCGTCTAACCGGAACTTTTTTTAGTATTCGACAAATCGAATAATAACACAGGTGTTATTATTCGACCCCCCCCCTTTACCAACCCAGGGAAAGCCTGCTACACGGGAGCCAAGCTTCACGTGTTCGGCGGTACTGCAGAGCCACGGGCCTACGGGTCAAGTGGCTACCGATTTCCCAAACTAGAGCATCAAGGCGTGGCGCACCTTGGGGCTTGGCGCTCGCGCTGAACACAAACTCGTCGAGACGGTCAGCCGCAGGGCAGAGCGGACGGGGTTGTGGCACTGTGCTGCCTCCGACCCAAGCTTTGCAAGCTGTGGTTGAGCGTCACGTTCCTGGACCAGGAGCGGCGTTTTTCTTTTTCTTCTTCTTCTTTCTTGAAACCCCGAAACCGGAAATCCCCGGTTTCTGAAACCGGGAAACCGGGTTGCCAAAGTTCCCTGAGAGGGGCAACCTGCACGATACCACCAGCAGTCCTCTCATACCACACCATCAGCTGTGGATGCACAATGCACTGTACAGCGTAGCAGCAGCATAGCATACCAGCAGCATGCAGTGGATACCATACCACAATGCAGCGTAGCATCGTACGGTGGATCCATCCACAGCAGGTGGTGTACATACCTACGGAGAGCATAGCACGGTGTGTGTGATATAGCTACGTATCCTCAGTAGGTAGTAGATACCACCACACCATACTGCGTAGTGCATCAGCAGCAGCAGAGCGCGTGCTGTGCATCAGCAGCAGGTGGTCCATACAGCACGTAGCAGCGCAGCAGCAGCGGTGCACCGCTTTTTCTTCTTCTTCTTTCTTGAAAACCCGAAACCGGAAAACCCCGGTTTCTGCAAAGTTCCCTGAGAGGGGCAACCTGCACGATACCACCAGCAGTCCTCTCATACCACACCATCAGCTGTGGATGCACAATGCACTGTACAGCGTAGCAGCAGCATAGCATACCAGCAGCATGCAGTGGATACCATACCACAATGCAGCGTAGCATCATACGGTGTATCCATCCACAGCAGGTGGTGTACATACCTACGGAGAGCATAGCACGGTGTGTGTGATACCACAGCACGTAGCTACGTATCCTCAGTAGGTAGTAGATACCACCACACCATACTGCGTAGTGCATCAGCAGCAGCAGAGCGCGTGCTGTGCATCAGCAGCAGGTGGTCCATGCACAAGCAGTACAGCACGTAGCAGCGCAGCAGCAGCGGTGCACCGCTTTTTCTTCTTCTTCTTTCTTGAAAACCCGAAACCGGAAAACCCCGGTTTCTGCAACCGGGAAACCGGGTTGCCAAAGTCCCCGGATGGAGGGGCAACCTGCACGATTGGTAGCACTAAAAAGAGCTGCGACAGACCTTCTGCATGTCGTCGAGGAGGGGCCTGTCAGACCCCCGGCTGTTGTTTCGCAGCCTGCCGTCGGCCGCCTTCGGTGTCGCGTTGCTCGAGAGGTCGCAGTCGTTCCAGTTCATGAATGTTTCCAACACGCGGATCATGTTGGGGTGGCCTTGGTACGTCCGCATCGTGCGGAATTCGAGCAGCGCGCGCTCTTGCGCTTCGTCGGAATCACAGCTGTGGGGGTGTGGGTGTTGAATTCATGTATAAATATCCCCCTATTGCGGAGTATGGCCCAGGCCGTAGGCTTCCTCACGTCAGCACGGTGGCACAGAGCGAACAGTGATTTCAGCACGTTAATTTTCATAGTTTCTTTTTGTACACATGCGGAATCAGTACGTTATCAGCACGTACTATCTTTTCTGCAGATTCACCTGGGGAATCAACCACCGGTAACGGCAGATCCTGCTGTTGCTTACCACGACACTGGAGGGTTGAGGCCGGAGAGGAGGCAGAGGCAAATACAAGCCAGTTCCGGGGGGGAAAAACTTAGTTTAATGTTTAGGCATGACACTGCCTCTCATGCATGTTTGATGCTAGCATCAAGTCTTCTTCGAAGAGAGTGTAAAATAGAAAAGGGAAAAAAGAAAAGGTAAAGGAGTGTAAGACTCCGCAGGTAGGGTATGAAACCTTGAGGGACTAGTCCTCGTTATTGTTTTTCACCGCGGTGTTGTGTGCACCTCGTTCTTCGTCTCGGGTTTCGCTCGTGAACGCAGACCAATCCAGAGGTAGAGCTCATCAGTGGGTCCTTTGGACAATGTTGGCACCCTACCTGTTTTTTTGTTTTTTTTGTTTTTTTGTTTTTTTGCTGTTTTTTTGCTCTGGGGGTTTGTGTTTTTTTGCCCTGGTGGTCTGCTGGTGCACTCTTGCTGGCTCGGGTGAGCCAGGGTCTTCCACGTGCAGGCCAGCGGTCTGGTGAGGTGGCATTTCGAGTACTTATCAGAAGCTTTTGAAGCAGTCTGCAGAATTATCAGGATTGTTGAGCAGTAGCTGGATGGTCTTGGCAGGCAGGATGTAAAAAGCTGGGCGTTTTTGGTGGCTTAGGTGCGGTGTAGCAAGGTTCGGCCGGGCGTGTGCACGAGTATTTGGGTTCACCAGGAGGGCCTTGTTTTTTTGTTTTTTTTTGCGTTTTTTTTTGTTCTTTTTTGTTTTTTTTTTGCTTTTTTGCTGTTTTTTTGCTCCAGGATTCGTTTTTTTGCCTACATTGCCTTTGGATGGGAAAATCTAACTTTTATTGTTTCCAGATTCCGGCTTTTTATTGAAAAGTAAAGGGAGGGGTAACGGTGTTATTATTACGATTCGAGGCATGGTGTGTCGAGCATCAGCAGATTTTGTTTGTGCGCATGTGCTCATCACCCTGTGGTAATGTCCACAGTACGCTGCCAACCGTCACTTTTTGATAATGATAACCGCGGTTGTTACCTTAAAAAACGGATCTGGCGCTTCCTTTGTTTGTGCGCACTTCCTTCAAACCTGTTTTGTTCATCTAACGGGAGCGAGGATAGTACGCTGCCATCGATCTGTTTTTTGTTCTTGACAAATTGCATTTGTTAGACACAAAAAATGGTAAAGATTCTGACAGCCGGGCGCGTGTCGAATAACTGTTGGTATTCGACCCCACCCTTTAGCCCAAAACCGAATTTGAACCGGAAATACTCGACGTAGCTGCTGAACCCAGATGCACCTGTGTTTCGTGTGGGCTACTAGCACATTTACCTCCTTTGATCTTTTGCAGCTGGCAGCCTCCTCAAGTATTTCCTACAAAGCAGGTGCATGTATACAACAAAAATACATCCTCCTCCTACTGCGTATACTGGCTCCGTCTGCTGCTTCGTCTTCACCGTCGCGGGTGATGCATAAATCGAAAGTAGAAAGGTCAAGCAGTGATTCGGTGTGTTTGTCACAATCGTCGTGACGCCTCAGGACACGGCTTCAGAAAAAGGGGGGGCAAGGGTGGGTGGGCAAGCGAGGGGTGAAGTTACGATGTTTTCGGGATAGCGACGGGGTTATTCAACCTGTAACGAGTGTTAGGTATTCGTCGGATATATTAATCTTCTAAGATCTGCGATCTTATACGACTAATATTTTCCTCCTTGGTGTGCGCCTCGTGCTGCAATTAACTCCAGTCTCAGTGCCGCTGCGTAAAAGGGTAAGTAGAAAACGAACCAAGAGTTAATGATCTTCGTGTGTTTGCCACATGGTGGGTAAGCAAGAGCGTGAGCGGTTGTGCGAGGAGCGAGAGGCCCTGTTTCACAGTATATCATTAGTCGGTTACTATTAATCTTCTAAGACTAGCGTCAACAGTACGACAGTAGTAGTAGTACCTATGTATTATCCTACTCCGGGAACAAATCAGGGAGAAGAACGGAGCGATTTTTACAAACAAACGAGTGACATAAGGTGGCCGCTTGAGCGGCGCCAATCCGAGCGCACACAGCAGCAGTGACGCGTCGGCAGTATTTGCACTTCAGGGTGGGGCTGCTGTCATGAGCGTCGACGGTTAGTGTCTGATACGACAAAAAAAGCCCAACCCTAACTCGACCGCTGATTTCGAACACATGCACACACAAAGAGACCCGTCGATACCTGAGGTATTTCAAGGCGACCAGCGCCTTGTCGTGCTTCCTGCGGACGAGGTACACGACGCCGTAGCTGCCGGTGCCCAGCTTCGAGACGACCTCGTATTTCCGCGCGGGGGACGCCTGCTCCCAGTCGGGCACTTTGCGCGGGCGGCGGTACCGGATGAAGGCGGCGATGAGGATGAAGAGGACCAGCCCACCGCACACGGTGCAGAGGTACCCAACCTGCGAGTACCACGCGGAGCCGGCCGGCGGGGGAATGATGGCGGTCGCGTTGGGGAGCTGGAACGCGTACACCGAACGCGCCGCGATGAAGATCACCTCGCGGGATGACACCACGGGAACAGGTGGCTCAGGTACCGTGCGGGCATCCAACAGGGGCACTGCATCCAGCCAGAGCACGTCGCCTTCGAACAGAGCGAGGAACAGGTGATGTGACCCGTTAACCCCGTTGACGAAGACGGTGTTGTTCGCCGCCGCCGCGGTGCTCCACTGCGTCTGGTTCGTAGGGAACGCCCACTCTATCTCCGGGGGTCCGAACTGGGCTGACTCGGCGGTCGCGTCGCTGGCAGGCTGCCACAACCCGTCCGACCGACAGTAGCACCCGCCCTGCCACGCGGTCGCGGCGCCGCCCCACGGGAAGAAGACGAGTGCCGTCACGTTCGACACGGCTCCGCGGCACGCCGCATCGCACGCGTCGAAATTCGCGCACGAACCCGCGTAGGTCACCGCCGCGCTGCTGCGCCCCGGCCGCGCCGGGCGGTCGGCGCCGAAGACGTCGGTCTGCGAGACGACCCGCCGGAGCGTGACGTTCGCCGACGAGAAGACGTAGATCCCGCCGAGAAGCGGCGCCTGCGCCGCGCCCGCCGCCGGGGCTGCAGACCGGCCGGCGGCGGCCGCCTTCGCGTTGACGCCGGTCATCGGCGCGGCCAGCGCGAGCCGGCCGCCCGACATCAGCACCACCGGCGCTGGCGTTTCGAACGGCGAGACCGGGACCGTCCACAGCGGCGCGCCCGTGGTGATGTTCAGCGCCGCGACGCCGTTCAGCGCCGCGCCGAACACGTTCTGCGTCGACGACACGACCACGATGCCGCCGGGCGCGACCGCTGGGGTCCCCGTGATGTTGAACCCGGGCACGCGCCAGATCAGGTCGCCGGTGGTCGCGTTGAACCCGGCCAGGAACCCGCCGCCGCCCGCCACCACGATGCCAGCCACGGGGCAGTACGCCGGTGTGATCGCCGGGAACAGCGGCTCCACCACCGGCCCGGTGGTGCCGTTAGCCTTCGGCACGGTGGTGCCGTTAGCCTTCGGCACGGTGGTGCCGTTAGCCTTCGGCCCGGTGGTGCCGTTAGCCTTCGGCACGGTGGTGCCGTTAGCCTTCGGCCCGAGGCGCGCTGCAGTTGACGCGAAGCCCGGGTCAACACGCGGCCGTGGGTGGAGGTCCACCCGCTTCCTGGGGTACAGAATCGAGTTGCTCCACGAAACGTCGGGCTGGCCGTTCAGCGGGTACTCGCGCAGGGCGAAGACTGTCTGGTTATCGGCAGCGTTCGCGGCGACGAAGACGAGGCCGAGATCGTCGGCGGGGGCGACGCTGGACAGCTGCGCGTCCATCGGGTCGTTCCAGCTCCACTCCTCGGCCGGCCACCTGCCGTTCATCGCGGAATACGAGTTGAGCATCATCGGAACCCAGCCTTGGACCATAAATAGTTGCCCGTGGGAAACGACGGGTGCCTGCATGTTTTGCCCCCCGACGATTCCGTGCTCCGCCTGGCCGTTCTCGAGCTGGAGCATGAAGAGGGTCGTTTGGCTGAGGTCGTCGCTCGCGAGGACCCAGACTACGTTGTACTCGTGGTCCTCCTGCACGGCCGCGAGCATCGAAATGACCGGCTTCTCCGACCACGCTATGCTGGTGTTCCACAGCAAGGGGCCGCCCCCCGTCGGCAGCGGCTGCGCCGCGCCGCGGCCCGCGAAAAGCGCGAGCAAACCGCAGACGGTGGCGGCGGCATGCTCTAGCATCCCATAGGCGATTTCCGGCGCGGGGAGGGGGAGAAAGCGGGGGGTGATCTCACGACACGCTCAACAGGGCAGCAGCGAACAACCCCAACAGCCAAGGAAAATAACGTTTTTTTTTTTGTGTTTCCGACGATCCCGAGGGACGTACAGATTGGTGTCTTTCGACCTTTTTGTGTGTGTGTGTGTGTGTGTGTGTGTGTGTGTGTGTGTGTGTGTGTGCGTGTTTTCGAAATAATCCGGCAGTCTCCTTGTTTATCTTGTTGGGATGTCTTGCAATCCTTCCTCTTTACCTCTTTTCAAAAGCAGAAGAAAACGGGTGCTTTGTTTTTGGAGTGCCTCCGTCTGTATCTTGTTGCGATTGATTTTTCCCCTCTTTCCAAGAGCGCGGAAGAAACGGGGTCAATCACCGGGCACAATTCAGTTGAAGGTGGGCGGATGATGCCGTGTTCAGGGGGAGGTGGGAAGAGGCGGGGCGGCGCCGGGGGCGTATGATCACAAAGACCCGAGACTCAGCTCCCGCACTAGAAGGAATCACCTGCAGCGCGGGTGCTCCCTTCTCCCCCGAGGATGCGGTGGGCGAACGGAGCACCCCTCCCGCCTTGATCGAATAGAGCGAAAAAAAGCTCGGTCGCCGATCAGCTAGATCGGATCGGCTGCCGAACGATTTGGAGCGAAAACGAAGAAGGGGGGATATATAAAAAAAAAAGGATGTTCGGTGTGTGAAAAAGAGAGATTTGCGGTGCCCTGTGTGCGAGGTTGAATTTTGTAGTTTAACTTTTCGAGTCTCCTTTAACACACTCCGACAAGGAAGGCTCACCGGTTTACAGATGCTACCTAACACACTCCGATAAGGAAGGCTCGCCGGTTTCCAGATGCTACCTAACACACTCCGACAAGGAAGGCTCGCCGGTTTCCAGATGCTACCGAGCCAGTCCACCCCTATTTCTCACAGTTTCACTGAGGGAGTTGATGCACCACGAAAGTCGATTGGAGTTTTGTGGTTAGAATGCAGCGATAATCTGCATCGCGGTTATCTCTTCGCACGTGATGTGTCATGCGTTCGCCTCTTTAGCTCGTCTTCATCGTCGCGCTCAGGCGCGCGTTTGGTGCCTCGCTTCTCCTTCGACTGCTCGTCCAGGTTCATCGGTTGCGAAAGTCGATTAGAGAACTTCACACAGCCTTCGCGGGGTGTGGTTGGTTCAAAGAAAACTTCAAGTTTTCCCACCCTCCCTAACCCCCCGGTGACCTCGCCCAAGCTCGTTTCCCCGGGTTAAGGCAGTCACTCAACATTCCCTTCCGCTGGTGCTATCAGTTACAAAGACGTGTTCTTACTTCTCCCTTTCTTCTAGGCAGTTCTCGTCAGACAATACGAAGAGCAGAAACTCCTAGTAAGTGCATTGACCTGCCCATCTCGACTTCATTTCGGTACGCACGGAAGATTCCCTCCACTGGTTTGAGGCGTCGCGACGAACCCCGTAGACGTGTAACAAGCCGAGTGGCAGGCTTGGGTTGGCTGCATGGCTTATGGCTTATTCTTCGGTATGATTCACGTCATCTCCTCTGCGGTTGCCTGGTCCTGTGTCCTGCTGACAGGCTTCGGCTGGCTTGTATGGCGCTTAGTACAGGGCTTACGCTCCGTTTTCGGTCTCAGAGAAAACGCGTGTGGTCCACATGTGGGCGCTTAAGGTTCGAGGGGAAAAAAAACCTTTCCCCTTCTGTGCGACGGCAAAAAAAAAAGATAGCGTCGCTAGGTAGCTACTGGACTTGGCGACATCTGGCTGTGCGGCCTTGACCACTAGTGGGCCTAGACTCCCCTGCATGTGGGACCAATAAATCAAATCCACATGTGGTACCTGTGGATCCGCACGTGGGGGAACAAAATCCAAAAAGAATTACCGTAAGCGGGTTTAATATGAAACGTGTATAGTACGAAACGGTTTTAATACGAAACGTGTTAATTAAGAAACACCCCGGATCTGAAGCTATGAAACATTAACACGTTTCGTATTAAAAACTGCACTTCCATAGGGGTTTTGAAGGGGTTTGTACTTAGAGTAAACTGGGGCTCGACAATAAAAAAAAGGATGCAGGAAAATTGACAGAAAATTTGAACCAGTCAAAAAAATGCACCGATTTCTTCGCCCGCGTCAGCCCTTCACCCCATGCGAAGCAGATTCGACAATCTTTGCCCGCTCAGCACAACAGGTAGCAGGTGATGCGGTTGCAAAGGAAGTCGCGAAGGAGTTGCCGACAAAGAAAACAACGAGAGCGACGTGGAACGCTGACGAGAAAGAACGCATTGCTGAGATTGTTGCAGAAAAGGGGGTGCGAGACACTGTCAAGTGGTGGAACAGTCCTCTCCAAGGACATACGAAACAGCTCAACCAAACCATGGCGTCTCGAGCCTTTTCCGAATACAAAGAAGCAATACAAGAGCGCGTAGCAAAGCGGAAGATGGGGCTGCATGTTGAGGAAAGCGAGAGCCATTTCCGGGAAGTCAAACGAGGGAGGAAGTGCACACTGTCACCCACAGAAGAAAACAAGGTGCTCAGCATCATCCGCTCTGCTAGGTCATCAGGTGGCGCTGTGACGGCACAAACCGTGTCAGCAACAGCTAGAGGCATGGTGAAAGCTAGTGATGAAAGCGAGCGCATTCACGACGCCACCACGCTGAACAAGGAGTGGGCGCGTGCATGGATGCGACGGTTGGGCTGGTCCATGAGAGCTGCAACAACAGCAGTGGCCACCACAACGCGACCCTTCCTGGAAGCTCGTGCAGAATTCGTTGCAGAAGTACAGAGTGCAAGGAAGCTCCACGACATCCCCTTAGAAAGGGTAGTAAACGCCGACCACACACTGTTGCAACTCCTGCCAGCACCCAAGAAGACCTACGCGCCGGTGGGCAGCAAGCGAGTGGCCCTAACAAACCTGAACGACAAACGGTCGATCACAGGTCTGTTTGCGGCCTTTGCAACAGGGGAGCTGCTACCCCCGCAGTTGATCTACGGCGGGAAAACCAGCAGGGTTCTTCCACCGGAGGCAAAAAGACCAGACGGGTGGTCTTTTGTCGCCAATCCTAACAGATGGGCAAACGAACAAACCACGAAGGTGTGGGTAAATGACGTGCTGCTGCCGGCGATGAACACACGGAGAGGAGAGACAGAGTGGGGCCTCCTTATCCTCGATCGTTTCTCTGCCCAGCACACACAAAGTATCAAGGAACTACTTGTGCACAATCGCATCGCAACAGTCTGCATTCCGGCTGGCTGGACAGGAAGGTTGCAGCCGTTGGATGTTGGTCTAAACGGTGTTCTGAAGCGGAGCTTGCGGGACGAGTACTCAACTTGGTACAGCGACAGTGTGCTCAAGTTGATGAAACAAGCAAATGCAAAGAACGCGAAGAACCTGATGAAGAACAAAAAATACAAGAAAGACAAGAAGCATAAGAAGGCTACAAAAGACGTGGAGAGTGTTAACGACGGTGACGCTGCTGAGGACATCCAACGTCTTCAAAGTGTATCCGTTGTCCCCACACCCGTGCTCTTTCGTGAAGTCGCGCACTCAAAGACGAAGCACAGTGTCATCCTCTACGACAGTCTCGGGGAGCGTAGCAGTATGACGGTCTCGTTGTCCGAAGCAGCAGGGGCAGCTGGCGACCTGCACTTCGCTCCGGAATGGTGGAGACAGCAAGAGGCGCACGCTTGTGGGTGGTTCGCCTATCAAAGCATCTGGCTGGCTGCCAGCGGAAAGTGCGTTCAGGAGGCCAGCGATAAACCAACGCATGAAACAGCTAAGCAACTGCTCAGCAAGTGCACAGAAGCCGATCTCGCTGCATTAAGCGACACCAACGTCACAAGGACTCGTGCGACAATTGTAGAATTGATAGCCGAATTTGCGAAGACCCCCGCGTCGTCTGAATTTGAAGAAAAACATCATCTTGATGTATTAGTCGCGCTCGTTCTCAATGAAGTAGTGCTGCGTCTATTTGGGGTGAAAGTGCGCTTGCACGAAACGTGCACCTTCTCTGCTGCTGAACACTTGAAGTCCGGGTGCCGGCAAAGCTCACTGGTTGTCTTGTTCGACGGGGCTCATTTTGCTTCCCTTGTCACCGTGTCTGCTGAAGAACACACGTCTGTTGTGGAAGGTGAG
Source organism: Diplonema papillatum (assembly GCA_030068145.1). Classification (NCBI taxonomy): domain Eukaryota; phylum Euglenozoa; class Diplonemea; order Diplonemida; family Diplonemidae; genus Diplonema; species Diplonema papillatum. The sequence goes on from JAPJBO010000055.1 coordinate 365,693, forward strand.
ATGCTGAAGATGATGGCGCGTCTCGACCTCCGCGCAAAATCTCTGCGTAGACGACATCTGAAGTGGCTAAAGACGGCGTTGTCGAAAGTGAAACCCGAGAGCATCCGGGCGAGTTTCGTGGTGACCGGGTTGAGTGACGCAAATTTACTGGAAGAGAAAGTTTCCGATCCAACAGGAGATGGAGCCGACCAAGGTTTCGTTGAAGACAGCCCCCAGGCCACCGGTTGCGGGGACAACGTTCTCGCCGAACTCCTTCGCAATTTCAATGAATGTCTCGTACTGAGTGAATGCGCAGATTGCATCAACGATTCTGACTTCGCTGATTTTGACCAAGAGCTTGAAGAACTGGCAAACGATGAATGCGTTGCTGTGGAGGTGGATGCGGTTCATGCTAGTCTTGGGGCTGGCGAGCACGAGAAGAAGCTGGATGGCAATCACCTGGAGAGGCTTTACTCCTTCTTTAAGGACAACTCCGCCTTTGCTTGCGCTGCCCTTCCATACGACCGGCTTACCCTGTCATCACTGACGCGTGCCCGCCTAATGAACACCTTCGTAAACACTAGCGTGTCAGGAACTCGTGGTTGGCACTGGATGCTTGTAACAACCGACCGGTCGCTCCGAAGATGCGTTGTATCTTGCTCGCTTTCTGACTTTTGCGGAAGCAAGATAGTCAGCCACCTTGCAACGGTCTTTTCCGCCGACACCGACTCTTGGTTCATTGAGACGGACGCTCGAGGATGTCAACAAGACGATTGGAGCTGCGGTTACCATTCCTTGTTTGCGGCGCTGCAGTTCACAGACTGCATCCCAGAGCCGTTGGTGATCCCGCCCACGCCTGTCGTCTTCATTCACAAGTGCCAGAACGCTCTGCAATTGCTGTCATCGTGATGTCTTGTCGCTAATACTCTGACCGCGGTACGTTTTTCCTGCTCAAAGGCTCGATACACCAAAGATTGTCGGGAACCAAAATGGGGGATCATCATGGGGTTTTCAAATTTCACTAAGTACGTCAGACCCCTTGTTTTTAGTACGAAACGTGTTAATTAAGAAACACTTTGGCCAAAAAAGTAGCTAAGAAACATTTACACGTTTCGTATTAAACCCGTTTACGGTAACGTGTGGAAATCCACACGCAGGGCTTACGCTCCGTTTTCGGTCTCAGAGAAAGGACGTGTGTTCCACGTGTGGGCGCATAAGGTTCGAGGGGGAAAAAAAACCTTTCCCCTTATGTGCGACGGCGAAAAAAATAGCGTCGCTGCTGGACTTGCCGACACCTGGGCCTAGACTCCCCTGCATGTGGACCAAAAAAATCAAAATCCACATGTGGTACCTGTGGATCCTCCACACGTGGGGGAACAAAAAGAATTAACGTGTGGAAATCCACACGTTCCACACGGGGAGCGTAAGCCCTGTCCACACGTTCCACACGTGGAGCGTAAGCCCTGCCCACACGTTCCACACGTGGAGCGTAAGCCCTGTCCACACGTTCCACACGTGGAGCGTAAGCCCTGTCCACACGTTCCACACGTGGAGCGTAAGCCCTGCCCACACGTTCCACACGTGGAGCGTAAGCCCTGTCCACACGTTCCACACGTGGAGCGTAAGCCCTGTCCACACGTTCCACACGTGGAGCGTAAGCCCTGCCCACACGTTCCACACGTGGAGCGTACGCCCTGGCTTAATATCCGCCCAGCGGGTTTTCGCTGGCGCCTAGGCTCATCCTGTGTTCTTTACGGCGCGCCTTGTTGAGGTCCGCAGCGGGAAGTCGAACGGGGAAAGGTGGGGAGTGCGGTGACCATGAGAGTTAAGTGGGGTCCCCCCCCCTCCAGGGCAGTCTACGTCGGGTTGCGACGTATCGCGAAAGTGCTAGAGACGCGCATTTCGATCGGTATCGCTCCTGGGAATAAAGGCTAGAGGGTGGGTGATGGGGATTCACAAACGTCTCCGAACCTACCGGGCCCTACAAATGATAGGTTTGTTGCCGGATATGAGGGTGGACCGCATGGAGCTGCTTGGAACGGCTATCGGCTTCGATTTGACTTTCCGAGGACGTTTTTGAACAAGCTTCGAATCGGAATGGCTCTAACGGCCTCGACTCATCGATCTATCAAAAATGAAACGCATTCCCGCATTCCTACCGAACGTGAACTCGGTGCCGGCCGCAAGAACCCTGGAAAATGACAAGACACAATCAGAAACGAGAGCGCGCCCATATAGGTTCGAGGGCAGCGGTGCCACTTCGGGGGCAGCTTTTCCTGGTATTTTTCAGGAGCTGCCGAACATGTGCCTCCATTTCTGCTTCGGCGGCGGCAACCGGCCGCAGACCATCTTCGGCCGTGCAGTCGCGCAACGGGAAGTGCGGTTGTGGCGTAGGAGGGCTTCCGCCGTGTTTTCTGCCCGATCTTTGAAATGAGCGCCGGCGAAGAATTTTTCCCAGGTCGGCTTGGGGGACGTGCATGTCATCACCGTTTGTAGAACACACCGCAGGACGGGGAGGTGGCCTAACAGGGCTTCCGCCGTATTTCTGCCCGATCTTTGAGATGAGCGCCGGCGAAGAATTCTTCCCAGGTCAGCTTTACGGGGGTGTGGCCTAGCAGGGCTTCCTTCCAGCGTATCTTCTGCCCGGCGACGGCGCCGAAGCCGAGGGGCGACGCTCGCCCCGCAGCGACAGGGATGCCGCGGCCGCGCCCCGGCACTGGGGCCCCGCGGGCAGCGCCCCGGCCGTGGCCGCGGCCCAGCGGCACTTCGACGACGGGTAGCCCTCGGGCCATCCCGCGGCCCCTGCCTCTGCCGCCGGCGGGCGGCGGAGCCGACGCAGTCGGCGGCGCCGGGGCTTCGTACGTGGGGGCGTTGCCCAGGTCGACTTGGGGCACGTACAGTTCGCCGCCGTCGTCTCCCGGGTAGACGCTGGCTGAATGATTCTGCTGTCTGATGCTGTATGATCGTGCATACCTCCAGTGTTGATGGGTTGTCCTCAGATCACGCGATTCGGCTGCGGCAGGGGGAGAAGAACAGAGTCCAGGGGCTTGCGATTTCATCGAGGGAACACCACTCCGTCGGCATAACACGAACACCAACTAGGATTTCTCTGGACTGGCTATGCGGGGAATACCTCGTCTCTCGTTGCGGGAGAGTGACGAACGTGCAAGGCAGCAGCCTAGCAGGGCTTCCAGCGTATCTTCTGCCCGGCGACGGCGCCGAAGCCGAGGGGCGACGCTCGCCCCGCAGCGACAGGGATGCCGCGGCCGCGCCCCGGCACAGGGGCCCCGCGGGCAGCGCCCCGGCCGCGGCCGCGGCCGCGGCCCAGCGGCACTTCGACGACGGGAAGCCCTCGGGCCATCCCGCGGCCCCTGCCTCTGCCGCCGGCGGGCGGCGGGGCCGACGCAGTCGGCGGCGCCGGGGCTTCGTACGTGGGGGCGTTGCCCAGGTCGATTTGGGGCACGTACATTTCGCTGTCGTCGTCGTCGACGATACCATCGCCCGGGTCGACGCCGGCGGGCTGCCAGCCGGATGATTCTGCCGGAGACTCGTCTTCATCGTGCATGTCGTGGTCTGCCTCTGGTTGGATGGGTTGGTACTGCTCTGTGTCTTCCTCCTCTGGAGGACTGTCCGAATGGTTCCGGTCGGTTCCTTCGGGTTGGGGGTCTTTCGCGGAGGCGGCGTCGTCCTGGTGCTCCCAAGGGCCGGGTTCAGTGTCAGGCGCGTCGGGTTTGCGCTGCTTGGCGGGCGGCCCTCCGTTGGCCTGGTGGTACTGGGGGCCCTGCAGCGAGAGCGCGGTTTTTTTCCGGCGCGGCTTGTCCGCCGCGCCCTTCCGCGCCTGGGCGGCGGCGGCGGCGGCGGCGGGGCCGGGCTGCCAATCGGCAGCTCCGGGGTGCCGGCTGAAGGGGTGCTGCTGCGCGCCCTGCTGCTGCTGCCAAGGGGCGGCGGCAGCAGCAGCAGCAGCAGCAGCGGCGGCGGCAGTTTCCGGGAACTCGCAGTCGTCGTCCGGGTCCAGGTAGTGGGTCGACGGGTCCGACTTCGTCGGCTTTCTGCGGGGCGGCGGCGGCCCCCCGTCGCCGCCCCACCCGGGCCAGTCGTTCGCGGCGCCGGCGGCGGGCCCTCCCCTGAAGATCGGCTGCCCGGACGTTCCGGCGCCGTTAGCTGGCCCGTAGCCCGGCAGCGCGGCTGGCGCCGGCGTCTCCTTCACCAGCGTGTCGCCGAATGCCGTCATATCCCGGTATTCCGCCCGGTTTGGAGCAGGCGACGTGAGCTGTGTAGGTATGGATATAGCTTTGGTTTGTAAGTCTCATGTAGCACGCTGCCAAACTACTAATTTGTAGTACCAACAATGCATAGTTGACACAAAAAAAGGAAGGTGGCTGCCAACTACTAATTTTTAGTACCAACAATGCATAGTTGCCACAATCTTATTTCCCATCCCTTTGATTTTTTCCGCCGGCAGTACAATGAGACGTTGAAGGAAGACGTTGGTTAGGAGGAGGAAGAGACACATGAGGTCTCTGCCAAGGCCGATTCTCCAGACGGCCGACGGACCTCTGGACACTTTGCCAAACACGAGGGCAAACTATGCAGTGATCGAGCAAGGTCTGACCGACACAGAGGCGTTCACGTTGCGGCAATGCACACAGGAACTGCTGTTGACCACTCAGGCGCTACCCAGCCTGGATATAACGCAAGGCGACCTCAGCGCGATGCTGAAGTGCGGCATCGTGCGACTTGCAGAGCGAAGGCCGAGGATCACGCTACGAGTTTTTAAAGTGGCGAAAAAGGGCAAGAGCGAGACTCGACTGCTGATTGACGGTCGGCCCTTCGACCTGCGCACTGCGCGGGTGCTATCGCCAAAGACCCCGTCGCTTAGGGACATAGAGTCATTTGTACTAGAGTTCTCTTTCTTCATGGTTCTGGACTTATTGGGATATTTTTATCAGTTACCAGTGTCACAGGCCCTATCCGAGTCTCTCGGTTTCAGGGCAAGGGGTGGCGAGTACTATGTATTCACTGTCGCGGTGCCAGGTATATCCCGCGCCCCCACTGCTGCGCAGCTGTCAACCCTTGGGGTTAGGCGTCTTGCCGGTGTTTCAGACAGTAGTCTCGCGGTATACGACGATATTGGGCTGGGCGGTTCGACCGAAGAGGATGTGCGTGAAAAAGAGAAGCGGCTGAGAAAAGCCATTGCAGATGCGAATATCCAGATAAGGGAGGATAAGGTGACTATCCCATCTTCGACAGGAGTCTTTGACGGAGTCCAGCTAAATCTCGAAGAGAAGACGCTCGCTGTCCCGCGTCAGTGGGCAGATGCTGTGGCAGGTCAAGAAACGCCAGGAAAGATCACTTCGTTCAGGGGTCTGGCCCAATTCATTGGTTGCCTGCGGTGGGCAATGAGAAGTCCGGCGGCTGCGTATCCAAGGCTGCTCAGAGCCAACAGGCAGATAAGTCGAAGGTGCATAACCAACAAGGACTGGGACACTCTGGTCGCGCCCTCGCAGAAGCTGCTGGAGGAGGTCAACGCGGGGAAAAAGTGGCTTCGCGAATGCAATCCACGCCAAGTCGGTCACCCCACAAGAGATTTGCATATCTGGGCGGATGCTTCCGATGAGGGAGGCGCCTTCGCGGTGCTGGACCCAACGAGGGGCGTGGTTCTCGTTCGAGAGCGGTGGACTTGGGCAGATAAACTGACGCAGCTGGCCCCGCCAACGCCCATACGGCGCCGAGAACTCGTATCAGCGGCTATCGGTCTGCGCGTCGCGAGAGAGATTTCGGTCGGTTGGGTGAGGATGGAGGCTTTCCATGACAATAGCACCGCAGAAAGCCGGTGCAGGAAGCTGGCGTCCCCCCACTTGGCCGAGAACCATCTCCTTGTCGGACTGTGCGCGCATCTGCAGAAGGCGGACGTCCGAACACACCTCGTGCCGAGTCAGAACATGGTGGCAGACATGGACACAAGGAGTTTGTAAGCGGAGAGAAGAGAGGGGGGGGGCTTTGTTCTTAATACGGTTGGATTTCCTTCCGCGTGATTGGCACACGGAAGAGGGTACCCCGCAGAAGTGTTTCCTCCTGCGAGTCAACGGGCCCTCTGTTCCATAGCGGGAAGAATTCAATCGACCGGCCCCCCTCGCAACCTCGCAAGGACAGGAGCAAGGTGGTCCTGTGTTTCTCCACGGGACCCCGACGCTCGCTGCGTCGTAATAAAAACCCAAACGAAGAATCGTCTCTTCCTCCTCCTATCCAACGTCTTCCTTCAACGTCTCATTGTACTGCCGGCGGAAAAAATCAAAGGGATGGGAAATAAGATCGGTGAGAAAAAACACGCAGTCTTTTTTCGCTTGGTCTTATTCTCCCAACAATATAGGTGAACACCCAAACACACACCTTCTCCCTTTCCGATTTTTTGCGCCACTGACCCGCAGGTCAGAAAAAATTTCAAAGTTCCCTCCCACCCGTCCCTTGGAAAGGGCTCGCACAGTTCGTATTCGAAAACCCTTGCTCCTCCGGTTGGATTTCCTTCCGCGTGATTGGCACACGGAAGAGGGTACCCCGCAGAAGTGTTTCCTCCTGCGAGTCAACGGGCCCTCTGTTCCATAGCGGGAAGAATTCAATCGACCGGCCCCCCTCGCAACCTCGCAAGGACAGGAGCAAGGTGGTCCTGTGTTTCTCCACGGGACCCCGATGCTCGCTGCGTCGTAATAAAAACCCAAACGAAGAATCATGTATGAGCGCGTAGACAGCGCGCCCAGAACTGCTTCAGATGACCGGACCTTCGCTTTAACATCGGGCCGTGCCTCGACGACGAAGCTCTCGACGCGCTCCTTCCTGTCGTACTCCTCTTCCGATTTCTCACCGAGCTCGCCCTGCATAGCGGCTTCTGCCCAGGCAAGCACTTTTAGTGTTACCTTTCTGGCGTCCGGGTGAAACTCTTCATTCCACTCCTTGAGGGGATGGAACACGGCCAGATTGCTGGCGTACCACGGACAGAAAGTACTAACCTTTGGTGTACCTTTGACTTTCAGCGCGGTGTCGTCCCGTGGACTAGCTACGCGGAGGGCTTCCATGAGGGAGCAACTTATGCTTCGCCCGGAGCGCGTTCCCTTCAAAGCGGGGTTCCCTCGTAGTGGCGGCTGCTCTGCGGAGCGGGCTCCACCTTGCCAAAGGTGCCTACGCTGCTCTTTGTCGAGCACTCCCTGCAGGAGCGGGTGCCTCTGCGGAGGCGGGTGCTCTGCGGAGCGGCTTCCCTCTGGGAAGGGGGGCGTCTGCGGCGGCGGTTGTTCTATGTTCCTCTGCGGAGGTAGTTGCTCTGCGGAGCGGCTTCCCTCCGAAAAAGGGCGCCTCTGCGGAGGCGGTTCTGCGAAGTGTCTCTGCGGAGATGTTTGCTCTGCGGAGCGGATTCCCTCTGGAATGTGCCTCTGCGGAGACGGTTGCTCTGCGGAGCGGATTTCCTCTGGAACTGGAAAGTGCTTCTGCGGAAGCAGTTGCTCTGCGGAGCGGTTTTCCTCTTGAACTGGGGAGTGCCCCTGCGGAAACGGTCGCTCTGCGGAGCGGATTTTCTCTTGAGCTGGAGAGTGCCTCTGCGGAGGCGGTCGCTCTGCGGAGCGGATTCTCTCTTGAACTGGAAAGTGCTTCTGCGGAAGCCGTTGCTCTGCGGAGCGGTTTTTCTCTTGAACTGGGGAGTACCCCTGCGGAAGCGGTCGCTCTGCGGAGCGGACGTTCTCTTGAACTGGAGAGTGCCTTTGCGGAAGCGGTTGCTCTGCAGAGCGAATTCCGTCTGGTAAAAAACACCGTTGCTGAGACGGTCGCCCTGCGGGACAAGCTACCTCACTGGCGCGTGCAGGTGCGCAGACAGTCTTTCGGTCCGTCGGTGGTCTGGGGTCACGCATCCCCAAAGGTACCGCCGCAGTGTTGTCACCGATGTGTGCCTCGCAAGGAGCAGAAGCTCCTCCCAGTCGGCACCGCCCCTTGCCAGGTGCTGTAGCGCGCCTCTCTTCCAGCTGTGCCCAGAGCAAGCCGGCGCAACGTTTCTCGCTATACGCAGCAGGGTCTGTGCGGTCGTCTTGCCGAACGTCCCACGGCGCGCCAGCCAGCTTCTCACTTTCGACGCCATATTCAGTGGGAGCCTGTAGGACACTTCTGATTCGTGCAGGCGAAGGCTTGCCTCTTTCGAGGTCCACCAAGCAATGCGAACTATACCAGGGGCCTGCATCGTTACGTCTCCGGACCTCAGAGCGGTCAGGTCTGCCATCCGTAACGCACAGCTCCATAGGAGCGTCGCCGCAGCCGCGAGCTCCTCGTCTCCCGATACGACGCCTATGATCGTCTGTGCCTCCTCGAAACTCAGCGGGACCGCGTGGCTCGGCGTCTCCCTTCTTTCCAGACGTCGCTTCAAGATCGCCCTTTTCGTCTTCGCCAGGTCGGCCGCTGGAACACCCCATCTTGAGCCCAACACGCTGACGTATTGCTCCACCGACACCGTGCGCATTTTCCCGGTCCTCGGGCGGCCCCGTCTGCCGGCCTCCCGCGCCGTGTAGCGGGCGAGCTGGGCCCCGCTCATTCCGTCGAGCATTGCAGCCGCGAATGCCTTGATCCGGAGGGATGCCGGTGCTGCTCGAAGCCCTGCAGCTTGTGTGAACTTCTCCAAGGTCCCCTCCATCGACAGACGCTGTTTTCTCGTCGATGACGCTAAAGCTAGCGACTCGAACTTCTCGATTTTTCCCTCCCAGGACGCCATCTGGGAGGGGAGTCATTCGTTTTTTGGAGGTGCGTTCCGCTTGCCCGAGGGCGGCACCGATACCCGTTGCGGCGCCGCTACATGCCTGAATCTACAGCGTTCGCGCATGCAACGCCCATTGCGGAAGTTATGGCAAATTGCCGACGGCCCCTTCGCACTCGTACTCCGGTCGCTGCCGCGCTGCCTGATTGTAGCTTTCAGACGCCGGCGTGCTTCTGCGACGTGTCGTGGAAGGCGCGAGGCCTCCTGTATTCCTCGCATTTCCACCCCTGCAGCCGGGTTCCGCGTGTCGTAGACCGCCTGCAGCTGTTCGTACTCGTTGAACAGCCGAGTCAGCTTTAGCAGCCACATCGGCGTGGCCATCGGACCCCGCATTCGCAGGTGCTCCCGGACTTTGGTAGTCACATCATCCCGTCTCTCCTGCAGTTCCCTATTGCTGCGAAACCTGTACAGGCGTGACACCGTACCTTCGAGAAGAGCAAAACCCCCGACCCCGATAGGAGCGTCCTTCCAAAATGTCGCCTCCAGCATCTTGAAGTCGTCTTCCTCATCCTCGTCAAGCACCATACTATTTCCCACTGGGGGCACGTGCCGGTCCAATAGCTCCAACGCCTCCCGCTCATCGCCCGCCAGGGCCAATTCCTGCAGCGCATCGGCGTCCATCTTCTGCCAGAAGCCCGGGTACTCATCCTCGAAGGCATCAAAGATGGCCCCCGCCCGATCGACGTCCAACATCGGCAGCAACGCTTCGGGACGCAACTCCTGTTGTGGTGCTGGCCTGCTTCGCTTCGCCCGCGGTTCATCCGGGTCCTCCAGCGGTCTTCCCCGCTGCTGCTGCTGCTCTTTCAGCCGCTCTTCAGCCTCCCTCAGCGTATCCTCGCGCTCTTTAAGCGACCGCTCCAGCTCCTCCATCCTCTTCTCCCGTTCTAGAAGTTCATCCCCGTTTCTCGCCTGCGCCTTCGGCGGCATATTCTGGTCTCGACTTTGAAATTTTTTCTGACCTGCGGGTCAGTGGCGCAAAAAATCGGAAAGGGAGAAGGTGTGTGTTTGGGTGTTCACCTTTATTGTTGGGAGAATAAGACCAAGCGGAAAAAGACTGCGTGTTTTTTTTTTTTTCTCACCGAGAAAAAAAAAAAGGAAGGTGGTTTTATTCGTACTGGGGGGGGGGCCCTGCGGCGAGAGCGCAGTTTCTTTTTTCCGGCGTGGCTTCCCCCGCGCCCTGCCGCGCCTGGGCGGCGGCGGCGGCGGTGGGGCCGGGGTGCCGGCGCAGGGGGTGTTGCATCGCACCGAGCTGCTGCTGATGCTGCTGCTGCTGCCAAGGGGCGGCGGCAGCAGCAGCTGCAGCAGCAGCGGCGGCGGCAGTTTCCGGGAACTCGCAGTCGTCGTCCGGGTCCAGGTAGTGGGTCGACGGGTCCGACTTCGCCGGCTTCCTGCGGGGCGGCGGCGGCCCCCCGCCGCCACCCCACCCGGGCCAGTCGTTCGCGGCGCCGGCGGCGGGCCCTCCCCTGAAGATCGGCTGCCCGGACGTTCCGGCGCCGTGAGCCTGCCCGTAGCCCGGCAGCGCGGCTGGCGCCGGCGTCTCCTTCACCAGCGTGTCGCCGAATGCCGTCATATCCCGGTATTCCGCCCGGTATGAGCTGTGTTGGGAAAGTATAATACAAAAAAACAGCACGGCGCTTTCAGCTGGTTGTGAGCATGAGCGTGCTTTGGTAAAAGTCGCAGAAAGCCTTCTGGGGAATCGATGGATCGTTTTCTTCACTTGTATTTGCCCTGTCTTCTTCAGGTAAGGAATTCTGATCAACACCAACACACGCTGCGTACGCCTATTTGACCTGCGCAATACATTGAAGGGCAACCCGCAAGATTGTAAGTAAGGCTTACTATAAAAAATACTCGAGGGACTGCCGTGTGCTCATTTCGAAGGAGGCTAGAGGGGGAGAAAACAATACAACTACAAAGTGGGTCTTTTTTGTTGAACGCTTACGCCCGCCACTAAACCCAGATTTACCTGTGTTTCGTGTGGGCTACAGCACATTTACCTTCTTTGATCTATCGCAACTGGCAGTCTCCTCAAGCATTTCCTACAAAGCAGGTGCTAATACAATAAAAAAAAGCGAACTTTCGCTCTAAAAAGGGGGGGCGTACGATGAGATTCTTCAGCAGCGGATCGAGAGTGCACAGCTGATCACGATCCGGCAGGTATTGCATGGTGTTGTCGTGGAAGATCTGCAGCCATTGGAACCACAGAAGCACCTGTGTCGTTTTGAGTGGTGGTCGGCCTGTGCCACTATCCCTGGTCAAGGTTATCGATTCATTTGGATGCCGCAGTCCTACCGAAGGGGTGTCTTGGTCCAAGAATGGTCTAAGAATAGTCAAACTGGCAAAGATGCTCCGAAAGCGTCCATGGGGAGGTGATCTGGCCTCCGGGTGGCTGCTTGTGCTCGGACTTGGATTGGATTGCGACTGGGCTGGCTCTGGTTTCGCTGGCTGGCTGCTTATACGCGAACAAAACTAAAAAGGATGCGGCAGTCGAAGTAGAATTACTCGCTCCTGTTGTGGGTTTCAACTAGAGAGGACACGACCACGACCGGCCAGCACAGAGGAACCCTGGTGGTGCTTATGCCGACTCCCTTGATGTATCGCATGATATGAAGACGGGTCTCCTGCAAGCGCCGCAGTGTATATGTGCAAAACACGCACAGCCAAGTAGAAGATAAGGCCGAGGTCCGTCTGCAAAGCACGCGCGACCAATGACAAGACCGAGGTCTGGATACGTGCAGTAGAAGGTAAGGCCGAGGCCCGTGAGGCCGAGGTCTGGATATGTGCAAAACGCGCACGGCCAGGTAAAAGGTAAGGCCGAGGTCCGTTTGTCTGCAAAGCACGCACGACCAATGACAAGGTCAAGGTCTGGATATGTGCAAAAGGCGCACGGCCACGCACGACCAATGACAAGACCGAGGTCTGGATATGTGCAGTAGAAGGCAAGTCCGAGGCCCGTCTGCAATGCACGCACGACCAATGGCAAGGCCGAGGTCTGGATATGTGCAAAACGCGCACGGCCAGGTAAAAGGGAAGGCCGAGGACCGTTTGGCTGCAAAGCACGCACGACCAATGAAAAGGCCGAGGTGCAGTAGAAGGTAAGGCCGAGGCCCGTCTGCAAAGCACGCACGACCAATGACAAGGCCAAGGTCTGGATATGTGCAAAACGCGCACGGCCAGGTAAAAGGGAAGGCCGAGGTCCGTTTGGCTGCAAAGCACGATAAAAGATACGGCCGAGATCCGTTTATTTGCAACCAGAAATAAGGCAAGACGAGGTCCGTTTATCTGCAAAGTTCGAACAAATAGCATACCCGCAGGAGAGTCGGAATGTGCCCGACTACGAAAAGCCCGTACCTCGCTCTCGTCAGTGAAACCTGCGTGTTGTGTGTGTGGGAAATGGTGCGCGCAAAAGTTGGACCGATCGATCGGCGGAAAATCGTATCTTTGTTGTTTGGGCAGACGTGGGCGGGGTGGTGGGCCAAGCAGGGGGTGGCACTTCCACGTAGCGCCATGTCCGGTGCCCGTACACTACCTTTGCCGGCACCTGTACCTGCACCTACCTGTATCGTGATGTACCCCCCGGACTCCCACTCCGAATTGCGGGAGTGGTTTTGCGGTCGTTTGTGCGGTCGGCCTCACTCCCTCAATGCGGGAGTGGGACCCCCCTCAATGCGGGAGTGGGACTCCCTCAATGCGGGAGTGGGACCCCCCTCAATGCGGGAGTGGGACTCCCTCAATGCGGGAGTGGGACCCCCTCAAAATGCGGGAGTGGGGCCCCCTCAATGCGGGAGTGGGACCCCCCTCAATGCGGGAGTGGGACCCCCCTCAATGCGGGAGTGGGACCCCCCTCAATGCGGGAGTGGGACCCCCTCAATGCGGGAGTGGGACCCCCTCAAAATGCGGGAGTGGGACCCCCTCAAAATGCGGGAGTGGGACCCCCTCAAAATGCGGGAGTGGGACCCCCTCAAAATGCGGGACCTCAATGCGGGAGTGGGACCCCCTCAATGCGGGAGTGGGACCCCCCTCAATGCGGGAGTGGGACCCCCCTCAATGCGGGAGTGGGACCCCCCTCAATGCGGGAGTGGGACCCCCTCAATGCGGGAGTGGGACCCAAAGATGGTATAATACAAGGGTCAAATAATTAAATACAAATTCAATAATAAAATACAATAAAATACAATTAAATACAATTAAATACAGAATAAAAAATAGACCCTGTAGGCTACAGTGCAGCTGCCTTGTGGTTGATGTTTTTGACATGTCTTTGTGTGTGTGACTCTAAATGATCCCTGATTCTCGACTACATCTACGACTTTTTCCTTGGCTTCAGCCTGCTTTTCCTCGCGCTTCTTAGTTTCCTCGGCAGCTTTGTTTTTCCGGTCGATATCGGCAACTAACTCGTCAAGACCTGCCCATATTTGTGGTGGCGTGGACTCTCGCCAAGAAGGCGCTTTTCACTTTGCCACCCCATGAAGCTGAACACCCTCTCTGCGTCACGGAATTCTGAATTCGTGTACCATGCAGGGTCAAAACCTTGTGTCTCTTTTTGGAAATGGCCAAATTTTTGTTTCCAGAAAAAAAATGGGGTTTTTGAATTTTAAAATTTTGGAACAAACTCTGCAGTAATTTTTGAGCAATTTTTTTTTTTTCCAAAGTTTTTTTTGGGGTCCATCGGCCCCGCGGGAGCGTTTTAAAAAGACACAAGGTTTTGACCCTGCATGGTACCCAGTGTCACACTTCGGAGTCCACGTTCACTTACGTGGGGAGTTGAAGAGTACGGGAGGAACCGGAAATCTCCGGAAAGATGGTACCCGCATTCCAACTCGTCTCGGGAAAGGTCAGTCGACGACCTTATGCAGGTGGGTGGAGGCCCTGGGACTGCGAAGGCGTGACCACCCCAGAGGGTGGACTTGCGTTATCTCTGTCCCAGTCGCCATAGCAACCTTATCCTCGCCTAAGCATCATCCTGCAACCCTGCTTTCAGGATGGCCATCGTGCCTCTCATGTTGGTTATCAACCTTACTCCTCGCTCGAATTGCCGTCTTCGACCTTCACTGCCCCTGGTCCTGGTGGTTAGGACTACTTTCGTGACAACCTCTTCGTGCCACCTCTCTTCGTCACTGGTACCTTATCCCCGAATTTCTCCAAAATTTCCCGATATTTTCGTCTGGACGAGGTGGATACAGGCAAAATAAAGACATGTCAACTACAGGCAAATGGGATTCCAAATACAGACTTGTAGTAAATACAAATTCTCCAGAATAAAATACCGTAAACGGAAATAAGTTGGACCGGAAATATGTTGGACCGGAAATATGTTGGACCGGACAAAAGTTGGACCGCGCGACGACCAAAACAGTTGGACCATTTTGTCCGGTCCAACATATTTCCGCCCAGGCACGTTTTCACTTAGGCACAGAGGCTGTCCTTCGGTGGACAGTAGCGACAACTATAAGTTAGCTCACATCAAAGTTGCCACAGTCTCTGTGGGCTACAAAGCGGTTAGCAACTCTTGCTGTGTTGCTACCTTCCATGAGCAAAACCCACCTGCACGCGCCGCATTTTGTCCGAACACCCCCCAACACAGTGTCAGTCTGAGCTCCACACACACAAAGTGCCCCGAGGACCCTGAAAAGCGCTCTGTACAACATTTGGTAGGATTTTACGTGGGGCCCAGAGCCCAAGCTACTTCCCTGCTTAGGCGGGGTTGAAAAAAAAAAATCCATGTCAAACGGTCCGGAGGACGACAGGTAAGCACAGATGGAAGAATCCGGGCGCTTCATTCGGCGCTGTGCCGAGCGTTTACGCGACCACGAGGTGCGGAAACGTCTATCAGAAGTAACGCCACCGAGCTGTATGCGCGCACAGACTTTCACAAAACTACGAAAGTTACATGGCACAACTGACTTGTTGCAGGCCATCGTACGCCGAGGCATCATGCCCTACGGTACGAAGGTCAAATGTAGAGTGCCCGGGTGTGACGAAACAGCTACATCAGACCACGTCCTGACGATAAACGACGACACCCACCTCCGCCACTATCCTGACTCAGCCGACCTACGCAACATAAGCAGCTCCACCCTTCAGTGTCAGCCAACCTCGATCCACTTCGTTTTCACTCTACATTTTTGCGTTTGCACTCTACCAAAGCAAAGGGGCAGACGGATGGGACACTGCGGGTTGTGCCGCGCAGTGTTCTAGAACTCCTGGCGGCGGGCTCATGCGCGACTTGCAAACTAAGGAAGTGAAGCCAGTGTTGGTCAGTGGTCAGCCGCGAAATTTCACTAAGTGCACAGGACCCCCCGAAAATAGTTGGACCGGACAAAAGTTGGAACGCGAGAGCCCGAAATAGGTGAGTTGGACCATTTTGTCCGGTGGAACTTATTTCCGTTTACGGTACAACAAAATACAATAAAATACAACGAATAAAATACAAGTGTATTTTATTATTGCCATCCTTGGTGGGACCCCCCTCAATGCGGGAGTGGGACCCCCTCAATGCGGGAGTGGGACCCCCCTCAATGCGGGAGTGGGACCCCCTCAAAATGCGGGAGTGGGACCCCCTCAAAATGCGGGAGTGGGACCCCCTCAATGCGGGAGTGGGACCCCCTCACTGCGGGAGTGGGTCCCCCCTCAATGCGGGAGTGGGACCCCCTCAATGCGGGAGTGGGACCCCCCTCAATGCGGGAGTGGGACCCCCCTCAATGCGGGAGTGGGACCCCCTCAATGCGGGAGTGGGACCCCCTCAATGCGGGAGTGGGACCCCCTCAATGCGGGAGTGGGACTCCCTCAATGCGGGAGTGGGACCCCCTCAATGCGGGAGTGGGACCCCCCTCAATGCGGGAGTGGGACCCTCTCAATGCGGGAGTGGCCATTGATTTCCTGGCTGCTGAAGTCCGGGGTGCACTGTACCGTGCTCCGGGGGGCGTGCCCTCCGGGCCCCCCTCAATCCACAATGAGATGTACCGTTCGCCGGGGGAGCAGGCTGATCCTACTTTCTGTTTCACATCTATCAACTAGCCGTTATTTCGGTCACCAGCGTTTTTGCAAGGCAACCACAGGCTGACGTGAAGGATGATCGATTATTACAGACTTGGTAGCGAAGTGTTACTCATAGTGCGTTGCTCAGGACAGTCGAAGGCCTGACAAACACACTAATGCAACAAATTTGCATTGCAAAGCAGGTGCTCGAAGCAGGTGCTCGAAGCAGGTGCTCGAAGCAGGTGAAGCAAGAGCGTGGGCGGTTGTGTGAGGAACAGAGAGAAGTCCTGACCACAGTATAATATTCGTCGGCTAACAATAATCTTCGAAGACTCGCGTCTTGGACGACACGTTTTCTAGCCGGCTAGTATTAAAACGAACATACGTTTATTCGACGCCACTCGGACACGAAGGAAAGGCTGGCACCCGGGGACGCGCGGACGATGGACATGATGATGACGTCTTTCTCCCGCCCCTGGAAGGCGTCGACGGAGCTCGTTTCGACGACCTTCTGCACGTCTTTGCCGAGAACCCGCACGATTTCGGCCTCGATTGTTTTCACTTGGGCGCTGTGGGCAGTGTGGGCAGTGTGGGCAGTGCGGGCAGTGCGGGCAGTGTGGGCAGTGTGGGCAGTGTGAGCAGTGTGGGCAGTGTGGGCAGTGTGGGCAGTGTGGGCAGTGTGAGCAGTGTGGGCAGTGTGGGCAGTGTGGGCAGTGTGGGCAGTGTGGGCAGTGTGGGCAGTGTGGGCAGTGTGGGCAGTGTGGGCAGTGTGGGCAGTGTGTGGAGTGTGGGCAGTGTGGGCAGTGTGGGCAGTGTGGGCAGTGTGGGCAGTGTGAGCAGTGTGGGCAGTGTGGAGCAGTGTGGGCAGTGTGGAGCAGTGTGGGCAGTGTGAGCAGTGTGGGCAGTGTGAGCAGTGTTGGCAGTGTGGGCAGTGTGGGCAGTGTGGGCAGTGTGGGCAGTGTGGGCAGTGTGAGCAGTGTGGGCAGTGTGGGCAGTGTGGGCAGTGTGGGCAGTGTGGGCAGTGTGGGCAGTGTGGGCAGTGTGGGCAGTGTGGGCAGTGTGGGCAGTGTGGGCAGTGTGGGCAGTGTGGGCAGTGTGGGCAGTGTGGGCAGTGTGGGCAGTGTGGGCAGTGTGGGCAGTGTGGGCAGTGTGGGCAGTGTGGGCAGTGTGGGCAGTGTGGGCAGTGTGGGCAGTGTGGGCAGTGTGGGCAGTGTGGGCAGTGTGGGCAGTGTGGGCAGTGTGGGCAGTGTGGGCAGTGTGGGCAGTGTGGGCAGTGTGGGCAGTGTGGGCAGTGTGGGCAGTGTGGGCAGTGTGGGCAGTGTGGGCAGTGTGGGCAGTGTGGGCAGTGTGGGCAGTGTGGGCAGTGTGGGCAGTGTGGGCAGTGTGGGCAGTGTGGGCAGTGTGGGCAGTGTGGGCAGTGTGGGCAGTGTGGGCAGTGTGGGCAGTGTGGGCAGTGTGGGCAGTGTGGGCAGTGTGGGCAGTGTGGGCAGTGTGGGCAGTGTGGGCAGTGTGGGCAGTGTGGGCAGTGTGGGCAGTGTGGGCAGTGTGGGCAGTGTGGGCAGTGTGGGCAGTGTGGGCAGTGTGGGCAGTGTGGGCAGTGTGGGCAGTGTGGGCAGTGGGCAGTGTGGGCAGTGTGGGCAGTGTGGGCAGTGTGGGCAGTGTGGGCAGTGTGGGCAGTGTGGGCAGTGTGGGCAGTGTGGGCAGTGTGGGCAGTGTGGGCAGTGTGGGCAGTGTGGGCAGTGTGGGCAGTGTGGGCAGTGTGGGCAGTGTGGGCAGTGTGGGCAGTGTGGGCAGTGTGGGCAGTGTGGGCAGTGTGGGCAGTGTGGGCAGTGTGGGCAGTGTGGGCAGTGTGGGCAGTGTGGGCAGTGTGGGCAGTGTGGGCAGTGTGGGCAGTGTGGGCAGTGTGGGCAGTGTGGGCAGTGTGGGCAGTGTGGGCAGTGTGGGCAGTGTGGGCAGTGTGGGCAGTGTGGGCAGTGTGGGCAGTGTGGGCAGTGTGGGCAGTGTTGGGCTGTGGGCAGTGTGGGCAGTGTGGGCAGTGTGGGCAGTGTGGGCAGTGTGGAGCAGTGTGTGCAGCAGTGTGGGCAGTGTGGGCAGTGTGGCAGTGTGGCAGTGTGGGCAGTGTGGCAGTGTGGGCAGTGTGAGCAGTGTGGGCAGTGTGGGCAGTGTGAGCAGTGTGAAGGCAGTGTGGGCAGTGTGGGCAGTGTGGCAGTGTGGGCAGTGTGGGCAGTGTGG
This sequence comes from Diplonema papillatum, assembly GCA_030068145.1. Taxonomy (NCBI): domain Eukaryota; phylum Euglenozoa; class Diplonemea; order Diplonemida; family Diplonemidae; genus Diplonema; species Diplonema papillatum. Next base: position 383,664 of record JAPJBO010000055.1, read on the forward strand.
GCAGTGTGGGCAGTGTGGGCAGTGTGGGCAGTGTGGGCAGTGTGGGCAGTGTGGGCAGTGTGGGCAGTGTGGGCAGTGTGGGCAGTGGGCAGTGTGGGCAGTGTGGGCAGTGTGGGCAGTGTTGGAGCAGTGTGGGCAGTGTGGGCAGTGTGGGCAGGGGTGGGGGCAGTGTGAGCAGTGTGGGCAGTGTGTGGTGCAGTGTGGGCGTGTGGGGGCAGTGTGGGCAGTTGGGCAGTGTGAGCAGTGGGGCAGTGTGGGCAGTGTGGGCAGTGGTGGGCAGTGTGAGCAGTGTGGGCAGTGTGGGCAGTGTGGGCAGTGTGGGCAGTGTGGGCAGTGTGGGCAGTGTGGGCAGTGTGGGCAGTGTGGGCAGTGTGAGCAGTGTGGGCAGTGTGAGCAGTGTGGGCAGTGTGGGCAGTGTGGGCAGTGTGAGCAGTGTGGGCAGTGTGGGCAGTGTGGGCAGTGTGGGCAGTGTGGGCAGTGTGGGCAGTGTGGGCAGTGTGGGCAGTGTGGGCAGTGTGGGCAGTGTGAGCAGTGTGAGCAGTGTGAGCAGTGTGGGCAGTGTGGGCAGTGTGGGCAGTGTGGGCAGTGTGGGCAGTGTGGGCAGTGTGGGCAGTGTGGGCAGTGTGGGCAGTGTGAGCAGTGTGGGCAGTGTGGGCAGTGTGGGCAGTGTGGGCAGTGTGGTCTCCAGGACGAAAGTTGGCTGGGGGACGACGAACTCGAGGAATCACCAGTTCCTTTTCTCCCTCGCGGGTTGCCCCCGCGGCCGAGATCATCTCGACTCCCCTTTGTTCCTTGCGTTCACCTGCTCGTTTTCGCGGCTCCGCTTCGGCTGGGTTCGTAGGTTGTCCACCTTCGGGGCTTAGTAGGATGTGTCGTTCTAATCCGGGAACAAGTCAGGGAGAAGAACGGAGCAATCTTTACAAACAAACGAGTGACTTACGGTGGCCGCTTGAGCGGCGCCAATCCGAGCGCACACAGCAGCAGTGACGCGTCGGCAGGTATTTGCACTTCCAGGGTCTTCCGGATCCGGTCCCTGCTAGACTTTTCAGCAGTCCACGTCCTCGTCAGCGGCCTCCCAACCGTCGGGGGCGAGGACGACCTCGATAGGAGACCAGTCGACAGCCTTTGAGGTCAATCGCCATCTGCACGAGCAATATATTTTTAGAGTTAAAGTTCGCTTGAAATTCCGGGGGTTTAGGGTCTCCGTGTGACCGTTCATGAATGGATTCTCTTCGAGCAAGAAAGGGCTATGTGGTTACGGGTTGTATACTTAGTGCACGCTTTCGTTATGGGTTATGGCTAGCCATGTCCGGGACTGTTTGTGACCGACACCAAGTACATTCCTTTGTGGAGTGTAGTCTTGGGCCCACCACGTTCTACAAGTTGAGCAGGGGTTGCCTTGTAGCCCGTACGGGTCTGTTGTCCGCGTTTATATGTATTTTCTCGCAGTGTGGTGCTTGGATTTCGCGGCGTTTTTTATTTGTGCGTTCTGAAGGGGGGGGGGGTCGAAAAATAACAGTTATTTGACACAACTTGATTGGTTGTCGTAAAAAAGGAAAAAGACCGCCAGGGGGTGCATACCTGTACGGGGTAATGATGCCGATGCGGTCCCAGGCGACGGTTGAGTTCTTGTTGACGTAGCAGAGCAGGTGCACGACGGCCTGCGCCTCGTTACGGTTCATTTTGCTGGTGCCCAGCGTGCCCTCCGTGCCTTCGACGTGGGTGAACGAGACGGGCCAGTTGTTCGGCAGCGACGCCGATGCCAGCGTCCGCTTCTCGGCGGTGACGCCGTTCTGGATCTTCGCCGCGTAGAAGCAGCGGTTGGAAAACTTCGCGATCTGCGGGTGCATGCGGTACTGCACGTTCAGCATGTGGACGTCGATGCCCATCGACAGCAGCCGGTCGAACAGCGACACGTCCAGCCCACGCCGCTCGGCTTCGGTGCACATCGCCGTCGGCGGCAGCTGGGCCTGGTCGCCTATCATCACAACCTGCACCGACCCCCGGCAGATCGGCACCAACGCCGACGCCTCCGTTGCCTGCGTCGCTTCGTCGATCAACACGAACTGGAAGCTGACCCCTGCAGAAATTTGTTGTCGAGGCGTCGGAATAGTACGAAGGGAGGAAAAGCCCTTTCTTTTGGAAGCACGTGCAGTAGTAGTTTTGTTGAAGACTTGGGGTACTGAAAGTTGTCTCAGTGATGGACAGCTCCAGGTAAGTATATGCAGCTCCAGGGAATAGGGATGGACCTGGTAGACCGTAGTAGACAGGCAATTCGATGCAGCTCGTCCGGAGAATGGCTGATAAACTGTCAGCGATTGGTCGGGGGAATCAAGGAAGGCTCTGTCATTGAAAAATACTCGAGGGGCTACTTCGAAGGAGGTTAGAGGGGGAGAAATGTGAAAACGGGTTTTTGCCTAGAGGCTTTTCGTGTTATTTTGCAAATGCTTTGAGCTATCTTTGTGTCTGTGCTTTCAGTCGTCTTCTTAACCATGGTTAAGTGCGCAAATGGTGTCAGCCAGAAACAATACAACTACAAAGTGGGTCATTTTTGTTGAACGCTTACGCCCGCCACTGAACTGGAAGTCGTACCGTGATAGACAGCTCCAGGTAATTCTATGCAGCTCCAGGGAATAAGGATGGACCTGGTAGACCGTGGTACCGCGACACACCGTGAATAGACAGGCAATCCGATGCAGTTGCGAGGTATAAGGGTGGGCCGGCTTGCCACTACCAGACCCGCGAACTTCCAGTCCAATTTTTTTGTGTGCTTGTGAATACATGGGTCTCGCTGAACGATATGAGGGGACAGCACTTGACTGTTTAGCACTGATTGCCGCGATGCACAATCGGTGGTTGCCATCCAGGGGGAACAAGCCCTCGCAAAAAACGTACCTGTCAGAACGGGACTGCCGGCCCCGATGCACGTGGCGCAGACGACGTCAGCGCCCCGAATGGCGGTCCGGACCGCCGACGCCTTGCTGTACGCGGTTTTCAGCCGGCTGACGAGTAGCTTGTACTCTTTGCCCAGCAGCGCCATAGACTCACCGGTCAGGCCGGCCAGCCCCATGCGCTGCCGCAGCTCTTCAACGCGAGCCTGCAGGATCAGCTTTTCGGCGGCGCCGATGTCGGCTTGGACGTAAGCGTCGAGGCTGTACGCGTCGAGGATCGGGTTGTTGCTCCGCCCCACGCGCACGCACTTCACGCCCCGCTGCAGCAGCCCTTCCATCAAGTTGTCGACGCCTGCGTTGGAGTGCGACGTCGCGAGGATGTTGCCTTGCATTTTTCCGACCCATTCGGCGATGATGCTGATGGCTGTCGTGGTCTTCCCGGTCCCAGGGGGGCCTTGGATCAAGGTCAGCTTCCGGCCTTCATCGACAACCTGGCCGATGGCGTCCAGCTGACTGTCGTTGAGGTTGTGCGAGAAGCGAACGGGCCCAGTGGGGCTCGGCTTCAGCAGCTCTTTGAGCTGTGGGTGCGGGTCTCGGGCGGCGGCCTGTTGCGGTTGTGATGGCACAGTGTCTTCCTCCTCCAAAGGACTTGCAGTTTACTGAAGGAATAGGAGCAAGACGCATGGCTCGATGAGCACGACCACCTCGAATCGACACCAGGAGAATCTGGGGTGGGGCTGGCTTCTACGACTAGTAATATTCCGGTAAAAGGTAGCACGTGTTGCGGTTGTGCTGGCACAGTGCCTCCCTCCTCTTCCTGGCATATGGAAATGTCTCCTGGCTTTTAAACGTGTCTCTTGCAGTTTACTGAGGGAATAGGAGCAAGACGCATGGCTAGATGAGCACGACCACTTCGAATCGACACCGGGAGAATCCGGGGTGGGGCTGGCTTCTACGACTAGTAATATTCCGGTAAAAAGGTAGCACGTGTTGCGGTTCTGCTGGCACAGTGCCTCCCTCCTCTTCCTCCTCCAAAGGACTTGCAGTTTACTGAAGGAATAGGAGCAAGACGCATGGCTAGATGAGCACGACCACCTCGAATCGGCACCAGGAGAATCTGGGGTGAGGCTGGCTTCTACGACTAGTAATATTCCGGTAAAAAGGTAGCACGTGTTGCGGTTGTGCTGGCACAGTGCCTCCCTCCTCTTCCTCCTCCAAAGGACTTGCAGTTTACTGAAGGAATAGGAGCAAGACGCATGGCTCGATGAGCACGACCACCTCGCATCGACACCAGGAGAATCCGGGGTGGGGCTGGCTTCTACGACTAGTAATATTCCGGAAAAAGGTAGCACATGCTGCGGTTGTGGGGTGCAAACAGTGCACCATCAAGCTCCCCTGGAAGAGCCAAAGAGGAGAAAGGTTGACGAAGCCCCTGCTGTTGCAGCAGCAAGTCAACTTAATTTCAATACTGATGTCGATGAAGTCCCTGCTGTTGCAGCAGCAAGTCAACTTGATTTCAATATTGATGTCGACGACGCCCCTGCTGTTGCAGCAGCAAGTCAACTTGACATGAGCGGGTTAGTGTGTGAATATGATCGTTAGCAATCTTCTCCCAAACACGCTGCCAGCGCGCTCTTTCGTGTTTACAATGCATTGTTGCTAAAGCTTACGAAAGTTCGACGTAGCTGCTTTGACTCCGAATGGAGGGGAGGAAATATAGGGGTAGAGGGGCAAAGCAGTACTTTTCTCCCTGTTGTGTTTGTGTCTTGTCGTGTAGGGGTAGACCGCACGTCTGTCAACACGTCTTCGGTAGTTACAGCAATTGGGACCCTTCGGTTCTTTGTCTGGCAGATTCGGCGAGCGTTTCGTTCCAAGCTGGCGCTCATGTGAAGAACAAGAAGAAGAAGGCCGCTCCGGGCCCAGGAACGTGACGGTCAACCAACAGCTTGCAAAGCTTGAGTCGGAGGCAGCTCAGTGCCACAATCCCGTCCGCTCTGCCCTGTGGCTGACCGTCTCGACGAGCTTGTGTTCAGCGCAAGCGCCAAGCCCCAAGGTGCGCCACGCCTTGATGCTTTGGTTTGGGAAATCGGGTAGCCACTTGACCCGTAGGCCCGTGGCTCTGCAGTACCGCCGAACACGTGAAGCTTGGCTCCCGTGTAGCAGGCTTTCCCTGCGCACGCGCTCATGTAAAAAAGAAAGCACACCTGCGCGTCTTTAGCCTGCGGCGCAGTGCCAAGCTGCGTGGTGCCCCCTCCCCAGGGCACCTCGGTCTGCAGGGGCGGGTGCATGAGCTCCGCGTACTGGGAAAACATGTTGTAGATCATCCGCCGCGCGTTGTTCACCGACGCCTGCACGTCGTGGAAGAAGCACCACGCGAGCGGTGTGAACGGCTCGAGGATGCCCAGCTGCGACACCTGAAGACGCGTGGATTCGGGGTGAAAGATTTGCGATGCATCGAGGGAATTCCAGCGGAATGGTATTGAGAAGCACCGCGGCTCGAATTGGACAACAAAGTGCGGCAGTGGGCAGAGAACAAGAAATTTGATGTCCACCCTTCGGAAGAGCACTTGTCAGACTAGGTGCCTTAATGGCTGGGTACACTGTGGTGGGGCTCTCTGGATCAAGATGTGGACCCTATAAGGGTTAAAATCGAAAACCCACAGCTGCACTGAGTTCAAATTGCGAATTTCGGGCTCATTTGGTATGTGGGTTTCTTGTTTGGGACCCAAGAAGGCTTGTGGGTTTTCAAACAGGTCTCAAAAGAACAGCAGGACAGTCGGTACGGTACTTGGATTGCAAGCATACAAGCACCGGTTCAGCAGATACCAGGCATTACGAACGAACTCCAGGTTCCTTTGGGCTGGCTGGCGGGGAAACCCTTTTTCCTCCCACCCCCTGCTGTTTGTACTCGAGGCCGTGCGGCCCCTGTTACCCTCGCGCGAGGGTTATCACTAGCTTCATTCCAACCGCTTTAGTGGCGAGGCCCGGGAGATTTGGGGTTCCCACCCTCCGTCCCCCCGTGACCTCCTGGGATAGCCTCTTCTCTCACGTGGTGGTTATCCTTGAATCGCGAACAATTCTTTCCGTGAAATGTGAACACCGCCATTTGAGAATATGAGACGAGGGCGAGGTCATGCCAGAGTAGTTAGCTATGTCACTAGAGCGGAGTGCATGCCTCGTTTCAAATTGTGATTGACTCACTCAAATGATTAGCGTTCTTGCCTTATGGATACCAGTTTCTTTCATTTGCCGGTCTTTGATTTCAGTTCATGCGTGGTTGACCTGAGCCGGTCCGTCCCTATCTCTTGAAACTGCATCGAAGTGCCTGCCGCTGTTTATCACAGTGAATCACGGTCCACCACGGTCTATCAGATCCATCCCTACAACCCTTCTGATCAGCAGATCTTTGTTTGTGCGATTTAACCTATAGTGTTCTGGTTAAACCGCTGCCAACGTTCTTTTTAGCTGTAACAAATACTGTCTCCAGGGAAGCAGAAATTGGTTGTCGCAAAAAAGAACAGGTTGGTCCGGAGAGCGGGAAAATCGTGCAAGAGCGCTTCGTGACTGAACGGCGGAGCCGTCGAAGCTATTTCACCTTCATAGGATGCCTTCGTTACGCGTTTTCCACTGCTGGCGTCCACCCAACCGTTGGCGTAGTCGTAACCCTGGAGGATCTTGTCCAGGTGGCGCGGCCACAATGGAGGCTTAGCGGGGCGGTCGTTCAGTCGGTTTTCTGCAGCGCAGCTGTACCCGGGACTGTCCGCTGCGGCGTGTACAGCCGCGTCGTCCTGGGGTTGAGGTGACGACCTACGCACATCGCTGCTTGCTCTCCTTCCACAAAAGCCACCCAAGTCAGCGCGGCATGTCTGATCCTGTGCCCCCAGCTCCTCTTGAAGGAAACTGTTGTAAGCCTGTCTTGACAGGTTGGGGAACACGAACGCCTTGGGGCCGCTGGCAGGGCGTTGGATGGTGATCCATTCCCAAAAAGGCGTCAGAAAAGCCCCGCTTCGTGGCAGTAAGAGACCCTGTCCTCGGGACGTCGGGTCGGTCTTCCCGCCGACAAACAGGATCATGACCCGTTGCAGGTCCACGAACCGGCACGCCGTCGACCACTGGAACCGGAGGGCCATGGTATGCAAGCCGGGGCCTCGTGAGACCACCTGTAGGACCTCCTCTTTGGATGGGGTCCACCCGGCATCGCGGGTACGTCGGTCCTCGAACTGATCCATGGTCAGCCTGACCGAGCGCCGGTATGCGCTCATCCAGTTCACCCGAGACATCCGGAAGTAGGTCACGTACTGGAGAGCCGACTCGGCCTTGATCTCGCCAGCCGTCACCTTCCGATTCACCCACATCAGGAAGGCTTCCTCGTCGGATAACGTGGGGCGAAAGCGTCGGGCCTCCTCCGCGTATCTCTGAGCGCGGCTCACCACTGACAGCATGGCAGGGGTGCTCTTGTAGCACTTCTGCACGGCGAGGAGGAGTGCCTCCTGATCCCTTCGGAACCGATCTTGATCGGGACACCCGAAGTCTTGTTTCCGAGGTAGTGACCTCTTTACCACCTCTGCCCACAAACCCGCGGTAGGCAGGCCTGCGGGACTCGCCGACCCTCACCTTCGAGGCCTCTTCAGGGAGGGCTCCTTCTTCTCCTCCTTGTTGTCTGCCTTTTTTGCCAGCTCGGCCATGGCCTTCTGGGCTTGGATCAAGGCCGCCTTCGTGAAGTCGGCATAGTCCATGGACCCGAAGCGAGTCTCCCAGGAAACCTGGAACTCAGTGCCGTTCGAGTGGAGGCATTTAAGGCGAAGGGCTTCGAGGCGGACCATGATCTGGTGCAAAACCTGGAGGACAGGCGGGGAGCTGTGTGCCAGGGGCATCAGAGCCGTGAGCGTGGAGAAATGCATCCTCCGCTCATGATCCAGGGAGTTTCCCGCATCGTGGGGGTGCTGGCACCACCGTGCCTTAACCTCCGACAGAATCATCTGTCGCCCCTGTCCGCTCGCCAATCCTTCCAGCCAAGTATGACTCGACGAGGATCCACCGCTTCGGTAGTGACCGGTGCGGCTGGCACTGGAGCGAGCTGAGCCTGCATGGCAGACTGTGCAAACAATGCAAGAAAGGCAGTCTTGACTGGCCCCTCTTCGAGAGCAGCGAGCAGAGAGCATGGGTCCAAGCTCGGGGGGACGGCCGGATCGTGATCACGGGTCCCCCTCGCGTTCTGTTCTTCTTTTAGGCTGCTGCCGGCCTGGTGTAGTGACACCAGGCACTGGGGACAGACCCAGCCGTCCTCGGACAAGTGTTCGAGGAACAGGGGCGACCTCCTTCGGCAGGGATGCCTTCAGGCATGACGGGAACCCCCGTTTGCCGCACCGGGCGCAGAAGGCACCCGAGTTGTGGGTCTTGCCACAGTCGACGCAGCAGTCCACATCCTCGTCGGCGGCCTCCCAACCGTCGGGGGCAAGGACGAACTCGATGGGAGACCAGTCGACAGCCTTCAGGTCAATCGCCATCTGCACGAGCAATATTTTTTGTTTGTGCGATTTAACCTACATGTGTTCTGGTTAAACCGCTGCCAACGTTCTTTTTAGCTGTAACAAGTACTGTCTCCAGGGAAGCAGAAATTGGTTGTCGCAAAAAATCAGCCGGCTGATTCTCAGCCGGTCAGTTTTTCAAGAATATTTTTTGCCGGCTGAATCAGCCGCTTTTTTCCCTCACCGCGAACACTGCTTTTCCCCTTCCCTTTGAACACACACCTTGCTTTCCAAGATGACGATGGTGTCGCCGTCGTCGGAGAAGTAGTGGTCCGTGTCGATCCGGTCTTGGATGCCGAGCAGCCGGAGCTTCTCGAGGTGCAGCCGCTTTATGGTCTGCAGGACCTGCCGCATGCGCTCCGCGGGCACGCTGATGACGCCGAGGTCGATCCTGTACGCGTCGGCGGCGACCCAGCGGCGGTTCTTCCCGACGATGTTCTTGACCTTCACCCGCTCCCTGCCGGCGGAAACGACCTCCGCGGCCATGCACGTCGCGCGGTTGTCGATGTCGACGTTCCCTGCCCCCATGGGGCTGACGTAGATGCAGGCGCCGGTGAGCAGCTCGGGCGACGACAGCGTGGTGTCCTGCAGGCGGAAGTGGACTTCTCCCTTCTTGTCGCCGGGGGTTTCGCACGTCGCGTTGAAGAACGCGAGGCCCTCTGCCCTGAGCCGTGCTTCGGGCCAGCCGTTGATGCGCTTTCTGACGTTGATCTTCTCATACTCAAACTCCGCCTTCACCAACCCGCGGACGTGCTTTATGTAGCAAAGGACTTCTCGAACCAAGCACACGTACTGTTTCTTGAACATCTCCTGCTCGATTGCGATCTCCGGCGTCTCGTACTCGATCGTCGGCCCAGCGCCCAGGCCCATCTCCATCCGCTTGTGCCGCTTGCCTTTCAGGTGCGTGTCGTGCGTCTCGGCGCTGCCGCTCCACACGTCGCACAGGCTGCAGTACAGCTTCGTGGCCAGTTCGCCGGACGGCAGCGGCGGCGGCTGCCGGGGTTTGACCTGCGCCGCGGCCGGCTTCTTCGGCGGCAAGTGGTCGTTCGGGTTCTTCACCCCGAGAACCATCGGCGGGATCGCCTGTCCCATCATGCGCTGTGGTCGGGTGATATTTCGCGGATTTTCCGACGGAATCTGCGAGGCTTGACGAACCCCGAATCTACATACAGGGTGTCCGTTCTTCGGGGGAAACTTTTGCTTTGTATCACCCCATCGTAAGTTGTTATTCGGATTTCTTCATTCCTTTCCTCTCAAGGAACAAAAACTGCTGCGGCAATGCACGCAACCAGCAATGCCTGACTGCCAACGCCAACACTGGGGATAGCCGATAGAGATTCGGTGTAACCCCGCCGTCCACGGAAAGAAGAAGTGTGAAACGGGGTTTTGCATGGAGGCTTTTCGTGTTATTCTGCAGATGCTTTGAGCCATATTGTGTCTAGGTGTCTTCGTACGTCTTCTTAATCATGGGTTAAGTGCGCAACTGGTGTCAGCCGAAGCTGGTGAAGCTTTAACGCTTGTTAACCACATACGGACGAACTACGCCATATGGCGTAGTTAATTAATTAAACGCGGGTATCTGCAAGACGCCACGGGTGCCCGTCTTGGGTCACTTCCATGTGCATTCATTCAGCGCCGAGGGTGCGCATCTGAAAGATCTGCCACGAAATCTTTCAAATGCGCCCCTCGGTTCCCATTTTTGAACTACGAAACCCCCTTTTGAGTAGGACCCACTTTTCGTGTCGGGGAATCCCTTCCGGTACGAGCCACGGGTCTCCTCCGACGACGACCGACTTCTTGCCCTTCTTCTTTTGTATAAGCACCTGCTTTGTAGGAAATGCTTGAGGAGACTGCCAGTTGCGATAGATCAAAGGAGGTAAATGTGCTGTAGCCCACACGAAACACAGGTAACCCTGGGTTTAGTGGCGGGCGTAAGCGTTCAACAAAAAAGACCCACTTTGTAGTTGTATTGTTTTCTCCCCCTCTAGCCTCCTTCGAAATGAGCACAAGGCAGTCCCTCGAGTATTTCTCCGTGGTGTCGTCGAAGGCCGTCCATCTCGCTGCACGCTCCGCCCTCTCTCTTCCGTACGTCGGGAAAACGTCCATCCCCCACGCCTCACCGCCGGCTCGCCTTCAGCTGCGTCTCCAAGACTCCCATCAAGGTGTGCCTTGAGAAGTCCATTTCCCAAAAAAAAAATTAAACACCCTCCGCCCGTATGTGGTTAACGATTGTTAAGCATTCAGTTATTTTGAGTACATGAACCACATGGATTAGCATGCACTGAGCAAGCTTTGAGTGCTGTAAAGTGCAAGTGCCGTGAAGGCAGGCGAGCACTGTTGTTAAGCAGCGGATGCAAAAACTTGCCTTGTCACCTAAGGGGGGTAGACAATTTTGACCCGAAAATGAACAGGCAATCCGGGCAGGCCACAAAGCGGCTGAGTTAGCAACGTTAGCCAGATGCACTACGAAACGTTTTAAAGTGCATTACTTGAGTTTGATCCGGAGATTCCCCAGGAGGCTTTCTGCGCGCTGGACAACCTCCCTCCCCCTTCGTCTTTAAGGGGTTAAAGAAAAATGACGGGACGACACCGCCCGTCCATGCTCACAAACGATGCGAACAACTCGACGCTAGATCAGCGAATGGAATGCCTGTTCTTCCCCATCACCGACCCGGAAACAGCAAGAACGGCCCGGAAAGTCCGCACCGCGAAAGCGAGCGGGAAGAAGACTTGACCTGGAAATGACCAGTTTGACTCATCCTCATCATCGTTGACTCTCCCAACGGACGAAGTCATAAAGTAACTAGCCCGTGAACATGCTCGCCTGTCTTCATGCACTTTACAGAACTCAATGTTCACAAACACAGCCAGCTGATGTGTCCTGCCAACTCCGCGAGCTAGAACCAGCGACGGATCGACTTGGATGGCTGAACTCTCGTCGTCGACAAAAGAAGACACAAAACAAAGAGAATCATACCGCGCGTTCAGCGTTTTTCGCATGTTTCTTGCCAGTTTCGTGCGCGCCTGCCTCCGGGCAAAAGCATTGGCAAAGCGGGCAGAAAGAGCCCGACATGTTAACCGAGCATTGAGAATCCACAACCCACCCCTTTTTTCTGCTGACCTTTGGGATTGGAGGCTTCAGCGAATGCAGTAGACCTCAACACGCGTTCTGTGCGGGAGCGTTGTGACCAAGCCTTGCGGGGCGGTCAGCCCACCTTAAATGAGAGAGAGAGAGAGAGTTTGAATAGAGCATCTATTTGGTATCGGAAAGTAGGTGCGAGATCAGGCAAACCTTGTGCGCTAGCTTCGTTTAACCGTGAATGTAATAATCAGGGCTTACCCCACATTCTCGCTTTCATTTTATTTCATTCTCTTTTTATTCCATACAACTCACACCCCCTCTTCCCAATGCCTGATTGCGAACACTGTGGAGGAACCTTCGATGCGAAAGGTCTTACCGGGCATCAAAAAGCATGCAAGAAAAGGCAACGAGATGAGGAAGAGGAGGAAAGAGAGGAGAAAGAAGAAGAAGAAGAACACACCGAGGGGCACACCGAGGGGGTAGAGCCCGGCCTGGCGGCCGTGTTAAAGGCTCGACTCGAGAGTCGCCGGGCTCGAGGCAGGCCAGGCGAGGAGGCCGGCGAGGGCGACCGTCGTGTCGCCCCCATCGGAGGGGAGCGACGACGACGGGGCCGAAGGCCTCGACGAGCTCGTGCTCCAGCCAAAGAAGTGGCTGGACTTCGGTCAGACGGGCCCGGTGGCCGCGAACTTCTCGTGGCTCGACTGAAGGTCGAGCACGAAGAGCTGCTGAGAGGCAGCATGGGACACGAGGCGAAGAGCCTCCTTGCCCTGTTGGGCAAGTTGCTGAAGGGCGACCTCGAGGCCGCCGTATTCGAAGTGGGCACCCGCCTCCGTGAGCTGGACGGGAGAGCGCGGCGAGGACCCCGATGGGGGAGCGAGTTCGCCCGCACCATGCGGGGCCGCAAGCAGGACCCCGACTGGGAGAAAGCGGAGAAGGCGGCCAACAGCCACGCCCGAGGGTGGGGCGGAGGCTGGAACGCCCACGAACCGCGCGGCCAACGGAGCGCCCCCAGTCGGGGCTCTTCCGGGGCTTCGGCCCGCTCCCGCTCCCCGTCGGGAAAGGGGGGCAAGGGCGGCCGGGGCCGCAAATGAAGTTGGGCGTGGAACAGTCGGCTGGGATTTGGTCCCCCCAGGCCGAAGACCTTGATGGACCCGGCGAGAGCGAGGCGGCTCCTCGACACTCGTCTGTGGGAGAGCGGCACCGCGGGCGATCAGGCGAAGGCCTTGGTCAAGACCGCACGACAGACGGGGGTGAACTCCGACGACCCCCTCCAGATGGCGCAGTACATCGCGCAGCTCGGGCGCGGTCGCCATCACTCCACCGCCACCCGGACGGTGCTAACGAGTTTCCAGCTGTTTCTGGACTCGGTGCCGTCGCCGCCGAAGAGCCTGGCAGACCAGATCGCTGCCTGGGGGGCTTGGCTCATCACCGTGCGTCAGGTTTCCGGCTCGACGGTCGGCAGGTACGTCGGTCTGCTGCAAGCCCACCTCGAGTCGAAAGGGGTGCCCGTGCAGCAACGTCGCCTGCCGTGGTTGCAACGGCTGTTGACGGGCGCCCGGAGAATGGCCGTGGCGCTGCCGGTGAAGCGAGGGGTGGCGGCGTCGAAGGAGGTCGTCATGCGTGCGGTGGCCGCAGAGGCGGAGAAGGACCTCCCGACGGCCGCCGCCCACCTCCTCGCACCCCGTGGAGAACCGCTGGTTGGCCACGATGCATGCCGGTTTGCGTATTGGTAGGGTTATCAACACGCACTTGGTTGGCACCCGGAGTATGGTCACTGGTATGGACACCAGGATAGGCTGAACGCTCTCGTCTACTGTCCTGTACGCAAGGAGAAAAAGAGGGGGGTCGGTTTCTGCTCCGCAATCCCCGGTCGCGCGGCGAGAACTGCCTGTGTCAGCACAGGTAGTGCATGAGAATGCCCCTGCCCGCAGTGCAGGTAACCCGAACAACCTCAGCCCGCTGAGCTGAGAAGCCAGCCCGCAGTGCTGTGAACCTCGGCCCGCTGAGCTGAGAAGCCAGCCCGCAGTGCTGTGAACCGCGGCCCGCTGAGCTGAGAAGACAGCCCGCAGTGCTGTGAACCTCAGCCCGCAGTGCTGAGAAGGCAGCCCGCAGTGCTGCGAACAGAGCTTCAGCCCGCAGTGCTGAGTTGGCAGCCCGCAGTGCTACAACATCGCAAGCAGCCCGCTGTGCTGCTGACCGCTATGGGAGGGGGGTGATCCCGTGCACATCACAGGATCGACACAACCGTGTCTCCGCAAAATCCCAAACCCTCTGAACTGCTTTTTTCCTCTGATGGACAGCCCAATTCTTTCTCTTGATGTTCTTCCTTTGCAAATGCTAAAATGTGCGGAAATAAAACGAACTGCCCAGTCGCTCGGTTGCTGTTCCCAGCGCCTTTATCTCCATCCTCGTGGGGGTGTGAACTGCTGCTCGCGGAGATGCCGCAAAACCCGATGTACTCGATTTGCTGCTGCGGTTGTGGCATGGATCTCTTCCAGTTTACCCCAATGTCGGCCCTTTCCAAGCGTCGTAAGATGTACGCGACCCTCTGCTGGACCAATTCGATTTCCGACGGATCCGTTTTCATGACCATTCAATGTCCGTATTTTCACTTGTCTTGCACTTCATGACCAAAATATTAGACCTGGCAAGGGAGACCAGGCATCGTCCAGGAGGGCAGCTGGCCCGCCGCTGGATGAGGGCCCGGCGGCCCGCCGCAGGATGAGGGCCCGGCATTCAGGTGTTGCTCAAGTTTCAACTCGAGAGAACTGGCAAATGCTTCTAAAGTTTTCCCTACCATCGCAGATTGCTTTTGGTTTTGCCTCGTCCAACTTGACTCCATATCAGTTCATCTCTCGCGTCCTGGAAAGAACGAGTGGGAATGGGCTGGGATGGGGCAAAACTCTGCAACGTACTGCAGCGGACTTAGCCAATTTGGGGTCTGAAATTGAGCTCAGTCCCCAGGCTGGGCCCAGTGGACCCCACCAAGGCGCATATGCCAGTGGTTCAGTAGGATCGTTCGAGTGTCTCTGACCGTCAGACTGACGCCGTGACGAATCAGTCTGGCCCTCTGACTCTGGGTTAGACGACTCAAACTGGTGGCAGCCTGATAGTCAGGTCGGAAAACACAACGGGTGCCTTCATTTTGTCGCTGCCAACTTCGTCTGAAGTGGCAGAACTGAATTTTGGGTAAAAAGTGGTCTGAATTTACGGCTTTAAAAGTGGTAGAACTGAATTTATGGCTTTAAAAGTGGTAGAACTGAAGTTACGGCTTTAGCTTTACGAGTGTACTGAACTGAATTCCTCTCACCTTGAATTTGTGGGCCGTCTACAATTAATCGCCTAACGAGCAGATCCGCCTTCGGAATATCGAACACGCCAGACCGATCCCCCCTTCATGTCACACCGCTTGAGCCGCTGGCTGACACCGGCTTCTTCGCACTGTTTTCCGGCAGCGGAAACGCCTCGCTCATTTTCTGCTCGAGCGAATTCGCCTCTGTGCACCAGTCAAGGAAGTCGGCCGGGTGCAGCAAATTCTCGGATTTCTCCGAAATAAACCCGGCCTTTTAGAAAGTCGTCCAATCGGGTTGACCGTGACAACGGTGTTGATGTTGGAAGTGCTTTAGGGAGAAACGGCGGATATGCCTTGCGTTCATTCGCCTCGGCGGCTTCCTGTCCGTGCAGAGCAACATCTCATTTACTGCAGCGTCCGCAGCATCGTCGTTTCCGCCCCTCCTCGACACATTCGTTGAGTTCAGGTACCGGATCGTCGTTTCGGCATTGGAATGCCGCAGCAATTCCTAGAGCGGTTCGGGGGACCCCTTGCTTCTTGATCTCCTGAATGGTGCCCTTCTGAAGGCATGCAGCCACTTCGATCTTTGCATTTTCGGGGGACCCCTTGCATCTTTTCTTTACCTCTCTCTTCAGTTTTTCGTACACTCGTGTCTCTCCCGAACGGCAATCCCAGCTTCCTCTGTTTCCTTCTCTGCCGCCAAAAATGGACGGCGACTGCCGTCAAGTTTCCGCGAGGTAAAAAATGGGTGGTCGCTATTTTCTGCTGCTCTTCTCTTTCGCGAAGAACTCGACTTCGGTCTCTTCCGCTGGGGTGTCCTCCGGTCCTAGCTCGTGCCAGTCTTCGTCTGTCATGAACCTCAGATCAGAGCTCGGCACCGTGAGATCCATGCAATCGCCGCGAAGGCCGCTGCTGTCTCGCATCCCTCTCGCAGAAGTCGTTGAACGAGCTCTTGCACCTCCTCGGGCCTCAAACCGTCCGCTTGCTGCGGTCTCTGCAACGATCCCAAGTAGCAGCAACTATCCCATCCCCCACAGGGCTTTTTTCGCGCTCATGAGCCGTTCTGTTTTCTACCACGTACGCCCCTGTCGTGCAGTTCCCGACAAAGGCGCTCGATGTACGTGGCAGCCGTCAGAGGCGACGTCGACCCGAGGGTGCTCCAGGCGAATTTTAGTATCGCCTCGTACAGAGCAGTATTCGGCTCCTTGGCCGCGAATTCTTTGAAGCTTCGGAGGAGTCTGCCTCTTTCCGCCGACAAGTGTGGCCCCACTGCATATGGCGGAGCGTCTTGCCAAGGGATCAACTTCTAGATCTCTTCTCCCAACCGTTTCTCATCGCGGGTCATGTCTTCTCCCCTCACTTTCCGAGTCCGAATCGCTCGCTTCACGGCATCTGGGGCCCCTTCCAGTCATCTCTGCGTCACACACGAATGTGTGTACTGGAACAGTTGTTCCGAAATGCCAGAGCCCCTTGAAGGGACCATCTCTCCGAAGAGTTTCCGGTCGCCTCACTACAACCACGTACTTCTAAGGCGGGCG
Source organism: Diplonema papillatum (assembly GCA_030068145.1). NCBI lineage: Eukaryota > Euglenozoa > Diplonemea > Diplonemida > Diplonemidae > Diplonema > Diplonema papillatum. Next base: position 399,995 of record JAPJBO010000055.1, read on the forward strand.
TAGGTCGTTCCGTCGGAGGCGCGGTGCGGGCCGCGGCCCCGTCACTGAGGGCATGGAGGATATAATAGCAGAGGATCTCGATGGACCGCTTGAACAATCAAACAGCCAAGTTCTTCCCTGGTTTCGCAAACAATTCGGCCAAGTAGTGCAAACTAACTCCGGCTAGCGGAGATCCCTTTTTCTGTGCACCCGGGGTGCACGGAGTCTATGCAGGTTAGAATTTCCCCTCAACCTTCCGGTTTGGCGCTTGCGCTGAACACAAGCTCGTAGAGACGGTCAGCCGGGCAGAGCGGACGCAATGTGCTGCCTTCGTCTTTGCAAGCTGTGGTTCACGTTACTGGACACGGTGCGGCCTTTTTCAGCATCTCTCTCCTTCCTGCGAGATGTTTGTTCGTCTGACTGCCCGGTCGGACAGTCCAGGTGTTGCGAGTTTCACCTCCGCCTGGCATCAGCAAAGGAGGCAAAGTAAAGCTTTGTTTCCTCCTCTAAGCGTACGGAACGCCGAGAGATTTTTGCGATCGGTAGAAATACACGAAAGAGGACAACCGTGGAGAAAGAGAAAACAAGGGTAGGGGTAGAAGACAATGACACGAGGGCTCTAAGATATACGTTTCGTGTGCAGTGATACTACAATACCTGGGGCGGTGTTCGTATGTACAGAGTTGTGCCTGCATTTTTTTGCAGGCGACGAAGAGGAAGACCGAAAGATACAAGTCCAAGTCTGATCACGCTGTTTTGCTAGCACGCATTTGAATTCCACAATACACACACAAAAGTTGCGCGCCTTCAGCCGTCACACTCGTTCATGACTCGAAGGGTGTCGTCGATAACACTTCGAGCCTGCAGCCGCACACACACTTGGTGCAGCCCAGCCAAGGCAATATTCAGCGCAAGAGCCCAAATACAAGTCGCTGCAGCAGCCTTGTATGCGCGGACTGTAGTCGGGCACTTCAATCCACCAATGTACCTCAGTATGTAGCTCAAAGTTGACAAGAAACGTTGTCACATGACTACACATTTTCGTTTCGGTTTTTTTCTTCGCTTCGGCAGATGCTGCTGTGGCTCGTGGCGGGCGGGCCGCGTCCTCGGTTTCGGATGCGGTGCAGGGGCAGGTGACGAACGGTCGCTGAGGTCGGTGGAGGGGAAGATGGCAGGACGCTCAGTGCACGTGGACGTGGAGGACAGCGTCGAGGGAAACTCGAGGTCAAGGTCTTCGGATGCTGAGGAACGCGGCGTGCTGACGAAGTGGTTCGACGCTAGAGCGGACTCGACGGGCGACGGCCGATCTGCTGCAACACCATCGCGCGAGGATCGAATTTCCCGGACTAGCTGGTGGAACGCGGCTGGGATGTTAACCATTTCTTTCGCACTGGTGCGCATGAACGGGGCATTGCCGAACTCGGACGTCAGCGATACCAACCGTTCGGCCTGGTCGTTCGACGTTAGATCGCACTTGTTTGCAATGAGCACTATCGGCGGATGTTCCTGTTCGAAAGGGTGATTGATGGTCAATCAGCGCTTTTATTTCGGTTTCGGGGACCACCCCTATTTCAGGGACCACCCAGGGTTTCCGCACTCACGGAGATTTACCGATCTGTTACTGGGTGGGTCGAATACAAGAGGTACCTTGAATAGAAGAGGCATTTTGGAAAAGTGGGAATAGGCATGATGCTACTAAACCCCCCCACGCACATTATTTACGTAATTAATTGGTAAATAATATCTGATTTGGTAAATTATACCATACATGTACGCTATATATATCATACTATGCAGTCCGCCGCATTCCGCGCAGATTTTTTTTTTTTTTTCCGCCGACGATTCCTACCCGCACCCCACACCGCACTCCACACGGACTCGGTGTGAGTCCGTGTGGAGTGCGGGTGGGGTGCTGGAGAACGTTTTCCAATGAAAAATACTCAGCAGTCCTAGTATTTATTCGTGGACTTTTACTTCCATTTCTGCACATAACAGTCATTGTGAACCTTTTCATTGCGGCTGCGGAGACCAGCAGCACAATTATGGTGATGATGGTGAGCGGTCAAGTATCCTTGCCACACTCGAGAAGAGCTTATGGCCACTATGAGCCCACCTCCAACCGCGAGTGGGCTCTGTGTCTGCCGGTCGCAGCCCACGGGCGCACAACTGTTCAATCAGGGTGTGGCCACAGCGGCGCACTGCCTCATGTGCACTGCGTATGTGCACGGTCCCGACTGCTTCCGATCCCCTGTGCCCATCTGTGCCGGGTTGAACAGCCAGGACAAGGACCCGTTATCACTTCTCAGCGACACCAGCGGTATGCCGCGTACATTGTGGCGTACACACGGGGAGTAATCCCACTCGAGGACAGTGTTGGCGACCGAGTCTTCCGCCACGGAACGCAGTTCGCCATGACAATCCGCAATGCCGACTCACGGTCTCTTGGTGTTCTTCTCTACCCGGCTGGACCATGCGCCAAGAAACCTGATCCAGGAAGATGTGAAAACGGGTTTTTGCCTAGAGGCTTTTCGTGTTATTCTGCAGATGCTTTGGGCTATCTTTGTGTCTATGCTTTCAGTTGTCTTCTTAACCATGGTTAAGTGCGCAAATGGTGTCAGCCGAAGCTGGTAAAGCTTCGGCGCCGCCCACGTTATGTTTGTTTAGCATTGAGTTCTTTTAAGTACATGAACCACATGGATTAGCATGCACTGCCTTGAAAGTCAGGTTATCGGATGACGTCGTCACCTGCCATTGCGTCGTCAAGGTCGAGCATTTGTGGAGCTAGCGGGGTTTGGCTTTCTTGCGATTCCAGAGACTGAGTCGGCGAGTACGAGGGCGGGCACGTGTGTCCGTTTTTCACTTTCGAGGGCGTTGGTGTGCCCGTGGTCCCCGGTCGTTTCTGAGAGCTGGCCTGAGAGCGGCTGCCAAACATCCCGTGACACCGCGCGAGGTGGTAGACGAAGATGCGCATGGAAACGAGAAAAGCACAAAGGGATATGTGCGTAACTTCGTCGTGGCTGAAGAGGGGAAAGATGGGAAACAGGGGAAAGAACACTTCCGGGGACCTCTCGTGGTGCACACTCTTCCCGGGTTTCGGTCCAGCGAGCCACGATGTAGCATGGTGCGCTAAAAAAAGCCACTCCAGGAGTCCCGGAAAACCCCTGAAAGTAGGAAAGTAGGAAAAAGGCTTGCACTTTTGTTCTCAGATGCCTGTTATTGAGAATCACACCCGAGACAGCGAATGTTCGTCGTCGAAGTCTTTGAACCTCCTGGAACAGGGGAAACAGGGGAGAGAACACTTCCGGGGACCTCTCGTGGCTTTCACTCTTCCGGTCCAGCGAGCCACACTGTAGCAGGGTGCGCTCAGAAAAGTCACTCCGGGAGTCCCGGAAAAACACTGAACGTAGAAAAAAGGCTTGCACTGTTGTGTTCTCAGATGCCTGTTATTGAGAATCACACCCGAGACAGCGAATGTTCGTCGTCGAAGTCCTTGAACCTCCCAGAGATGTCTTTGTTGCAGTAGTAAAGGGCTGTCGTCTCGTATGCAGAAGGGTTGATTCTCCCCCCTCTCTCATTTGAGATTGCCCCCAACTGGCTGAACACGGCGTCCACCCGCGTTACACTGACGGGCAGGTACAACAGCGTGAGAGCTACGGCTGAGAGATCCGGCCATACCTGCTTCTTCGAAGTCCAGAATGCTTCGGCATCCTTCCATTTCGTCAGGACGCTGATCGAAACCTTCAGGTACTCGCCCAGTTGGGTTTTGGCGTCGCGGTGAAACACGCCCTTGAATGTGTCCGTGATTGACTCCACTGAGGGGATGGCAATTCCCGCTGCCTTCTTCGTACCCAGCTTCTCAGGGCAAAAGAGCCACATGGATTTGAAGATGTCCCGGGAAAGATAGGTGCTCCACATCTCTTTCAGGACGGCGGAGAGATCGTTGCCAACGGCCTTCATGGCTTTTGCAACCATGGCGGGGAGTTCCGCTGCAAGGGGCTTGCGCGCGGGTGGATCAGCAGCAAAACTGAAAAGGGGCATGACGGGTTCCATGGCAACGCCGCCGCCAAACAGCAACGGCGGCGGCGCAACGAAGACGCTCGACGAGCCCTTGGGGCACGTGCAGGAACCGGGAGGCGGGCAGACGCAAGGCAACACGACGCACCAGCCGAGACCCCCGGTCCAACCCACGACAAAGGCAGGACACCAACGTGACACGCCTCACAGCACCAGGGAAGTCTACAATTGGTCACCGCCAATCCGCCCCTCAACCGTCACCTCGGCCGGAACACAAAACACCAACCCGCGACGACCTAGCAGCCTCTCACGCCACGCCGCAGCCACACCGGTACTCCTACCTCCCCGGTACATCCTACTCCGCTCCCTCACTCGAAAGCAGCGCCGTCTCCACCGAGACTACGACCGCAGGCTCGCCCGACAGCGAACGAAGCAAGAGGAGGACAACCGCAAAAGGGAGCACAGGGCGCAGAGCAGGGAAATGCTCATCTTTGCACAAGAGACCACTCCCGGCGCCACGACTCAACACTCCGCCCAACCCGCCGGCCCGCTGTACCTCTCCCTGGACTACTACATAGGGGAAACGACAGCCGACGAGAAAGAGGCAAGAAGCACTGCACCGGCGGGTGACCCGGATCTGCCCGGGCTGCCACCAACGAACAGGCGCAAAGACCGCAGCAACGACGCCCCGACCAGCCAGCTACACCGCATCGCGCCCGAAATCGCTCACCCCACAGCAACGGCATCACAACCGGGAAGCGAGCAAGCGGCACCGTCCACAGCCCCTCCGGGAACGGAAGCACACATAGCGACGACCCACACCGCAGCAGACGAACAACACCCTGAAGGCACCAAGGGCCCCAGCGCCCAAACGACAGCCAGAACGAACTTCTTCGTCCAGGGACTAGACGGCAAACGACACCTCGTCGCAGCTCACCTCGACGAACGGTTAGGGGACGTGCTGGAGCGCCACATGCCAGCGAACTTAGAGGCGTACGTCATCCGCGGCAGTGGCGCCCCACTCCCCCTCGACCAACCGCTTGAGTCAATAGGCTTCGAAAGCGGGATGTCCCCCGGAGTCGCGGTGTGCGCGCGCATGCATGGCGGCGGCGGCGGCGGCAGGGGCAAGGTCCACGTCCGTGTTGTACGGCCAGGCGCAGCACACGCGACGCACAGCGCGGCGGGCGCGGGAGGACGAGGCGGACGAGGTCACGCTGGCGGAGGCGACCCCAGAGCGGGCCACCACGCGAACACAAGTGGCCGCGGAAGCACGAACGTCGACGACAAGCGGACCACGCAGCGGCCAACGCCCGAAAGGAACCAGCAACCAGAGGCCAACAACAGAGACGAGCAAGGCGGGCACAAGCTATACGGAGGCTGGGAGTGGCCAGAAACTCGTTTCAGGTACGTGCTTCCGTGGACGGAAACCAGCGGCAGCTGGGAAGAAGTCACCCGACAGCCTTACTCGTGGGCGCAAAGCTGCCTCCACCGCACAGTAAACAGGAACATCATCAACTCCTGTTGGAACGACAGTGCGGAGACCTCGTTCACAAAAGGGGAACTGCACCGGGAACTACGCATGGAGTTCTCGACACCACAAGCGAACGAGGAAGAGGTCTTGCGCTGCAGCGGGCACGGGGGCTTCATCGAACGCACCGAGCACGACGACGACACCCCGTCCCCATACGTAAACATCATGCTCAACGAGGGGACGGCGCTCCACGAGGCCCACGAAATCGCGTCCCGAATCTCCGACTGGCAGCTGGGGCTAACGTACTGCCGGGGGACGTTGGGTATCCGGGTGCGTCGGGAACAAGCAAAGCAGCTACGGGCACAACTCCCCGAAGCCCCCCCGGAAGTCGGCTATTTCCTGGTATCCGGCGTCCCATGCGGTACGAACGCACACCACCTCCGCGCCAAGCTTGACAGCCTGGGTTGGACCGCCCAACCACTTTTCAAGACCGCAAAAAACGGGAGGCACATCGAATGGGCGGTCAAGTCAGAGGTTCTACCCGGGAAATACAACCACACGACCCACGACGGCATCCGACTGACCATCCGTCGAACGAAGAGGCTACCGCTTGAGCCAACCGGACCGAACCGCTGCCCCCGCCTCTCCAACGAACTGAGAAGCGCCGAGACACACCGAAGGCACGACCCGTCACGCCCGAAGGACAACGACCGCCTCAGCTTCCAGCAGTTCCAAGCGAGGCACGGCAACAAAGCCGCAACGGTGTGGGAGATCGCCGGAGCACTCGACGCAGACCGCCCGGAGATCGACGAGTTCGACGAGGGCGCCCCGTTCGCTGGGGGGGAGCTGGTTGGCGCGGCCGACGACGACGAGGCGGGACGAGAAGGAGGCAGCCCACAAGTACCTGAAAACGAAGGGACCACCCCACCCCGACCTCCCCCCACCTCGGCTTCGCATACCAGCCCAGCCACGAGCCAACCCCTCTCCGCACAAACACTCCAAGAGGCCCTGGTCAACGCCCTGCCAGCGCTGCTAGACGTGCTGGCACGAGCCAACCAGGAACCAAAGCCACCAACTACTCACAACGCGAAGGCGGAACCGACCCCACGAACCAACAGCACAGCACTCCGCGCATCAACAACAACCATAATTTCACCAGCCTCACGCGACACCCCGACATGCACCAACGACGCAGCACCGCAACTAACCACGCGACGCGCAAGCTGGCATCAGGACACAGACGCGCCCGGCACGGCAGGCCACAGCCTCGCGCACCCCCACCAACCACCTCTACTTCCTACGCGGACCGTGGGGTTCCCGTTCGAACCCCCGTCCGAAAGCACAACCCAAGCCGAACCCGCTCAGACGAACCCCCCGTCAATCAACAACGACGGGGGCAACTCACCGCCCAACAACGGACAACTCGTCGTCTGCACAGACTCCATCTTCCGCAGGCCAATCAGCAAAGAGGCGGAAAGGGCTATGTTCTGTATCGCAATGCGGGATCGGGAGCGCAGACGAGAAGACAAGGTGCTGGAGGGGGTACCGAGGAAGGCGCTGCCAACGACGACGCGAGTCGACGAGAGGGCAAAAGCCCACTCCACCCAGGCGATTCTCCAGAAGCGGGAGTCTGCAGAGAAGAGGACGCGGCGGCGGAACAGTCTTCCCGCACCGGCGAGCCCCCCGACACCCTTGCCGATAATACGGGACCCAGCCACCCCGACTCACGTTCCAATCATCAGCCAAGAGTCAACCGATCTAATGGCCGGGGACGAGCCGCAGGGGACCGAAGCCCAGCCGGGGGACGGACGAAACTCCCCGTCGCGGCGCCCGGAGGGGCCAAAGGCGTCGCAACCTCCCCGCCCCCAAACAAACTGAGCCTAGACCGCCGGCCATCTTCGACGCACTGATCAAAATCGCGTCGAGCAACATCAGGTCGTGGTGGGCGAAGCAAGGGCCGTATTCAATCGAAGAAGTGACGAGAGGCATTCGAGCCCACGCACCCGACATAGTACTCCTACAGGAAACATGGCTGACGAGCACGAAGCCCACACCGAACGTCGCCGGATACGTCGCCTACCGGCGCGACAGGAAAAATTCGGGGAAGAGGGGTGGAGGACTCGTCATCCTGGTACGGAGCTCGTTGATCAGCCGAATACTTCCGGAACTGGACTTTGGCGAAGACACACTCATGGAGTGCTTAGGTATCGAAATAGACCGCGTAGGCCTCCCAAGCGTCCGCATCTACAACGTGTACCGCCCGCCGGAAGACGGGAAAGACCTGAAGATGGATCCGCTAGCCATGAATGAGAGAACCATCATATGCGGGGACCTCAACACACGCCACCCATCATGGTGCCCCAGCAGGGTCGCAAACCAAGCAGGCACGAAGCTCCACGCATGGCTCTCCAGCAACGCGGCAACCGTGTGGAACGAACCGACGACGCCGACGCGGGACGCATCAAACACCTCCCCCGACGTAACGATCGCAGCTGGCCTCCCACACACCATCCTGAACTGGAGAACGGAGGAAGCATGGGGCGCTGACCATCGAACTCTCATGTTCGACATCCCACGCGGATACAGGCACAGAAAGGAAACACCAAGAGCCGGAATCGCCTGGGGTCGAGCAGACTGGAAGAAGTTCACAGAACATCTCGAAAACACGTGTGCCGCATCCCCGGAGGACGAAACAACCGACCCCCACGAGCTAGCGGCCACGTTAACAGGCCACATCCGAGACGCGATCCGCGAGCACATCCCCAAGTCAACTGGGAAGCTGCCCCCGAGGCCGTGGTGGGACAAGACATTGACACCTCTGTCTCGGAGCAAAGACGCCGCATTCCGGTCGTTCCAGCAGCAGAAAACGGAGCACGCAAAGACCGCGTACGAAGAAGCGAGGGCGAGATTCGCGGAAGCGGCGCTACACGCCAAGACGATCTACTGGGGCGGAATCGTCGACAAAGTGAACCGCGGAACAGACCTAGGGCTACTGTTCCGGACGGTCCGCGAAATCGACGGGAAGAAGACGAGTAGCACACTCCCTCCCCTCCGGTCAGGAGAGCGGACCACCACCGACCCGGCCGAGAAGGCAACCCTCCTCGCCAAATATTACGCCAACGTCTGCAAGAAGAAGACGGAACCAACACCGACAACAAAGCCGGCGACACCGTCCGATGAACGCCAGGAAACCACAAATAAAACCCAGCATAACACCGAAGTCTGCAAGAAGAAGACGGGTTCAACACCGACGACGGAGCCTGCGACACCATCCGGAAAACGCCAGGAAACCGCGAACAACGAAGCCGAAGGCCCGATCACTCTAGCCGAAATAGAGAGAGCAGTCGAGAAGCTCAAAGCGAAGGCATCAACCGACCCGGAAGGCCTCTGCCCCCAAGTTTACAAAGCGATGGAGAAGGGCACCCTCCAGGCACTACTGAAGGTAATCAACGCGTCGTGGGACAACGCGACGATCCCAAAGCCGTGGAAAGAGGCTCATGCCATACCCCTTCCGAAGCCGGGAAAAGACAAGTCCGAACCAGCAGGATACCGCCCAATCTCGCTGACGAGCGTCGCGGCAAAGATCATGGAAACGGTGATCAGGGAAAGGCTCGATTTCATCATCGAAGGAGACAGCTACCCTCACGTCCGACCATTCACGGAGTGCCAAGGTGGCTTCCGGAAAGGAAGGGGGACAGAAGAACAGCTGTTCAAGACCGTGACGACCGTTGACCGCAGCCTCCGGGACGAATGCCACACTTGCCTACTCGTGTTCGACCTCGCAAAGGCATTCGACACGGTAGATCACGACAGACTCATCGCGATCATGAAGCGTCGCGGCATTCCGCCGAAGATAGTGAGGTGGGTCGAGGCCTTCTTGCAGGACAGGAAGGCAAAGTTCCGGGTAGAGGGAAAATACGGCGAAGAGGTGACACTCGAAAGTGGAGTCCCCCAGGGAACTGTGCTCGGACCAGTGTTATTCCTCTTGTACATCGACGACCTCGGCGAAAAGCTGTCCACGATGCCGAAACCAACACGCACCAATCCAAATAGCGTGACCCCATCTCTATTCGCCGACGACGTGGGGGTAGTAGTGGCTGGTCGCTCGGCGGCAGGGTTCAAAGAAACAGTCCAACGAGTGGTAAACGCACTCTCAACCTGGGCCTCCGAGGCGAAGATGGACCTGGCGTACAAGAAGACGGAGGCTGTTCAATTCCGCCCGATCGACAAGTCTGGCAACCGACCCGCGAACATGCGAAGGAGGGTCCACCCACCTCTGATCACCTTCCCGAACTCGCACCAAAAAGTCACTGAGGCACCAACCGAATTCGGCAGGAAGGCACACGAGCAAGATGGGGCGCTCCGCTACATCGATCCATCCAGCCCACACAACAAGAAGAGGATAGTGTCAATCGGCGGAGTGCCAACGACAACGCAACCGCAATGGAGACGAAATATCCATCGAATCGGGGAGACGGCCCAAAACCCCATAGAGTTCACGGTGGTGTCAGACCTTCAGTGGAAGGACAAGGTAACACTCCTGGGGCTGACGATCGACGACAGACTGAACTTCACAGCTCACATAGATCGCATACTGCAGAGCGCTGGGCGGAGGGTAAATCTGGTACAGCTGGTATCCGGGACGAAGTGGGGCCACAAGACCGAAGTGCTCAGAGCCCTCTACATGGCATACGCCCTGCCGGTCTTAACCTACGGCATGGCAGTCTACATCCGTTATGCATCGAAGAAGGACGTGGACAGGATAGAGTGCCTGCATCGAACCGCACTCTGCGCCGTGGTTGGCTGCAAGAAGACGACGTTGACGGAAGCTGTCCTCACCGAGGCACGAATGCTGCCAATCAGGTCGATAACCGACCTCAGGACAGGCGCGCTGGCGGAAAAGATGGCCACGAAGACCATGTGGAAGGACGTGCTGCATCCGCGACGAACCAACGACACCCTCCCGCAGTCCTTCCTCATCCTCAAGAAGACGGCGCGAACATCGAAGCCACGGCGGGAGAAGCACGCACCAAATCCCTTCCCACCTTGGAAGCCGCCACCAGAGCTCCACATCTGCGCTTCACTTCCAAAGAAGTCGAAAAGCGCCGAGGAAAACCGGAGAAAGGCAGAGGCAGTCCTCGACGGATTGCCATCCCCGACATACATCGTCTGGACGGACGGATCGGTTGCGGCGCTGAAGAGAAGACACGCACAGTACCAGCTGCTCCACGGTACAACCGTAACAACCGACGAGGTCACGAGGTGGGGTGGCGCAGGTCTCGTGGTGTACTACCGCCGAGAAGAAAGCTGGAGAGACGCGACGCCGATGAAAGGGACCCGCCTAAGCCGTCAGGCCGGTAAGTGGGCAACCAGCTACCGCGCGGAGCAAGTGGCGATGAAAATTGCGCTGGAATCGCTGGAGCTGAAACTGGGAAAGAGGGAGGTACTCGAAGGAGAGCCTACCAGCAGACACATCTGGGTGCTCAGCGACTCCAGCTCCCTTCTGAACGTGCTGTCCCAAGGTCCGCACAAACAGCAAGAACGGGACAACGTCCGAATCTGGCAGGCGCTCGAGAAACTGGTTGCGAAGGGGTATACACCAGTACTCCAGTTCGTCTACGGCCACTGCGGACTAGCAGGGAACGAAGAGGCGGACGGGCTAGCGAAGCAGGGCGTCTCGCAGACCGGAGAAGAAACGCAGCCGCCGATGACGGTAGGAACCGCGAAGGCCCGGTACCGCGAGCACGCCTGGGAGGCACTACACGCGGCTTCAATGCGGGAATCCCCGTACCAACCGGGCGGGCCGCTGCCGTACACGCAGTTGGTCCGAGGACGGAAGGTCCCAAAAACGGCACACCTGACGAGGCGAGCCGAGCGCGAGATCCGCCAGCTTCGCACGGGACACCACCAACTCCTCAGGAACTGCTACCGGGACGACTGGATGGATCTCGCAGCAGAAGAGAGGCAAGCAACCCGCCCATGCCAGCTTTGCGACGCCACGCCGATCTGCCCCCTAACACACCTTTTCCTGGAATGCAGAATCGGGGGCGACGAGAGAGCGACCATGTGGAGACGGGTCCACAAGGCCATCCCGGACACACCAAGGGAAAAGCCGACACCCAGGGAAAGGCACAAGCTGCTTTGGCCGCTGCTCTTCGAGCTCCCTGAAGCAGCCCTCGCGTACCTTCAGGCCGTGGGGCTTGTGCCGAAGTACGAGGTCTACGAAGACCCACCTGAGCCCGGCACACCGGAACTCGACGGCAACATGGCGGCAGCAGCAACCAATGGCGTCGACAACACCTTCGACCTCGAGGGATCAAGCTCCGAGGATGCCGAAGGATGGGCATAGTTCGGGCCGGGTCGGAAGACTGAGGCGGCAACACACCCGGCACCTCCGTGCAAAGCAACCTCACCCGACCGCCGGTGCAGGCGCAACAGGGCTGCTGAGTGCGAAGCGCGAATCAGTACGCTGACGGCGCAGTCCAACACCAGACGCACACACCCGGCACTACACAGTCCCCACGGCCACCGACCAACCGCCGCAAGGCGGCAGCAGTAAACCGGCAGCACGACAACGGAGACGCAGGCGCCGACGAACAGCCGAAGCCCGACACGGACGCAGCCGGTCACCGGACCGAACAGCACCTGAGAACAATATGCCCGACCCACACCGACCCTCCTACTGCCTTTCCTTCACCGTTGCACGCCCGGTTAAACTCGTCACGGAACACGCTTTCCTTGGCGTGGTTCTTGACACGGACCTTACCTTCCGCCCGCAGGCCGAGGCCGCCCTTAAGTCCTTTAGAATGCGTCTCAACGCCCTGGTGAAACTTTCGTTCTCGCCGATTGGTCGGTGCTACAGCACAATCCGGACAGCCTACCTCACCTTCGTCGCCGCCAAGTGGAGGTACGGGCTGGGTGTCTGGGGCTGTCTCATTCCTGACGACCTCGTAACGCAGTTTGAGACACTGCACTACAAGGCTGCTTCCTTGATCACCGGTTGCCCTGTTTCCACCAAGCGCGCCGCCCTGCTGGCAGAAGCGGTACTACTGCCGTGGAAGTCGGAAGCTCTCCGTGCGACCGCCAGACTGCGGCAGAAACTGTTGCGTTCCCCTGGAGGGAACGTCCAACAACCCACCAGGTGGCTGAAAGCGGCCAAGGATGCAGAGTACTTGCTCGCACTCCGGTCGGATGATTATCAACCGTCCGCCATCCGCTCGCATGCCCCGTATCCACCATGGGGGCCCAAACCCGACATGAGAATCCACCTCGATTTGGCTTCCATTGTCTCCATCAACGACAGCAAGGCGGTCAAGCTCGATCATACCCTCCGGGCGATCCGTGCGCTCCCTCCTGCTGATCTCACAATCTACACCGATGGCTCAATGACTGGTGTCGGCAAGCGTGCAGTAGGGGGCGTTGGGGTTGCCTTTTACAACAGGTCTGGTCGATTCCTCCGCGGTCTCTCCTATCGGATGATCCGTTGCGCCTCCAGCTGCCATGCCGAACACGAAGCGGTCATCCGTGCTGCGCTACAGCTCCAGACCGTCCCTTTCAACACGGCCAAAGTGACAGTCATACACCTGCTATCGGACTCCTTGTCTGAAGTGCAGCGACTGCAGAACCCCCGTCACGTCTTATGCCGCAACTGGAGGCTGATGAGGGTGCTCGCTTCCCTCCCCCATATTCGTGTGCACGTGATGTGGGTCCCGGCACACTGTGGTTTGGTCGGAAACGAGAAGGCGGACGACCTTGCGAAGCGCGGCGTCACTTCGGGCACGGCACTACAGGTCCTCGACTACTGGGCTGCCTCCGACCTGCTGAAACAAGCGGTCAACTGCCCCGTGCTCACTCGGGACTACATGTCTCATCCGCATTACCGTTGCACTGGTGGTCACCGACCTCTCGTGGACAATCGGTGGAATCGGCTCACTCAGGTAGCGGTTTCGCTGCTTCGAGTCAACCAGTCCCCAAGCGTTCACCTGAGAATGCAAGATTTCTGCGGGCACCTCTGCGCTGAGTCATTTGTCCCCGGACTGTCGGCATCCAATAAAGGGCACTGCTGGGCTTGTGGCTCCGGCTTCTCCTACGAACACCTATTCACAAAATGCCGGGTCACAGCCAGATACCTCGACCTTCTCCGTTGGCCGAGGCAGAAATGGACCTTGCGGGACATACTGGGTAGGTATCCCCTGACCGCTCTCCTGATTCTGCGCTTCCATCAGCTTTACGTTGGTGGATCCTTCTACAAACTTACTCAGTGATTGGATATTTTACAATGTTCTCAGTGATCGGATTACTGTTAGTTCGCCGCTTGTACTCACGAAACGGATTCTGTTAATGGATTGGTCACAATCTGGTACTGTCTGAATGCTCCTTCTCCCCCTACGTTGTAGACTCAGTTCTGGGCAACGCCCCTTCTCTGGCTGACCTAAGTTCTAGTCCCTCCACATGTCCTCCCAGCCTGCGTTCCATCAACTTTTCGTTGGTGGTCCTTCTACATAACACTAAGAGATTGAATTGATGATTGTCGCTGCCACTACAATGTTCGAATCTGATTCGACTGACGATCTTTACCGACAGACAATTTAGCAGCCTAAGGGTAAGCTATCCTAACAACGACTATCTGGCGATGGTGGCATGAGTCACGGTCGGAGTTCTACTCCATGCACAGGAAGAGTCCGTCCTTCTTCTTTCCTAGTTTGACAAAAGGAACAAAAGAACGACTTGCCCGTACAAGTAAATGCAGTTCTCGCCCCCTGCATGTCTTCCGTAGTTGCTTACTCAAAAAAAAAAAAAAAAAATGTGGGGGGATGCGTAACGAGCTCAGGGGCCGAAACGGGGGTCTCCGACGTGATTAGCAGCATACTACAGAAGGCTGCCAAAGCATCTTTTCAAAACACACCAACACGTCTACAGGAACCAGCGAAAGAACCTCTCCCACGGCAAGAACAATCAGCCCAGCTGGCCTCTTCCTCTCCTTTCCTTTTTGTTCTCCAAAGAAGACAGGATAGAAGGAAAAGGTGCCTCATCTAAAAAAAAAAAAAAAAGAACACCGCACCGGAACGGGAGGGCGAGCGAAGGACTGTTGCCGTCAAGGAGCGTGTCTACAACAGGATCATCGCAAATGAGCCGGACCCGCGGGAGTGGCGAGCGGTGCCGCTAGTTGTAGACACGTTCGGGGCCTGGTGCCCAGGAGCAATCACGGAGCTGCGGCACATCGCCCGCGCGAACGCCCTCCGTGAAGACCGGACCGCTTCGGCCGCCTGCCAGGACCTCTTCCACCGCTTGAGCTATTCTATAGCCCAAGGGGTGGCGAGGATCGTAATTGCATCTGGTGGGGCGCGACCGGACGAAGCGAATCCACCCTGATGCAGGGGGAAGAGTCACTGCATCGCGGGTTTTTTTACCTGGTCGGACCTGCACTCAGATGCAGGCCAGCCCAGGTCGCAGTGAGGTGGCGTTCACTGTGTGCTGAAGAAGCATTTCTTTGGACTACCGCTCCGGAAGCAACCGGATACCGGCAGCCCCGCTGTACCAACAAGGCTAGTACAGTGTCCCGCGCTCCAAAAAAAAAAAAAAAAAAAAAAAAAAAGAACACCGCACCGGAAGAGCGAAGGACGAAGCCACAACAAAACCAAGGAAAAAAACCATCACTGCACACAACACGCAGAGCCAAGCAGCAGATCAGCAGCGAACCAAAGCAATCCTTTTGACAAACTATTATCACAGGCAACTGACTGCACGACAATCGCCGGAAACACACCGACCGCGACTGGTAAAGCCTGGCACGCCAGGACATCATTACCAGAAGAGCGGCCAAGAACAAGGGGAGGGCGGGCAAGAAACAATCCCACTGAACCCCCCAACAACCATACCAAGAACAAAGAACGAACCAAAGAAAACAGAAAACAAACAAACGCCCCAAGGATGAAGAGGAGGCACAAGGAACCTTAGCACCGTATCCCCAAGCCTAACCCGGGTGCGGTTTCCAAATTTTTGAAATTGAAATTGAAATTGAAGAAGAACTATCTGGCGATGGTGGCATGAGTCACGGTCGGAGTTCTACTCCATGCACAGGAAGAGTCCGTCCTTCTTCTTTCCTAGTTTGACAAAAGGA
Source organism: Diplonema papillatum (assembly GCA_030068145.1). Taxonomy (NCBI): domain Eukaryota; phylum Euglenozoa; class Diplonemea; order Diplonemida; family Diplonemidae; genus Diplonema; species Diplonema papillatum. The sequence goes on from JAPJBO010000055.1 coordinate 415,579, forward strand.
ACAAAAGAACGACTTGCCCGTACAAGTAAATGCAGTTCTCGCCCCCTGCATGTCTTCCGTAGTTGCTTACTCAAAAAAAAAAAAAAAAAAGAATTTTTTTTTTTTTTTTCAATTCCGGACCAACTTGGCTACTGAAGCAACGAACGAACGGAGTCTCAGCTGGAAAGCTGGCGACCAGGTGGGAAACCAATCTAGACGAGTGAACGATAAATTGGAGGCTGGCCTGACTGAAGGGTAATTCCTTCTAGCAGTACTGGTGTACTGTGGGAGGTAGCAACGGGTGGGGGGTGGGATGTCCTCTGTACATCTAGTCTATGGTTGGGGCTTCACAATTGCGGGTGTGTCATTTACTCTCTTTTGTGTACTGACGTTAGGCGGCCTTCATCTTATGTCTTTTGTAATCTTGTTGCTTGTTCAGCAAGGTCTTTACAGGGGGGCGGTGCTACACATTCTATTCTCGTCGTGGGGTAATTGTTAGGGTAGGTAGTCACAGGTGTGGCTCGTTCTGGCCGTATCTAGGGCAGGTGTGTTCGTTTATCTACTCTTCTGCCGGGAACTCTTTCAGATCTCCGGTCTGTTGGAGAAATCTAACGAGGTTCGCACAGTTACCGGGGAGGAAAACATCACTCAATCTCTTGGGGGCTGGGTTGCAAAGGTGTGCCGATCGGGACGGGGCGATTACTGGGCAAGACATGAGGATGTGGTACAGTACGTTATTTTTGACGGGTGCACCACAGTGCCAGCATTCGGACTTCAGCAAGTGTTCTTTTTTGTTGGCGTCTGTACAGAGAAAAGGCTTACTGAGCGGGGAGTGGCCCGTACGTAGCTGGAGAACAGCTACTTCTGCCATACGCGAGAGTGTTGTGGGTAGTTTGGCTGGCAGAGATGCCGCTGTCGCTACAAAGTAGTAATTCTGCTCTCGATTGGAGATGTAGCGTTGTTTGACGAACTCGTTGATACGAGCTCGGGAGGATTGGAAATCTAGGGGGGTTCTAGGAATTGGGTGTGAAGCTGGAGTCACGATCTTGGTCATGTGCTTAGCGACCGTGTCGGCGTACTCGTTGCCCTCTACTCCACAGTGTCCTGGGACGTATTGGACGTCTATTTTGGCCTTTGTTGCAAATGCTATTTGATTGAATTGTTTGCGAATACTACATGCAACAAGATCAGAGAGTGCGTGTGTGCCCTTACTGAGCTCCGTGAGGACTGATTGTGAGTCAGAGAGAACTACAATTCTCGGTTGTTGTGCGTTGGCCGTCAAGTGGAGCAGCGCATGGGAAGCAATGAGAAGGGCGATCATCTCAGCTCTGCAAGTAGTGGCATAAGCACCACCATCCGCTCCTATCGCTATCTCGGTGGGTGATCTCCTCCATACAAGGAGGCGGATGCTTCCGAGAACTATCCTTGGGAGCGTTTTCAACTTTTCGACGCACAGCAGGTCAGGGTTCGAAACTCTGATGTAACAGGAGCAACCGGTCCGGTCTTTGCCGGTTGATTTGGAGCCGTCTGTATAGGCTTCAAAATCTGCCCGGCCCAGTTCTGCCAGCCTGATCAGGGTTAGACGCTTGTTCTCTGACTTCGACTTTTTTTTTGCTACGCCGTGTATGGCTGTATGAAAAGAGGCAAAAGGAGAGTCAACATAGTCATGATCGACTGGGCGGCAGCGCAAATCCTGTCGTGCGACGTCGAGTAGTCCTGCGTCGGCTATGAGCTCGATGGCGGCGGTCTTGTACGATGGGGATGTGGTGATGATCGACTTGCAGATGTTGTGGGCGCTGGTGCCAGGTTGCCGGATGAGCCTTTCGTAGAGGATTGCTCTGAGCTTCGAGAAGCAGAGTTCGAGCGGAAGAGTGCCGGTTTCGAGATGTAGAGCTTGTAGAGGCGTGGATTGCGGAAGCCCTGAGATGAGACGAAGTGCTCTATTCTGATCACGAGCGAGGGCCTGTATCGTATCCGGACTGAGCGAAGCACTGTATACGGCAGCACCATAGTTGAGGACGGGAAGGACGTATGAAAGATAAACCGGTCGCAGTATATGCAATTGAGAGCTTCTCATGGCCGACGACAGCAGGCGCAGTACCGAGAGCCTTGCGTTGAAGCGCTGACGTACCTTCGTCGCATGTACCTCGAAGCTAAGGAAGCTGTCGAAGGTGACGCCGAGGAAGCGCGCGGAAGTCACGTTCGGAATGCAGGCGCAGGTGGTGAAGAGCACTTTGTCAAAGGATCGAATACATGACATCAGGTGGGAGTAGTTGGAGATGCCTAAGCCATTGCACTCGACTATTTTACGGCCGTCCAGGGTTAACAGCTGCTGGTCGCGTGTACGAGTCGCCTTGTCGGTGAGGTCGAACAACAGGTTGGTGCCATCAAATAAGTCGGTTGGAACGAGATTGAGACTCTTTAGCTTGTCCTTGTCGACTATTGTGTCGCGGGAGGAGGACGGGAAGAAGACGGTGACGTTCTCGATGTTCGTTTCCGCGTGCGATGGGATGTACATCAGCTTCGTCTTCTCGAAGGAAATGTTCAGGACAAATCGTTTGGCCCACTTGTCGATAGCGTCAACAACCGCTTGTGTTTTCACTTTTAGCTCCGATAGGTTTAGATGACTCAGAACGACTGCCAGATCATCGGCAAATAATGAAAGCGTGATGCCCGGGAACAGCATTTCGAGTTCGAGAGCGAGGGAGTCAATGTAGCACAAGAACAGTGCTGGGGCGAGGACAGTCCCCTGTGGAACCCCTTTCTCGAAGTCGTAATACTTCCCCAGCCTGTCGTTGACCTTGACCGCTGCGCGCCGCTTGCGAAGAAACTCGCAGATCCAACGTAACATGCGACCGCAGACACCTTTTTTCCGAAGTTCTCCCGTGAGAATGCTTTTGACGACCCTATCAAAGGCCTTGGTGATGTCAAAGAGCAGGAGAACAGAGCGCTTGCCGTTGTCTTTGGCCGCCTGCAGAGAGAGCTGCACGGCTGAGATCTGTTCCTCTGCTGATCTACCCTTCTGGAAGCCCGCTTGTGCCGGGTGTAGTCTTCCTTCCAACAGGTTCGACAGACGGTTGTTGACGAGGCGTTCCAGTAGTTTCGCGATACAACTGGTCAGTGCAATCGGGCGGTAGGCGTCAAGTTGATCTGCACTTTTCCCCGGCTTCAGGAGCATCATCATGTGCGCATCGCGCCAGACCGCAGGTACCACCCCATTTTCGTATGAGAGGTTGAAGAGGCGCAGGAGGGTGGAACGCGTAGGCTGGCTTAGGTTTTGCAACATGACATTATTGATACCATCAGGCCCGCAGCTGGTAGTTGGATCAAGAGCAGAGATGCATCTATCTAGCTCATGCATGGTGAATGGTTTGTCGTGGGTGCGGTGAGATGAGGAGTCAACGAGACGAGGGGTTGGCGCACCAGAACACACGCTAGCTAGATGATTCCCCATCGCGTTCGCTTTGCGGGCATCGTCGAATTCCAATGTACCGTTGACGTATAAGGGCGGTATGTGTAGGTCGGTCGTACGACCGTCCAGGCGTTTTATAGCGGTGAACGCCTGCTTGGTATTTGAAAGCCGCGACAGATGCTTGGTCGAACGCTCCAGCGTAGCCCTTTTGGAATCAGAAATCAGCATGTTAATCCTACTCTGAGTCGCAGCAATGGAGGCCTCTGTCTCACTCGTGCACAAGTTCACGTTCTTCAGCTCAGCTAAGCGGATCCTGAGGCGGTCTCGCAAGGCAATAGCATCCTCTATCTCTGGGTTGAACCAGGGCTTACCTCGCCTCTTGCTTTCCAGTGGGACGCATTTGTTTCTAGCGGACCTCATGGCGTGGGCGAAGGCGCGTGCCAGCTTGTTCGTGTCGTGGACGTTCGATAAGTGAAGCTGCAGGTGGTCGAGCTGGCTAGTGAAGTCTTCCCATTTCGCCTTCGCCCAGTCGAACGACCTTGCTTTCCCACCAGCCGTGGAATGAGCATAAGTGAGGGAGGCCAGCATTGGTGCGTGATCTGACCCGCCAGTGTCAAGAGTCCTCCACCCTGATTCAAGTTGAGCAGGAACAAGGAAGATATCAGGTGACGTTTTTGAACAGGGCCGAGTATGAACATCGGGATCGTTGAGACAGACGAGGTCAGAGCACAAGATCCATTCTGCGAATTTGCGGCTCTTCACGTCTCGTTCGTCAGCACCGTTCTCCCACATCGGGTGATGAAAGTTGAAGTCCCCCGCTATAATAGCATTGGCGGTCGGAAGTAGTGCTGCGTTGAACTGGTCAGTCCGAGTCTCCCCCGCGTTGCGATGCACTATAGGCGGTCGGTAGATGTTGATTAGAAGTAGAGGGGTGTTGTTCGATAGGGTGACTTCGATATCGAGCCTCTCGGTTGGGTCGGTTGGGCTTGAAAGTGCAACGTCCGTCTTTCGTGAGTAGACGATGCCGTCGCGGATCAACGTCAGCAGACCACCAGAGGCTATGGCGGAAGGCGTGTGTGAGTTTCTCGGTACTGATCTCTCTCGCCATTCGGTACGGTACCCAGGCACAATAATCGGGTCGGAGGGCCGCACGAACACTTCTTGAAGCAATGCGACATCCACGTTGTATTTCGCGAGAATGAACAAGATGTAACGCATTCGAACCTTCCAGCTGTGGCAGTTGAACGAGAGGACACGCAGCGTTCCGTCACGATGAGGGCCCGGGTTAGGATGGATGTCCCCGCAGGTGGTCAGGAGGCGTCCGTGGGGTGAAGAGCGTCGAGGGCGTGCAGCGAGTCTGGTTAAGGCACACAGCGAGGAGGGTGCAGAACTGCTTGGGGTTGGTTGTGGAGGTTGGCCGCTGAGATCTGGTTTCGGACGTGGGCTTGAATGTGGTACAGGACCAGAGGAAGAGGCCATCTTCGCTGGAGCATTGGTCGATGAGACGGTGGGAACGGTTGAGTCGGCAGTACGGATGTCTTGAACGGGGAAGGCGCCATTCATGTTGGTGCAATCAGATTTTAGGGACAATGAACGTCACTTCTTCTTCGTCTGCTTCTTCGCCACCGAAGATTTCGATTCGGCCTCCGGGGGCGTTGCTTCGCGGCTTCTCTTCGGTGCGTTCTTCGCCTTCGGGGCCGACTTCGCTGAGGCCTTAGACCTTGGCGATGAATTCCGGTTTTCGTCACCCTCGTCGCTGGAGTCATCGTCGAGGTCAGTGTCGATACTGGCGTTGCCGCGGTCGAGGAGCTTTTTGAACATGCTCCGATTTTCTTCCTGCGTCTCCTTGAGCGTGTCGATGAGTGCGCGTACTGACGTTGAAATCTCCGCCTTGAGTTCTACACGAAGCTCCTGGACCTTTTTGGCGGTTCCCTTTTCGAGGGCTTCCTGCTGCAGCTTGAGGACCTGGTCGAGGTCACTTCTCGTCACGTACCTCGAGTCCGCAGCCTGCCGATGAACCAGCAACTTCATCTCGTTCATTTCAGCACGTACCGCCTTCAAGCTCTCAGCGCCGGTGTTCGCGTCTTTTGACTTCTGGTCGTTGTTACTTTTTGGGGAAGCTCGGTGTTTGCTCACCACGTCTATGTACCGTGGGGGACGTGCGGTCTCGGTGAACGTCATTACGACCCCCTCTATTTCGATCTCGTCCGTTGGCGGCGGGGTAGAAGCGCGGACTATCCACAGCTTCCTGCTGTCGTCCTTCCATGATCGGGTGGGCTGCGCATTCCAAGTGGACTGCGCAAGCGCCTTTCTCACGTTCTCTCGCGTCGCGTCTTCCGGAATTCCTTCGACGTTGTAGAAAAACACCGGCACATGAGCTACCGCATTCATCGCGTGGATTGCCGCTTCCTTCTGGGTGGGCTCAACCCGCACGCCGAAACCTTTCAACGATACCACGAGGCCCCAATGCTGTACATTGCTCCTTCTGACAACGTCCAGCGACTTTCCGAGGCTCTCGTGGGCACCATCCTTCAACCACACCACGTCAAGCTTCCTGCGCTGTCCGAATGTTGACTCGTTGAGAAGCTGTTTTACGAACAGCCCGCTTGTTCCCGATGCCTTCATCAAGACTTCTGCGACCGCCGTCTCCACGAAGCAGAAGCACGAATACACCTTTCTCCCGGAAATTAAACGTCGAGTTTCCGGTCTCATTGGTTTAAGGCCAGAGTCTGGCAAGATGGTCGCGAGGCGCTGCGAAATCATTGTGCGCACAGCTTCTGGATGCGATACGTCGAGATCCGGGTCAACAACCTCAAATACCTCAAGTACCAGACCTTCCTTCGACGAAGCAACGGCTTCCCAGACACCAATTGGTGCTGACATCCTGCGACTAGCGAGCTGGACGAAGTTCTCGACCACCTGGACACCTCGAAATGCTCCTCCGGGCCTGATGGTCTTGTCAACGCGGCCCTGCGGAACACGGGTCCCAAGGCGCGGGTGGCCATTCTGCGACTGGTTAACCTCAGCTGGAAAACGAACCAGGTCCCTACTGCGTGGCGGACTGCCAACATCAAACTTCTCCCGAAGGCTGGTAAAGACCGCTCGCTTCCGGGCTCCTATCGTCCCATCGCAATGACCTCCAACTTGGCGAAGGTTGCTGAACGCCTGGTGTGTCGCAGGCTGCAGTACCTGCTACTTGCCGACACTGCGGACTCGCCTCTCAAGGAACCTGTTCACCCCTGCCAGGCAGGCTTCACCCCCAACCGCTCAACCGAGGAACAGATTGCCCGGGTCGCCCAGACCCTCGAGCACAATAGGCTGCAGGGTAAGACTTCCTGCCTCCTTCTATTCGACTTCGAGAAGGCCTTCGACAAGGTCAATCGAAGTGAGCTCCGAGAGATTTTGATGCAAAAAGATACCCCAGCCCGATTCATCAACTGGACCAATGCCTTCCTCGCAGGAAGGAGTGCGGCGGTAAAAATCGATGGCTGCACGGGGAGGCGCTCGAGACTGGAGCTTGGGGTGCCGCAGGGGACTGTTCTTGCTCCCACACTCTTCCTGGCATTCATCGATGAACTGGCGAAGGCACTCCTGAAGCTAGACTGCGTCCCCTTATTGTACGCCGACGACCTTGCCGTCATTGTCACGGGTGACTCCTTAGGCCTGGTAGAGAAAGCTGCCCAGCTTGTGCTGGAGAAGGTGAATGAGTGGTCCTCAACGCGTAAAATGGTCATTTCCACGGAGAAGACGGTTGCACTACTCTTCCGGCCTCGAGACTGCCCTGTGGAGCGTTTGAATCTCCATCACCCCGCAACCCGTTCAATCGTCATCGTTCCACCTGTGCAAGGAAGTGCTACAGCTCCTCCCACATCCTCGGGACTCACACATCTACCCGCCGACGGGCCTCCCGCCGGTCCGCCAGCAACTCCCCCACGCTCAGCAGATCAGTTCAATGGTTTGGTGGTTGTAGACAAGGTGCCCGACCCACGCCGACCCTCCTACTGCCTTTCCTTCACCGTTGCACGCCCGGTTAAACTCGTCACGGAACACGCTTTCCTTGGCGTGGTTCTTGACACGGACCTTACCTTCCGCCCGCAGGCCGAGGCCGCCCTTAAGTCCTTTAGAATGCGTCTCAACGCCCTGGTGAAACTTTCGTTCTCGCCGATTGGTCGGTGCTACAGCACAATCCGGACAGCCTACCTCACCTTCGTCGCCGCCAAGTGGAGGTACGGGCTGGGTGTCTGGGGCTGTCTCATTCCTGACGACCTCGTAACGCAGTTTGAGACACTGCACTACAAGGCTGCTTCCTTGATCACCGGTTGCCCTGTTTCCACCAAGCGCGCCGCCCTGCTGGCAGAAGCGGTACTACTGCCGTGGAAGTCGGAAGCTCTCCGTGCGACCGCCAGACTGCGGCAGAAACTGTTGCGTTCCCCTGGAGGGAACGTCCAACAACCCACCAGGTGGCTGAAAGCGGCCAAGGATGCAGAGTACTTGCTCGCACTCCGGTCGGATGATTATCAACCGTCCGCCATCCGCTCGCATGCCCCGTATCCACCATGGGGGCCCAAACCCGACATGAGAATCCACCTCGATTTGGCTTCCATTGTCTCCATCAACGACAGCAAGGCGGTCAAGCTCGATCATACCCTCCGGGCGATCCGTGCGCTCCCTCCTGCTGATCTCACAATCTACACCGATGGCTCAATGACTGGTGTCGGCAAGCGTGCAGTAGGGGGCGTTGGGGTTGCCTTTTACAACAGGTCTGGTCGATTCCTCCGCGGTCTCTCCTATCGGATGATCCGTTGCGCCTCCAGCTGCCATGCCGAACACGAAGCGGTCATCCGTGCTGCGCTACAGCTCCAGACCGTCCCTTTCAACACGGCCAAAGTGACAGTCATACACCTGCTATCGGACTCCTTGTCTGAAGTGCAGCGACTGCAGAACCCCCGTCACGTCTTATGCCGCAACTGGAGGCTGATGAGGGTGCTCGCTTCCCTCCCCCATATTCGTGTGCACGTGATGTGGGTCCCGGCACACTGTGGTTTGGTCGGAAACGAGAAGGCGGACGACCTTGCGAAGCGCGGCGTCACTTCGGGCACGGCACTACAGGTCCTCGACTACTGGGCTGCCTCCGACCTGCTGAAACAAGCGGTCAACTGCCCCGTGCTCACTCGGGACTAAAGATTTTCATAGTGAAAATGCCATGACTCACAATCGCGACTGTGACTAAAGAATTTTCCTGGTAAAATGCCTTGTGCGACTGTGACTAAAGACCTGCCGCTCCATGGCCCCGCGGGAGCGTTTTAAAAAGACACCAGGGTTGGACCCTGCATGTTATGGTTTTCTCCGAAGAAAAAAAGTTTTTTTTTTCACTCGTGAAAAAAAAACTGGGTGTTTTTTTTCACTAGTGAAAAAAAAAACTTTTTTTTTTCACTAGTGAAAAAAACACAGTGGGTAAAATTGGTTTTTTGCCCACTGCCAGTGAAAAAAACTTCTAAGAGTGAGAGAAACATTTTTTTTTCACTAGTAGGGGTTTATACGGGGCTTCGAAAAAATCCTGAGTTCCGGTCTGGGCGTGTTTTTTTTTTTGCTGCAACTGCATGCTGTATGCCACCTTTGCCTCGTTTTGTCGGTCGGGAGTCCAACCCACTGCACCACGGTGCTACAGCGAACAGAGGCTTTTCTTCCGCGCAAACTGCGCTACATGTCTCATCCGCATTATCGTTGCACTGGTGGTCACCGACCTCTCGTGGACAATCGGTGGAATCGGCTCACTCAGGTAGCGGTTTCGCTGCTTCGAGTCAACCAGTCCCCAAGCGTTCACCTGAGAATGCAAGATTTCTGCGGGCACCTCTGCGCTGAGTCATTTGTCCCCGGACTGTCGGCATCCAATAAAGGGCACTGCTGGGCTTGTGGCTCCGGCTTCTCCTACGAACACCTATTCACAAAATGCCGGGTCACAGCCAGATACCTCGACCTTCTCCGTTGGCCGAGGCAGAAATGGACCTTGCGGGACATACTGGGTAGGTATCCCCTGACCGCTCTCCTGATTCTGCGCTTCCATCAGCTTTACGTTGGTGGATCCTTCTACAAACTTACTCAGTGATTGGATATTTTACAATGTTCTCAGTGATCGGATTACTGTTAGTTCGCCGCTTGTACTCACGAAACGGATTCTGTTAATGGATTGGTCACAATCTGGTACTGTCTGAATGCTCCTTCTCCCCCTACGTTGTAGACTCAGTTCTGGGCAACGCCCCTTCTCTGGCTGACCTAAGTTCTAGTCCCTCCACATGTCCTCCCAGCCTGCGTTCCATCAACTTTTCGTTGGTGGTCCTTCTACATAACACTAAGAGATTGAATTGATGATTGTCGCTGCCACTACAATGTTCGAATCTGATTCGACTGACGATCTTTACCGACAGACAATTTAGCAGCCTAAGGGTAAGCTATCCTAACAACGACTATCTGGCGATGGTGGCATGAGTCACGGTCGGAGTTCTACTCCATGCACAGGAAGAGTCCATCCTTCTTCTTTCCTAGTTTGACAAAAGGAACAAAAGAACGACTTGCCCGTACAAGTAAATGCAGTTCTCGCCCCCTGCATGTCTTCCGTAGTTGCTTACTCAAAAAAAAAAAAGAGATTTTTTTTTTTTTTTTTCAGGCCACCAGGGCACCTTACTCCACTCCTTTGAGGTCCCCTTGATGGGGATGGTTGGGAAACCATACTAGGTATGGAAGAGAGTCGGCGAGTGTCGGCAGAGGGTAGATTGGTGGGGACGAACACGCCACATGACGGCAAAACATTCGTTGGCATCGCGTTCGGGCCCGTAACAGAGGCCAATGCCGGGCTCACACTGCTCCACTCGGTGGATACCCTTCAGTGGGTTGACAAAGTGAAGCTTCTTGGGTTAACCATCGACCAAGGATTCACCTTCCTCCCTCACCTCCAACGGGTTGTCGATGGATTCTCGCTGAGGATGAACCTCCTTCGACACCTGGCCGGCAAGGATTACGGCTTCAACGGCACGGTTCTCCGCACCCTGTATCTCTCCTATGTGCTACCCACGTACACGTACGCACTCGGAATCTACGGGCCATTCATCCTCCCCGCTAATGGGCCCCTCACAACACTTGAACGCATGCATCGTCGTGCCCTTACCCTCATCCTGGGCTGTCGCAAAGGCGTCGCTGAATTCGCCGGGCAACAGGAGACTGGTATCCTCCCGATCCGCGCGCTCGCAAAGTGCAGGATCGCGGCCCTCCGGGAGAAGGTTGAATTCAACAAGGTTCTGTGGGCGCACGAGCTTTCCCTGGACACGCTCCTGAAGTCGACGTCCGACAACATCCGCAAGAAAGCGGGCACGGACGGTTGCCGTCGGGAGCTCCGCGACTTCCATTTGTTCGCCCCCTGGGTTCCCAGGCCCGACGTCGAGATCTACACGTCGCTGAAAGTCCGCAAGCACGCCAGCAATGCGGAGAAAAAACAAGCGGTGCTGAAACGCCTGGCGGAACTACCCCACCCGGACTGCGTCGCCTGGCCAGACGGCTCCGTTGTACACGGTGACCCCCCTCTGCCCTCGATCTGCGACGCCAACGCCAGCGCTGCCCTACGCCCGTGGCTGAGGAGCACGGCGGACCGTACGACCTGGGGGGCTGCCGGCGTGTTTATTGATCTTGGGCCGTCGGTCACCATCAAGCCGGACCACGGCCTGCCCGTCAAGCCCACCGGCGACCGACGCACGTTCGATGCCTCTTTGCCCGCCGGCAAACACCCGCACAGCTACCGCGCCGAGGAGTTCGCGCTCTACAGCTGCCTGAAGTTCCTCCTGCGCCTCCTCCCGCCAACCCCGACGCCGCTCAACATCCTCGTCCTCAGTGACTCTCAGTCACTCCTGATGACGCTGAGCCACGGCCCCCATTGCCAGACGCAGCCGTACCCAATCGCGATCTGGCTGCACCTGGCCGAGTTGGAGTCGCTGGGCTACACCGTGACGCTGCAGTTCGTCTTCGGCCACTGCGGCCTCGAAGGCAACGAGAGGGCGGACAAGACCGCAAAACGTGGTGCACTCGCGTTCATGCGGGCGGCCACCGACGCCGCGGCCAAGAATCTACCCCCTCCGCTCTCGGCACGCCTCTGCGCCACGGCCGCTAACAGCCGCTATCGTTCCGTCCTCTGGCTGGAGAGCAGTGAAGCTGGAGCACGAGACGCCTTGGACAGGGCCACCCTCCTCAGGAACCCGTCGTCGTTCGCCAGGTTGGTCTCTGGCCGCCGCATCCCCCGCCCCAAGCACTTGGCACCACGGGCGGAAAGAGAGGTGCGGCAGCTCCGCACTGGCCACCACCACCTGGTGATGACCATGTACGCCACCGAATGGCGCGACCTCTCGAGGGCGGATCGCAGACAGGCGTTTCTCCCGTGCCCTATTTGCGGCACCCGGTCGTTGGCCCCGCTACTCCACCTCTTCGTCGGATGTGACGCCCCCGCTGCAGCGCTGTCCAGGCTGACGATGGACGCCGACCTCGACGCGAAGAGCCGCCTCCATGCGAAGCCGCCGCCCGTCGATGCCATGGAGCGCCTCTGGGCAATCCTCTTCGTTTTTCCGGAACTCGCTCTGGCGTACCTGCAGAGGTGCGGCACTCTGCCGAGCTACGCCATCCTCGCCGGTCAGGCGTCCGGCGAGCCCGTGGGTGGCGGCGCCAATCGCTCGATCACGCCTGACGCCGCCTCCTCGCGCTCCGCCGACTCGGAAGACGCGATCTCGCGCTGAGGGCGCTCGCCACCTGCTTGCGCGCTGCTGGCTGAACGGCGAGCTCGGGGCTGTTGCCCATTTGAACATGCAATGTAGATAGCCTCTATTCGAGCCAACCCGGCTTCTCCTGCAACAATTCTGAAACTGTATTGTTTTTGGGACTAGATAATGGCGCTGAGCAAGCTATATTTTTCCCTGGCGAAATGCATAGCCGGGGCAGAGACAGCGGGCGCCGGCCTACGGACCGTGCCCAGTCACGGGCCAGTACACAGCCATAGTCAGTCCCCAACGTCCCGCCGGTGCCTCGATACCCGGCCGTCAAGGCCCTACGGGGAGAGGCACCGCAATCAAACAAGCAACCGTGTGCATAGCTGTCAGCCACAAGGTTGCCACATTGTGGCCCCATTTAGCCACAAAGTAGCCACAAACCTTGTGGCTACCTTTGTGGCTAATTATGCAAAATTTTGGTATCACGGAAAACCGCGTGGAACTAACTTTTTCGGCCAGAAAATGCATCTGAAACACGATTTTGACAGGGTTTTGGGCCAGAATACGGGTTAGTTGCTACACCCTGGGCTCGGCATCCTGGTTGCGCACCCTGGGGTACCATTGGTAAACGGTTTACTAAACCGCTACTGCTACTAAAGTAGTAGTAGGCATTATGCACACAGAATCATGCATAATTCAGGTTGGCGAGAGTGACAGACCCATTCTACTTGCAAAGCGCTTACCATTTCTGTCCTGAAACCCTCTGAGAGGGCCTCTCAACCAGCGACCGGCGCTCTCCGAGCCTCTTGAATGACCCCAGAGGAGGAGTGGGAGAGAGCGGCAAGTACCGCCGCAGCCAAACAGATTTGAATGCTGCCAGAAAGCTGCAAAGAAAACGTGGCAGCCGTCTGATAATAGTCAGGAGCTGGCGGATGGTGACTGAGCTTGAGCTCCCTGCCGCGGGCCTGCGGCCCGTGCTGCCCTGCTGGACTGGTATTGTCGCAAGTCAGTCACTTTCAACTTTCCCTTGTGCCTTGGCTGGGCCTGTGCTACAGGAGCCTGCGAGGAATTTCCAAGACGTGTGAGAGATTGCCCCCGCTACTTTTCTCGGATCTTTGGCTCCTCCTTGAACTCTTTCGGACGCTGATTGCAACAAGTGTAACAGTGCCACTCAGTGACAGCTGTTACAGGGAGTCAGTCACACTGTCAGTGTGCTCCTGCTGTACTATCATAGTAACTATGCCTGCTGTCGTGTGAAGTTGCGAGCTCTGTGCACTTTGCAAGCAAGCAAGCAAACTCGCTGGTGACGGGGTAGCTTGCACACCGAGTAGAAGAGCTGTCGTAATTGTGAAATGCTCCGTTTGCTGGGTCGTTGCTGTTCTGTTTAACCTTGGGTATCTTAGAATATCAGTGCATCGCCGTTACTAGTACGGCTGTCACCGGCGTGGTTTGGGTCCTTTAGCAGGAAAAGTTGGAGACTATGCACCCCGCAACTGAAACGGGTTTGCGGACAAGCGACCCTTTGAACTAAATTGATTCCTTGCCTGCTCCAAAACTTGGCAACAGAAGCATTGGCAGCTTCGTACTGACTCTGCGGTCTGAAATATCAACATCGCTTTCGACGGGTTCGTCTTCCTCCGGTGCACTCTCTGACTCAAAATGTACCAGAACAATGGCATTAGCATTGGTGCTGCGACCGTGTTGGCAAGATGCAGCAGCTTGTTGATGTTTTCTGAACTTTTCAAGCCTTGAATTACTTGCAGTGTTGTACGAAGTTACTGATAGAGTTGCCAACGTTGCCGCTGACTCGCGGATGAGGATACGAGGCCAGGGCGAAGCAGCTTACCCAAATTCGGGCCCAAAAACCTGTCAAAATCATCAGAAATTGTGTTTTAGATGCATTTTCTGGCCAAAAAAACTAGTTTCACGTGGTTTTCCTGGGTATCCAAATTTTGCATACTTAGCCACAAAGGTAGGGGGTAAATACCATTCTCACACAAAAAAACAAATTTTTACCATTCTCACACAAGTTTCAACAAACCTTACCATTCTCACACGGTCGCAACAAATCTTACCATTCTCACACAAGCTCCAACAAATGTTACCATTCTCACACGGTCGCAACAAATGCTACCATTCTCACACAGTCGCAACAAATACCAAAGACCAGAGAGGCGGGTTTGAACCGACGCCACTCAAATTCTAAGACTATAAGACCCCAAACTTTGGGAATTTGTAGTTTTTGCACGTGTGAAATTTTTTTGACAGATAATACACGTGAGATTTTTTTTTGACCGATAATACACGTGGCAATTTTTGGCATGACAAACGTGTACACGTAACCGTAACGTTAGACGAATTTTAAATCACAAGAGCGGCATTTTCCCGCGCCTTTTGTGAACTTGTTTTCTTGTGATGTTCTTGTGATGTCTTTTTTTTCCGACGGCTTACAAATAAAGACATTGATCTAGTTTCAGCAGGCTCGACAACAACGGTATCACTGTCGTCGAACGCAGGGAGCACAAGTTGGCAGTAGTCCAAGTCGCAGTCAGCGCATGCTACGACGGCGTTATGGCGGCATCGTTCCACCTCCTCTCCGCTCGGTACTGATAGGCATGGGCCTGGCTTTCTGTCACACATCCAGCATGATCCCCAGCGGGACCACACTCCTTGGGGGGCACATAGCTTAGGCCGCATGCACATAGGGGGGCCAGGGAGGATGAAAGGAGCAACTGCGTTCTCGGACTCGGAGTCTGACTCAGGCCCGGAGTCTGATCCGGACTTCGAATCTGGCTCTGACTATGAGTCTGAGTCGGGCTCGATTGTGGGGGGAGGGTTGACCGCTGCTACCTGGCCCTTTGGGGCTGGTTTGAGTGCTGCCTTCCTGCTACCAGCCTTCGCTGGCTTTTTGCATGTTCTGACTTGGTGACCGAAGTCGAGGCAAGTCTTGCACTTGTACTCCGTTTTTCCCCGCGCGAAGCCAGTCGGGTTTGACTGTTCGCGTTTTGCGGACGCGGAGGTGCTGTGTCACGATCAGTGTGTGCCGTCGCTATCGAAAGTGCTCTCAGTGAGCGGTGCCACATCATGGTCCCAATATTACATGTAGAGAACTCACCATAAATCAACGCACCATCCAAGTGTACACGTTTGTCACACCAGAAATTGACACGTGTATTATCGGTCCAATAAAAATTGACACGTGTATTTTCGGTAAAAAAAAAAAAGTGACGTGTATTATCGACACAAAAAAATTTCACACGTGCAAAAACTACAAATTTCCCCAAACTTTCCAAGCTTTGACCCCATTACGGTGACTCCGGCCCGGAGTCCGGGTGAGGTTTCCGCTTTTGAACCTATTCCGGCAAGATTCCTAAACTTTGAGCCCATTTTGGTGCCATTCGTCCAGTCAGTTAGATCAGTCATGTCCACTGGTCCAAAACTCTGAGCCCATTTCGGTCCAGAATCCTGGTACAACGGTCCAGAAATCTGGTCCAACGTTTGGTCCACGTTTTGGCCATATCTTGGTTCAGTTTGGTACAAGTTTTGGTCCAAGTTTTGGAACAAGTTCTGGGTCCAATTTTTTCGTCGGGTTCGGGTTCGGGTCCAAGTTGAAGGGGAGGTGGCGCTGCTCACCTGCCAGATCTATACGGGTCTGGCTGCTGCCCCTGTAGCTTTCCAATCATTTGTGTGTACTGTACACGCGACTGTGTGAGAATGGTAAAAAATTGTTTGGACTGTGTGAGAATGGTAGCATTTGTTGCGACTGTGTGAGAATGGTAGCATTTGTTGCGACTGTGTGAGAATGGTAGCATTTGTTGCAACCGTGTGAGAATGGTAAGAATTGTTGAAAAAGTGTGAGAATGGTGTTTACCCCCAAAGGTAGCCACAAGGTTTGTGGCTACTTTGTGGCTCCCAATTAGCCACTAGTGGCTACCTTGTGGCTGACAGCTATGCCGTGTGCTCCGCCCAGCACTGTGCACCCACAACTTTCCCACAATGTGGGCAGAATAGCCACAACACTTACCCACAAAGTATTGTGGCTATTGTGGCTAGAATCTTTTTCATTGTGGTTCAGTGAAGATGGTCCAGAAAACAGCATTTCCAGGACAAAGACATGTTTATCCCACGTTTTTCGATGACGTATCGTGTGTTTGAGCCACGTCCTGCTTGAGCCAGGTCCTGAACGAGGTGTGGGCCACTGACTATAATCGATTATTATGTATGATATGCCTTACCCCACTCATACACCAGGTTGTAACACCAAGCAAAATGGCAAGCGCACAATGCTGCTGCATTAACTGCAAGACAAGAATGGAGATGCTGGATGTTAGCTACAAGAGGGCGGCGAAAGATGTCGGAGGCTTCGAATGCGACGTTTGTGGGTACAAAAACGGCACCCGCAATCGGCGCCAACGTATCGGATGCAAGGCCTGTGACTTCGACCTGTGCTCGAAGTGTGGCAACAGCTGGGTGTTGAAGAAGCTCCTTCAGCCCTCGAGCAGTGGTGCACAGCAGGCTGATGCGCCCCAGGCCACAAACAGCGGCACAACACAGGCCAGCGGTGGTGCAACTTCAGAACCTTTGGCACAGCAAGTTGCTGAGCAACCCATCACTGCTGAAAACATCCCTGCCGACCAGCCTTCACCTGCCGCAGATCCAGCACCAAACTTTGGTCCAAAGGGGTTTCCTGCAGGCACAGTGCTCGGGAACCTCACACAAGACGGACTTGCACGACCAGACGATCCGCGTTACACTAGTGCATCAAGCAAGACATGGGACTTCCATGTCTACTTTCAGGTTCTCGAAGACGGGCTAGCCATGTGTCGTTTGGAAGGGTGCACACACATGCCAAAGATGCGCAACGAGAAGGGAACACCAAAACGCCACTACGATACGTACCACAACCACGAGGCGATTGAGGCAGCAAAGCGAGGCATCCGGGAGAGGGCTGAAGAGAGAAAGAGAAAAGCGGAAGCAGCAGCAAACGAGAAGGCGAGCACCGCGAAGCAGCGTCGCATTGCTGTTTCGCCAACAGTGCGGGGGTTGCCACTGGATGAGCATGTTGTCTTCACGTTTGCCAAGCACCACCTCCCGTTCCACATCATTGAGTCGCCGGACTTTCGTTCTCTGCTCAAGGCAGATGTCATCATGACGAGACGCGAACTCAGCCAGAAGACAGCGCTGCTTGCAGAGAAGCTCATGACAGAGCTCTTCGCCTCACTTGCCGGGGAAGATGTCTGCCTCCTCGTGGATGCGGCAACGAAATGCCGCAGAACATTTCTTGGTGTGTCCCTCGCCTGTGGAAACACAGTGTATCACTACGGTGATATAGAGGTGAAGTGTTCAATGACTGCTGCAGCTATCGCTGGATGCCTGGACAAGATTCTGGATACACTCACCGAAGGGGGGATCACCGTTGTTGGTGCTGTGGCGGACAACGCAGCGGCGATGCAGAGCGCACTGGACCAGCTGGGGGACGAAAGTGAATCGGACGAGTCGGAAGCAGAGCAAGACGCAGACGGGATGCCTGCCGAGGATGCGCTGAATGCGACAAGAGAGCACCTTGCTTATCGTGGGCTCCTCGTCTTTCGGTGTGGGGCCCACAGCCTCCAGCTTGTCCTCAAGGACATCTTCGACATCGACCGCTTCTCAGCGTTCAAGAAAAGATTCCTTGTCGAAAACGAAAAGTACGTGCACAAGGAGGGGGCAGAACAACTGAAGGCAGCCCAGGCAGAAGCTCAGGTTCCTAACACTCAGATCAAAGGACTTCGTTGCTTCACCACTGTGAGATGGAACAGTATGTACGATGCCATGCTTCGCCAGAAAGAGCTCAGTGCCCACATCGAAACTGTGTCGGGAGACGGCACCAACTGGGAACGATACTGGTCCGACCTTAACCAGTTGATCGACATCTGTGCCCCATTTGCCATTGCCACAGATGTTGTCCAATCGGACCGAATGACTTTGGAGGGACTTCTTGGGGTGCTCGCCTTCCTGGACCAGCATGCTGCAAAGATGCGAAAAGGAAACCTTCGAGCGAAGGAAGCTTCGGAAATCTGGGAGACCAGGAAGGAGCGTCACTTCACATCTGCTGCCACCTCTCTTTTCAGCACCCTGAACCCAAAGGAAAACCACGGGGATTGGTCCCGGCGACACCACAGAAATTCTTTGGATGAAGTGCTCAAGCACGTTGTTCCCTATGCCGACCGGAAGAAGAAGTCCCTTGGGACCTTCAAAGATCGCGAGAGCCAGGTAACCACCGAACTTACAACGTTCTGGAACCACGGGGTTGTTCCTGCTTGCGCAGGCTCGTTCCTCAAATACTGGAGCACCCACACACGCCGCCTTGACTTCCCCGTGTTGAGTTCCTTTGCCATTGCACTTGCCAACTGCACAACAACCGAGGCTGCGGTAGAACGGAACTTCAAGGTCCTCTCGCGGCAGTTAACGAAGCACCGCGCATCCTTAAAGTCGCAAAAAGCATCTTCTTTGGCGATCATCGCGATTAACTATCCGAAGCTTGCTGCCGACCACTTTGCACCCGAATCTGAGAAGAAGGCAGCCACAGAAAAAAGAATGTTCACACGCCTTGCCATGCGGCTGTCCGAAGAGCAAAAGAGTTGCATTGCCCCGTGGTTCTCACTCAGCCCGCAGGGTACAAATGCCAGTCCACCCCAGAGTCAGACATCTTCTTCCAATGATGTATCACCGCCTAACAATGTTGCCCGGGCTCTTTACTGAGTCATAATTACTGGCAATCACACCCATCCAAAATCCCCCTGTTCTCATTATGAATATCTCTTGCATAAACTCAGTGAAGTACCTCTCCTCCGCCAGACTGCTGCTTGCCAGTGCCCTGGCAGGGGTGAGGGGTGGTGCTTACCACCTCGAATGTATCAGCTCTGTTCCCCTTACTTCTGGTGAAGCTCCGAACTTCACTCTAATTCCTCTCTGTTCTCGATCTGAATTCGCCAAGAAAGCCCAAAAAAATGTTCTTCAGTTCCCTCACCAACTTTTCTACAGTAAGCACAGCACCCCAGGAGGATGCCGCCAGTACCCCAGTCAGGGTGGCCCCAGGCTGACAAGCACACAGAGACATACCAGATAGTCCAAACACAGGTGGGGACACGAGAACAACACGATACATCATCGAAAAACGTATGTATAATTGTGTTGTGTTGGTGTCCAGAAAACGCTGTTTTCTGGACCAGTTCCACGGGGCCACAATAAAAAAGATTCTAGCCACAATAGCCACAATACTTTGTGGGTAAATGTTGTGGCTATTCTGCCCACATTGTGGGAAAGTTGTGGGTGCACAGTGCTGCTCCGCCACACCACACCATCCTTTCATTCCACCATGCTTCCCACATTCCAACACTCTCCCCCCCTCCGAGTTCCAGTGGCAGAGAAAGAAAGAAAGAAGCCAGAGGTCTCCCGGGTCTTCCACCTGGCCTCACTCAACCGCCACCTGGCTGGTTTGTGTGAAAGGCTCAGATACTGGACACCCACGTACTGTTAACCCCCCTGTACCATAGCCCATCCCCATCTCTCTTGCATGTGTCTTGTGTCTCTCTGGCATGCCTTCCGGCCCGAAGAGGCCCGTAAAGCCTGCCCGAAAACTGGAACGCGGCTCTCCGGAGCTGCCAAAAGAATGTGGTGCCTCTTGCAAAAAAAAAAAGAGAATTTCTTTTTTTTTTGAGAATATCAGCAGACGTACCCAAGTGGTTACGGGGTTGCACTCGAAATGCATTGGGCCCTGCCCGCGCAGGTTCAAATCCTGCCGTCTGCGTTTTTCTCATTCCCTCCGGAATTTCCGATTCCGATTTCCGTCGGATCCGTTCCTCGAACAAGGTGCCAGCATTGTGGTTGGCTGCTGCGTCCCGGCTCGGTATCCTGGTTGCGCACTGGGTCATTGACACCGCAGACAGTGTGGCTCCTGCGCCGGCGCAGACTACGGGTAAACGGTTTCTAAACACAGATTCGTGCATAATTCAGGTATGCGCGAGTGACCAGCCCGTTCTACTTGTAGCGCTTCCTAATTCTGTGCCGAAACCTCTTCAGAATCAGAGCCACTGTTTTACCACGAGTAGTAACCAGCGACGGGCGCGACGTCACGAATGACTCCAGAGGAGGAGCGGGAGTGACTCAGAGCGGTAAGTAACGCCGCAGCCAATCAAGATTTGAGTGATGCTACTCTTACAGTAGAAGCTGCAAAGAAAAAGTGCCAGTCGTCTGAAAATAATCAGAAGCTGGCGGCTGGTGACTCAGGTGCCATGAGGTGAACGACGCTGACGAAGCCGGCGCAGAACTTCAGCAGTGTCAACGCCACATGCGCATCCGGGAGGGAGGCGATCATCCGCATCTTCCTCTCGGCGCCTTTGGCCGCTTCTTCGACGAAGACGCGCATCTTCTCGGGGGAACCGCAGGGGACGCCAAGGTGCTGAATCTCGTCCAGCGGACAAGTCTCGATGCCTTGCAGGGCCTCGGGGATTGTGGCGCCGGGGCCGACGGACAGCCTGCATTTTCCCCGGTTCAGGCTGAGCCCGACCGCTGTTGCTCTGTCCTCGAAGTCCCGCAGCCGGGCCAAAACCCATTACAGTATGTTATCCAAACTTTGAACCCATTACGGTATGGTGCCAAACTTTGAACCCATTACGGTATGGTTTTCAAACTTTGAACGAATTCCGGTAAGTGTAAAATTTGAGCCCAATTTCGGTACCGTTGTCAGTCGAGGTCTGCAAGTTGTTAACAACGCAGTGTAATTGGGCGACAAATTCATCTTCTGTGGTGACTCTACAGTGCCACGTCAGTGGTCGATCAGTCAGACTCCAAGGCGGACGGGTGATGGTTGCAGCTACCATGTCTTCAGTAGGCCGATCCTAAGTCATCATCCTTCTGCACCGCAGTAGCAACAGATTCACTTTCATCTCCAATTCGGCGACCTCCGAAACCCACGTTCAACGCAAAGATGCGGCGTTAGACTACCGTCACTACGGCTCATGCTGGCCGAGCGGCTGTGTGCTGTTGCTACAGCTGTAGCAAACCTCGTGATCAGCAGGCACTGAAACCTACGGCCACGTCCGGATTGTGATTGGACCGGAAGAAGAGTCATGCTCATCGAGCTGCTTGCCACTTAGCCGCACCGTTGCGACAAATTTAAGAACAAAGTTCACAATCAGAAACGAAAGGTAAACCTGATCATTGTGGACGCATTTTGGGAAGCTTTGGAACGTTCGCGCCATTCGCAGATGATTCTGTCCATCACTTGCGTCAACAGGAAGGCAAAAAGAGAGAGATGAGGAGGAGGAAGGGTAAACTTCATGATCAGCAGTGAAAGTTGGCAGGCACTGCCCCTACTGTAGTACGGCGACCTCGGAAGCTCAGTGGAGTACTCTTCTCCCTGTTGCGAAAGCAGGATCCCTACCGACAGCGTAGGAGAGGAATAACCACCGACGGCCCATTACAGGGGGGGGGCTAAATACAACGAGCGCCCGTTGTATTCAAAGCGTCAAGCTCAAAATGCAGGTTCGCGGCAGAACGTGGTCTTCGAACACAACTGTTTTTCCATGCTAATCAACCGTGGGATTCTGCCCCCGTACAGAGGGAGCAGTTTTCGAGCAGCATTTGATACTTCGCAGTCGGTCTGAGTCCGCGACTCTGACTCCGCGAGCGGCAGGCCGTCACTGGATCCGGAAGTAGCAGCGGCGTTTCAGCCACAGGGTCGACTCGAGCGTGAATCGGACAAGCCGAATCGGAAGTGGACTCGTCGGGACCTCCTCCCATGAAGTCTGATGACGAGTGACGGAGGGCCCGGACCGCCGTCCGACCTGCTGGACAGGGAAGGAAGGCATTGGACCGGACCCCGGGGTGGGCGGATCGGGGGCGAGTGCGCCGCAATGGTGGTTGCCATGCACCGACTCTTCTTCAAACCCGAGCACTTCCCCTGGGGATGCATCTGTGCGAGGTCCTTCAGAAATCGAGAGGTCCAAAGCAAGCAGCCAACCTCGAGCATGTGCCAAAAGACACAAACTGGATCCATCGACGCCAACTTCACATCTATGATCTCTCTCCACGTCCGCTTCTACGTATCTCGTTGGTGTTGGGCTTATAACCTGACAGTGACACCGAAATGCTCAAACTTGAGAGTCAAAGTTTAGAAATCATGCCGGAATTGGTTCAAATTTGGAACCTCACCGTAATGGGTTCAAAGTTTGAAAACCATACCGTAATGGGTTCAAAGTTTGAAAACCATACCGTAATGGGTTCAAAGTTTGGGACCATACCGTAATGGGTTTCAAAGTTTGGAACCTACCGTAATTCGTTCAAAGTTTGAAAATCCATACCGTAATGGGTTCAAAGTTTGGATTGACATACCGTAATGGGTTCAAAGTTCGGACCATACTGTAATTCGTTCAAAGTTTGGATAACATACTGTAATGGGTTTTGGCCCCCCGCAGCCAGCGGCCGAGGGAGTCGAGCTCCCCCCCGGCCGCCCCGTCGTCGAGGAAGAACGTCAGGAGGTCAAGCTCCGCCTGGCCCAGCGCCCCCTCAGGGGCGCCCCGGGTTGCCGAGGACCTGGGTTCCCCGAGCCTGGGGCCTGTGCCGGCACTGAAGGGGTGGGCTGCCCCCCGATGGCGTCGGGAGGCTCCGGCTGACCGGAGTCCCGTGCGGGCGTCGCGAGGGCAGAATCGGCGGGCGCCTGCGACGAAGCGAGGGCCGCGGGGAAGGGCGGCTGTTCCTCGGGGCTCGGCGGAACAACGACATCGTGCAAGGCGAGGCTGAAAAGCAGCGGTCCCAAGGGGTCTCTTTGTTGGACTCCGCACTCGGAGGAGATCCCCCGGTCGCCCACCACTAGCGCGGAGTGTTTCTCGTACGCTGCCAATGCGTACCCCAACAGCTGGGGGGCGTGACGGTTGACACTGCGGATGATCGCTTCCCGCCGAAGCATGTTGAAGGCGTTCGCGAAGTCGATCTGCAGTATCCCCCGGTCCGTCACGTCTCTGTCGCGGTACAGGGCCGCGACCCTGCGAATGGCGTGCACGCCTGCGTCGGCCCCCGCCTTGACACTGACGCCGACTTGCCCACTCCGCAGGAGGACGTTCGCCCCCAGGTCCTTGATTGCCCGGTCGGATGCGAGGACCTTGCCGGCCACCCGGCGCAGAATCTCCCCACATGCAATGGGCCTGATGCCGCCGGACTTCTTAACCAACGGGACGAGCCTCGCCCCGAACAGGTACGGCCGGGCGGCTGCAGCCACTCTACCGGAAGAGAGGGCCCAGACCGCGTCTGCCACTGCCTCTTTAAACGACCCGGAAACGTCCCACAGGTCGAGGAGGTGCTGCGCAGACAGGCCGGACGGGCCGGCGGCGGTGCCTTTCGGCATCTTCTTCAGCACCCGGCGGATGACGCCCGGGGAAGGTCTCGCAACGGCCACGGGCCGCAGGCTGCGGTCGTCAGGCAGCTCGGGGGCTGGGGGGTGCAGTTCCATAAGGGCCGCCAGCGTGGCGTCGTCCGCCGGAGCAGTCTGCGCCGCGGAAAGCGCAGAGACGGCCCGCGAGTAACATCGGTCGCGGGCCCGCCGGAGGACCTGCCTCACAGTGGCCAGGGCTGGTTAGCCACAACTTGCCACATTGTGGCCCATTGGGCCACAACTTTAGCCACAATGTTGTGGCTAAATTGTGGCTAAATGTGCAAATTTTTTGATCGAAAAAAAGACCACCCAAAACACGCTAAACACCGTTTTTGTGTGGATTTTCGTGTTTTTTGGATGGTTTTGGGTATTCTGGGCCTCATACCCCCCCAACAGACCTCGAGTTCGCTTCTCGTGGATTCGAGTGGTTTTTGCCAACTTGCAGCCAAGTGCTGCCAATTTCTGGGGTGACTCAGCCAGAATTCGCTATTATTTTGCGAAATCCGCGGCTTGTGGGGGTTTTCCCGGATGGTACTGGACCCTTTCGACAATTTCAGGTGGATTCTGTGCGAATAAACGGGGGAAATCCTTGCCAGGCTCCTCGTTCCACACGGTGGCCACACGTGACGAAGCTCCCCAACCGGACTTCTAACCGGAGCCGACAACAAGGCACACCGGAAACCGTTCCTCTCCCGACCTAACGGAGCTAAAGGATGGCCAGGTACATTCATGTTCCCATGTTTCCCTCTCAAAAGGCTAAGGCCCAGGCTCCGTACACTTCAAAAAAAGAAACGTGGCAACCGTGTGGCGACCAGCCTGCTGTCCAGACCGATTCAATCGCCGGCGATTTTGAACACTGTGGTATTTTCGACAGCAGGACTCGGTCCAAGTCCCGGGGTAGGCTGTCATCGCGGATAATGACTTCAACAGTTCACTACGAATGCGACACGATCATGTCCGCAAACCCGTTGCACAGGATTTGCACCGACCCGTGCACCAGTTTGCTGTCGGTTCCTTGCTACTGTAAAAAGTTTCCGTTCATCGATTACTTGTTGCAACTGTTGCATTGCAAGCAACCTATCCTGGACTCAGGCTGGGGGCTGATTTCACCGTCAAATTTGATGCCATGATGAGAACGCGAAACCGAGAGTCTGGTAAGCACATGACTGGCGCTTGCACGGTGCAGAGTACGGAAGAGTACACTGCGCAGCGGTGCTGCCTGCCAAGCGGGTCACCTCCTCCTGAACACCGAGCAGGATGACGGTCACTGGTCTCGCCGCGCCTGGGCAGTGCTACACCGTGCAGTGCACGGCGATGCAGAGCTGATGCGCACCGGTTGTGATACAACCTGTTCTGCATCTCCCTCGGGTGCGGCTCCGAGCAGCACCAACCTGGTGACCAGGCTCGGTGCGATTCGCACTGAACTAAGCCGTGACGAAGAAGAACGAAAAAGCGGATGAGTGGATGAGTGAACGTCGTTGCATGCAGGTCCGCGGCTGGAACAACTTCAATTCAGAATGTCAGTGGCATGAATTGAAGGATGTCAAGCTTTCGCAGCCTGAATCAGGACTGCTGAGAGGAAAGGTGAGTCCCAGTCGACTCTCGAGCTGTTGGGAGTGGCAGTGGCAATAAACCGGGACCGCGGTAGCATGAACCATGTTTGGAACGTGCACGTGACACGAAGATACCCATCCCGTGTTGCGCAGCGCACGGGACCGGGGAGCCTGGCAAGCATTTCCCCCGTTTATTCGCACAGAATCCACCTGAAATTGTCGAAAGGGTCCAGTACCAACCGGGAAAACCCCCACACGCCGCGGATTTCGCAAAATAATAGCGAATTCTGGCTGAGTCACCCCAGAAACTGGCAGCACTTGGCTGCAAGTTGGCAAAAACCACTCGAATCCACGAAAGGCGAACTCGAGGTCTGTTGGGGGGGTATGAGGCCCAGAATACCCAAAACCATCCAAAAAACACGAAAATCTACCCGAAAAACGGTGTTTAGCGTGTTTTGGGTGGTCTTTTTTTCGATCAAAAAATTTGCACATTTAGCCACAATTTAGCCACAACATTGTGGCAAGTTGTGGCTAACCAGCCCTGCACCGAGCCGGATGACGGTCACTGGTCTCGCCGCGCCTGGGCAGTGCTACACCGTGCAGTGCACGGCGATGCAGAGCTGATGCGCACCGGTTGTGCTACAACCTGTTCTGCATCTCCCTCGGGTGCGGCTCCGAGCAGCACCAACCTGGTGACCAGGCTCGGTGCGATTCGCACTGAACTAAGCCGTGACGAAGAAGAACGAAAAAGCGGATGAGTGGATGAGTGAACGTCGTTGCATGCAGGTCCGCGGCTGGAACAACTTCAATTCAGAATGTCAGTGGCATGAATTGAAGGATGTCAAGCTTTCGCAGCCTGAATCAGGACTGCTGAGAGGAAAGGTGA
This sequence comes from Diplonema papillatum, assembly GCA_030068145.1. Lineage (NCBI taxonomy): Eukaryota > Euglenozoa > Diplonemea > Diplonemida > Diplonemidae > Diplonema > Diplonema papillatum. The sequence goes on from JAPJBO010000055.1 coordinate 441,560, forward strand.
GTCCCGTGTTGCGCAGCGCACGGGACCGGGGAGCCTGGCAAGCATTTCCCCCGTTTATTTGCACAGAATCCACCTGAAATTGTCGAAAGGGTCCAGTACCATCCGGGAAAACCCCCACAAGCCGCGGATTTCGCAAAATAATAGCGAATTCTGGCTGAGTCACCCCAGAAATTGGCAGCACTTGGCTGCAAGTTGGCAAAAACCACTCGAATCCACGAAAGGCGAACTCGAGGTCTATTGGGGGGGTATGAGGCCCAGAATACCCAAAACCATCCAAAAAACACGAAAATCTACCCGAAAAACGGTGTTTAGCGTGTTTTGGGTGGTCTTTTTTTCGATCAAAAAATTTGCACATTTAGCCACAATTTAGCCACAACATTGTGGCTAAAGTTGTGGCCCAATGGGCCACAATGTGGCAAGTTGTGGCTAACCAGCCCTGGCCACTGTGAGGCAGGTCCTCCGGCGGGCCCGCGACCGATGTTACTCGCGGGCCGTCTCTGCGCTTTCCGCGGCGCAGACTGCTCCGGCGGACGACGCCACGCTGGCGGCCCTTATGGAACTGCACCCCCCAGCCCCCGAGCTGCCTGACGACCGCAGCCTGCGGCCCGTGGCCGTTGCGAGACCTTCCCCGGGCGTCATCCGCCGGGTGCTGAAGAAGATGCCGAAAGGCACCGCCGCCGGCCCGTCCGGCCTGTCTGCGCAGCACCTCCTCGACCTGTGGGACGTTTCCGGGTCGTTTAAAGAGGCAGTGGCAGACGCGGTCTGGGCCCTCTCTTCCGGTAGAGTGGCTGCAGCCGCCCGGCCGTACCTGTTCGGGGCGAGGCTCGTCCCGTTGGTTAAGAAGTCCGGCGGCATCAGGCCCATTGCATGTGGGGAGATTCTGCGCCGGGTGGCCGGCAAGGTCCTCGCATCCGACCGGGCAATCAAGGACCTGGGGGCGAACGTCCTCCTGCGGAGTGGGCAAGTCGGCGTCAGTGTCAAGGCGGGGGCCGACGCAGGCGTGCACGCCATTCGCAGGGTCGCGGCCCTGTACCGCGACAGAGACGTGACGGACCGGGGGATACTGCAGATCGACTTCGCGAACGCCTTCAACATGCTTCGGCGGGAAGCGATCATCCGCAGTGTCAACCGTCACGCCCCCCAGCTGTTGGGGTACGCATTGGCAGCGTACGAGAAACACTCCGCGCTAGTGGTGGGCGACCGGGGGATCTCCTCCGAGTGCGGAGTCCAACAAGGAGACCCCTTGGGACCGCTGCTTTTCAGCCTCGCCTTGCACGATGTCGTTGTTCCGCCGAGCCCCGAGGAACAGCCGCCCGTCCCCGCGGCCCTCGCTTCGTCGCAGGCGCCCGCCGATTCTGCCCTCGCGACGCCCGCACGGGACTCCGGTCAGCCGGAGCCTCCCGACGCCATCGGGGGGCAGCCCACCCCTTCAGTGCCGGCACAGGCCCCAGGCTCGGGGGACCCAGCAGCGTCGCCGCCACCGGCAGGGTCCTCGGCAACCCGGGGCGCCCCTGAGGGGGCGCTGGGCCAGGCGGAGCTTGACCTCCTGACGTTCTTCCTCGACGACGGGGCGGCCGGGGGGGAGCTCGACTCCCTCGGCCGCTGGCTGCGGGACTTCGAGGACAGAGCAACAGCGGTCGGGCTCAGCCTGAACCGGGGAAAATGCAGGCTGTCCGTCGGCCCCGGCGCCACAATCCCCGAGGCCCTGCAAGGCATCGAGACTTGTCCGCTGGACGAGATTCAGCACCTTGGCGTCCCCTGCGGGTCCCCCGAGAAGATGCGCGTCTTCGTCGAAGAAGCGGCCAAAGGCGCCGAGAGGAAGATGCGGATGATCGCCTCCCTCCCGGATGCGCATGTGGCGTTGACACTGCTGAAGTTCTGCGCCGGCTTCGTCAGCGTCGTTCACCTCATGCGCGCAGTGGGGGCCGTCTTCGACTTCGCTGGCATCGATCTAGCCACGCAGTCTTGCCTGGCGACGATCACGGGCATCGAGACGGACGCATCCGCCTGGGCCCTGGCTTCCCTTCCCGTCAGGCTGGGCGGCCTGGGCCTGCACTCCTGTGCAGACACAGCGGCGATCGCGCACATCGCGGCCACCTTTGACGGCGAGGCTTGCCTGTCGTCCCTGGTGACCCCCTACGTCCTGCCGCACGCCATGCTTCTCGACGAGGACGACACCTTTCTAGCGTCCCTTGAAGACCCGCGCCTTGCACCCTTTGATTCCGTCCTGGAGAAGATCCAGAACGTTCTGCAGGCACGGGATAACTACGGGGGGCGTGGACAGAAAGTGTGGTCCGCGACGGCTCACGACGAGCGGCGCAAGGCCCTCATTGACGCGATGACCGAGGAGCTGGGCCGGTCGGGCCAGCTCCAAGGGTCGGCGCTGGCCCTGAAGCAGGTCCAAATCCGGGCGCGGATCCAAAGCTGCTCCGGCCAACATGCGTCCGCGTGGCTTTACGGCAACGCTGAAGCAGACCCCAGGCTGTGGCTATCCCCCGCGGAGCTCGCGGTGGCCATCCGGCTTCGGCTCGGGTTGCCCATCGCCCCCACGCCGAGCATCTGTCGCCTCTGCGGGACAGGCTCGGCAGACGTCGACGGAGTGCACGCGCGTAGTTGCTTCTCCGGCGGCCGCCGGACGAGAATGCACAATGCACTCCGCGACGTCATCGCTGACTTCGCCCGCCGCGGGCTGCTGGCCCCGGCGGTCGAGCGCCCCGTGTTTTCGAACACGGAGCGGAAGCGCCCGGACATCAGCTATGTCCGGGACGGCACCACCGTTGTGTTAGATGTCGCCGTCACCTTCCCCCTGCAGCCATCGAATCCCCAGTACGCTAAAAGGGCAGCGGAGAAGCCAGGGGGGGCGGCGACAGCCTACGCAACAGCTGTCAAAGAAGGCAAGTACCGCGGCATCATCGACAACGAGCCAAACCCCCGGGAATGGCTCGCTGTCCCGCTAGTCGTGGACACCTTCGGAGCGTGGTGTCCTGGAGCACTCACGGAGTTGCGGCAAATAGCCCGCAAAAGCGCCCTCCGTGAAGACCGGACCGCTTCGGCCGCCTGCCAGGACTTCTTCCACCAATTGAGCTTTCAGGTAGCCCAAGGGGTGGCAAGAATAGTCATTTCATCTGGCGGGGCGCGACCGGACGAAGCGGTCCACCCTGTTGCAGGGGGTAGTGTCACTGCATCGCGGGTTTTTTTACCTGGTCGGACCTGCTCGCTAGCAGGCCAGCCCAGGTCGCAGTGAGACTGGCGTTCACTGTGTGCTGAAGAAGCATTTTTTTGGGCTCTCGCTCCGGAAGCAACCGGATACCGGCAGCCCCGCTGTACCAACATGGCTTGTACAGTGTCCCGCGCTCCAAAAAAAAAAAAAAAAGGCCTTTTTTTTTTTTTTCAGGCCACCAGGGCACCTTGCTCCACTCCTTTGAGGTCCCCTTGATGGGGATGGTTGGGAAACCATACTAGGCCCGAGGTTTGGCAACATAGCCTAACGGTTACCGCACCCTCCTGGGCCCCTGTAGGCCATGGTACGATTCCCCCGGTCCGATTTTTTTTTTTGCGATTTTTCGGTGTGAAAAGCAGCCGTCTGGAAATGATTTTCGAGGTCTTTTTGGGAAATCTTTTGATTTTCGAGTAGTTCTGGGATGCGCGATTATGGGCAAGCTGCCAGCTAGCCCAGCGATCAAAATCTGACCCCCTCCTGGATGCAGAGAGAAAAAAAACCGATCTCCAGGACCCCATTTTTTCGGGTGCCAACCTCCATTTCCGGGGGGGGGGTCGGTCAAAAATTTTATCCGACCAAATATTCGGAAAGCCCTGTCCTCAACGGATTCAAACGTGTCCTCAAAATCTCGAAACCGACCATTTTCGGACCTGCAGATGGAAATCTTCGGCAGAAATCCGAAAAAAGCCGAAATCTGTGACACTTTTTCGTGGAATGGGTGGTACCATAATGGGAATTGTCCCGATTTCCGGGTCCCCATTTCCCGATTTCCGGGTCTCGATTTCTCCCGATTTCTGGATCCCGATTTCTGGATCCCGATTTCCAGGTCCCCATTTCCCGATTTCCGGGTCTCGATTTCTCCCGATTTCTGGATCCCGATTTCTGGGTCCGGTTTCCGGGTCCCCATTTCCCGATTTCCGGGCCTCGATTTCTCCCGATTTCTACATAGCTGTCAGCCACAAGGTAGCCACTAGTGGCTAATTGGGAGCCACAAAGTAGCCACAAACCTTGTGGCTACCCTTGTGGCTAATTATGCAAAATTTTGGGGGTAACCACCATTCATAGCTGCCAGCCACAAGGTTGCCACATTGTGGCCCCATTTAGCCACAAAGTAGCCACAAACCCTGTGGCTACCTTTGTGGCTAATTATGCAAAATTTTGGTATCACGGAAAACCGCGTGGAACTAGCTTTTTCGGCCAGAAAATGCATCTGAAAAACATTTTCTGATGATTTTGACAGGTTTTTGGGCCAGCATTTTGGTGAGCTGCTTCACCCTGGGCTCGGCATCCTGGTTGCGCACCCTGGGGTACCATTGGTAAACGGATTACTAAAACTCTACTGCTACTAAAGTAGTAGTAGGCATTATGCACACAGAATCGTGCATAATTCAGGTTAGCGAGAGTGACAGACCCGTTCTACTTGCACAGCGCTTACCATTTCTGTCCTAAAACCCTCTGAGAGGGCCTCTCAACCAGCGACCGGCGCTCTCCGAGCCTCTTCAATGACCCCAGAGGAGGAGTGGGAGAGAGCGGCAACCAATACCGCCGCAGCCAATCAGATTTGAATGATGCTAGAAAGCTGCAAAGAAAAGTGTCAGCCGTCTGATAATAGTCAGGAGCTGGCGGATGGTGACTGAGCTTGAGCTCCCTGCCGCGGGCCTGCGGCCCGTGCTGCCCGGCAGGCTGGGACCGGTATTGTCGGAAAGTCAGCCACCAGAAGCCATTTCCCTTGTGCCCTGGCTGGGGTGCTACAGGAGCCCGCGAGGAATTTCCAAGACGTGTGAGAGATTGCCCCCGCTACTTTTCTCGGATACTTTTTCATGGCTCCTTCTTGAACTCTTTCGGACATTGATTGCAACAAGTGTAACAGTGCCACTCAGTAACAGCTGTTGGGTACAGGGAGTCAGTCACACTGTCAGTGTGCTCCTGCTGTACTATGCCTGCTGCCGTGTAGTTGCGCTCAACGGCCGGCAAGCAAGCAAACTCGCTGGTGACGGGGTAGCTTGCACACCGAGCAGAAGAGCCGTCGTAATTGTGAAATGCTCTGCCGTTTGCTGGGTCGTTGCTGTCCTCCTGCGTATCCCAGAATATCAGCGTGCTTTGTCGTCGTTACTAGTAACCTTAGACCACGGTTGTCACCAACTGCGTGGTTTGGTCCTTTGGCAGGAAAAGTTGGAGACTATGAACCCCGCAACTGAACGGGTTTGCGGACAAGAGACCCTTTGAACTAAATTGATTCCTTGCCTGCTCCAAAACCTGTCAACAGAAGCATTGGCAGGTTCGTACTGACTGCTGTCTGAACTATCAACTTCGCTTTCGACGGGTTCGTCTTCCTCCGGTGCACTCTCCGACTCAAAATGTACTAGAATTATGGCATTAGCATTAGTTTTGCGACGATGCGGCAGTTTGTTGTTGTTTTCTGAACTTTTCAAGCCTTGAATTGCTTCGGTGTTGTACGAAATTACTGATAGAGTTGCCAACGTTCTCGCTGACTCGCGGCTGAGGATACCGAGGCCAGGGCGAAGCAGCTTATCCAGATTCTGGCTCAAAAACCTGTCAAAATCGTCAGAAATTGTGTTTCAGATGCATTTTCTGGCCGAAAAAGCTAGTTTCACGTGGTTTTCCTGGGTACCAAATTTTTGCATAATTAGCCACAAAGGTAGCCACAAGGTTTGTGGCTACTTTGTGGCTCCCAATTAGCCACTAGTGGCTATCTTGTGGCTGACAGCTATGCACCATTCTCACACTTTTTCAACAATTCTTACCATTCTCACACGGTTGCAACAAATGCTACCATTCTCACACAGTCGCAACAAATGCTACCATTCTCACACAGTCGCAACAAATGCTACCATTCTCACACAGTCCAAACAATTTCTTACCATTCTCACACAGTCGCAACAAATGCTACCATTCTCACACAGTCCAAACAATTTCTTACCATTCTCACACAGTCGCAACAAAATGCTACCATTCTCACACAGTCGCAACAAATGCTACCATTCTCACACAGTCGCGTGTACACACAAAATGATTAGAAAGCTACAGGGCAGTGTGAGGTTTAGCTACAAAAAGCTACAGCTAGCTACAGCGTAGCTTTTTGTAGCCTTTTGTAGCTCTTTTTTTTGGGGGGGGTTCCCAGCCCATTCAGGATACTTTTCGCCCCAATTTCTTCAGTTTCGAAGTTTTCTGGGCATATTTTGGGTTTTCCTGGCACCTGCTTTGCCCTGTGCACTGGGGCCCGCTGCAGTCTACCGAGCCTCAGTGAGGGTCGGTCACTCGGTGAGGCTGCAACCACGCAGGCGGCGAGGGTGATGCAGCAGGGAAGCCTGGGGCGCCAGAGTCACGACGGTTCCATGAAGCGAAGCCAATCAGGACCCCAACCGCAGAGCGAAGAGCTCGAGACAGTGTGGGCCCGGAGCCCCGGCTGGAGCTCTCATTGCACTCCAGAGCCCCGGGCTGAGTCAGGTATTTGGCCTACCAACACCAACACTTGGGCAGATGCTGCAGTGTGGACTGCCGAAGCCACCGTTTAGACCAGTCACTCCCCGTCGGACGGGCCCCCCAAAAAGCCCCTCGGGCCTTCTGGGGATTCGCCACAAGAACGCACTCACCCGCCCTTTGGAAGATAGTGGAGACCATTATCAAAGACCGCCCCACGTTCCTCCATCGATGGACTCCTCAGTCCGGAGGCTTCCGGTAGGGAGAGGCACAGAGAAGCAGCTCTGCACCGTGACGGCGGCAATCAACCGGAAAAAAGGCCGATTCACATGCTGCTCGCCTTCGACCTGGCGCGCGCTTTCGACGGGCAGCACGCTCCCGGCAGGCGGGACTCCCGGGAAGAGCACGCCGCTCAGCACGAATCAACCCCGACTACTTTACGCGTATTCCCCGGGTGAGAATGCCCAAACTTGACACATTGCAATTCAAGTCACTTTGGCCCTTTGGAAAGTTTGGGGTCTTATAATCTTAGAATTTGAGTGGCGTCGGTTCAAACCCGCCTCTCTGGTCTTTGGTATTTGTTGCGACTGTGTGAGAATGGGGGACAATTCCCCCTTCACCCTTTTCGACATCAGGTAGTCGACCGTTTTCATCAAGTCGACGTCTTCAGCATCCTTCAGCACGGATCGTTCGTACGGGATGCTATCGACCAGAACGCAATACGAATCCCGTAGGCAGGAAAAGTCCTGAGCAACTACTACCGTGCATTGGTAGATGCTCACAGAAGCCGGATCAGCGTGAGCCACGCGAACATAGTCCCCCAAGACTGCGAACCCAATCGCCGCTGCTTTCCTCTGAACATCTGCAAAGGAGGCACACTCCACTTGGTAGTTGCCAGTCCGACTGCCATCGGGGATCACAAAGCGCATGTTCAAAAAGACCATTTCCCTGCCAACACGTGTTCCTACAGTTGGGGGGAAACAATTGAGCAGGTGCACTTTTACGGTTCGGTAACCTGCGACCAGGTGCACTTTTTACGGCTCGGTTTCTGCCCCTGTCCTTGGCGGTGTTGCTCGGGTCGGCTCGGTCGGAGCGAGCTTCTTCGCTATCCTTGGTCGCCTTCGGGGACGCTTGACGCGCCCTCTTCATACGTGGTGGTGTCGTCGGCGTCTGTCGACCCTTCTTACACGGTGTTGTCAGCTTCGGCCTGGCGGGGGCCGGCTTCGGGGGCGCTGGCACGTGATTTGGCAGGACTTAGTAGGTTTGGTGGGTAAATCCGAAATGGAAAAAACGCAAGACAGCTGATCTTCAACACAAAAGAAGAATGTTTCCAAATGATGCTGCTACACGTGCTCCAGTGGGTCCATTGGCCAGCTGAATTGCGTCTTTCGGCGGGGAAAATGACTCATGCTTTGGAAGGGTCGCTCACGCGTCAAAGAAAGAGGTGACTATTCGCGGTGTTCGAGGTTTGCATCAGCAGGTACCCCCTTGCGAACAGGCTTCTGGTGGTGCGGACACAGGCTCGGGCGGTGCTGCAGCTTCTGTTCGCGGGATCTTGAAAGCTGCCCCCTCGAGGAAGTTGGTAAGCTGCTGAACACCTTGCGGAGGGGCCTTGCGCTTTGCAACCATTCCTTTGTTGACCGTCTTTTGGCTGGTTGACCGTCTTTTGGCTGGAGCTCACACTATCAAATTTCGTCTTGAGTGCGGTTGGTACCTTGCCCCGAAGAGTGGGACACCTTACCATGTGGCGTGGAAAATTCTGAGAACGGGTGATCTTCCCTGAATGGGGAGTGATCGCGAACCCACACAAATGACGTTGCATCCTTCGACTGACACTCCGTACAGGTCCTCTGGAGCTTGGTCTGCATCTGACGTGCTTAGGAATGCCTTGACCTGCACTGTTTTCGTGGCCCCTACCATGCTGGACGTGCGGGCTTGTGGTGCTACCAACTTGTCATGGAGGTGTGGATGCCGTGCGCAAAGGAATGCACGGAGCACGTCGAGCTTGGCCGTAGGAAACGCCAAGCCTACGTCCACGTGCAACGTGGCCTGGACCCGGTAGACCTCGCTGAGCGCGAGGTCAGTTGTAACCTCGCGTTCTTTGACGTTGCCTTCCTCTCCCGGGTCGCTGCTTATGTACTTCATGTACAGGCGAGCGACACTTGGAACTGTGTCTTTCAGAAGCGCGTTCTTCTGGTCGAGTGCAGTCATCCGTTGAGCACAGTTCGCCCGCAGGTGCGGTGTCAGGAGGTTATCTCTCAATGATGCGACCTCTGCTGGAGCAAGCAGGTACTCCATCAGGTCGTTAAGGGCTCCGACGCTACGGATCTGGGTGTCCAGGTCTTCCTTCTCCTTTCCCGAGCCTGGCTTCCCGGCAGGCTTCGACGGTCTTCCGGCAGGTTTCCTTCCGGGCTTTGCTGGCTTTGCTGCCGGGTTTTCTGCAGGTGTTGAAGCGGCCACGCTTGCCAAGATCGTCGCCAGTTGTTCTTTTGCGATCGTGCAATGGAAGCGACAGGTAAGCGGTCTCAGGTGCGCCATTGTTAGTTTTTAGAGTTAAAGTTCGCTTGAAAGTCTGGGGGTTTTAGGGTCTCCGTGTGACCGTTGTTTAATGCGTTCTCTTAGGGAGCCTGGATTTTTACCCTGGCGGGCCACTTTAATAGAGCAAGAATGTTTTTGTTCACTTATTCCTGTTCGAGGCGGTCCTGGAGAAAAAGCGATTGGTTCTCCGGCCACTGTGTTGCCAGAGCGAATCAACCTGTCTTGCGACTAATGCTTGCGGCACCTCAGGAAGAGCAGTCATCTTCTATCTCCAAAGCCGACTTCGCAGGTCACACCGGTCGAAATCCGCACAGAGTGGCATGGACCCCGCCACGGGGGCGTGATGAAACTTGATTTTTAGAAATAGAGAGCTAGTCTGACGCTTGCTGTCGTTGGGGAAAAAAATGAATTCTGGAAAGGGGGTGTTGGTAATGTGAGGAAAGAAAGCAAGGACGTGAGTTGCCACAGACACACACCGCAACCCCTAATTTGCTTGCTGTGCTTGTCAACGCTTTAGATTCTGAGACCTTCTGCGGTTGCAATGATGGCGGCAACCTGTTTGCTCCAAGTCCAACTGTGTAAGCATTCTTCAGCCCCGTACCCCATGAATCCTGTGTGTGCGATGCGCGACCGACAGGCTGCAGCATACTGTGACCGGACTGCGACCCCCCGGCAGTGGGGTCGCGCTGGTCCGACCTCAAAAAGAACCTTTTACCCGCGAACCCCCCCCCGTTTTGAGGGTGGAGGTGGGACTCCCATCCCAGAAGGGGACTCTGCAACAAAAACCCCAACGAAAAAAAAAAACGACCCCCCTTTCAAGTATTGCCGGGTTTGTGCCGGGTTTGTACCGGGTTTGTACCGGGTTTGTGGACAGGGTTTGGATCACACCAAAAACTATTTTTTTTTTTTTTTTGCGCGCGCGCGCGGAAAATTTTCAGGGGTCGGGGGACGCGGATCAGTAGTAGTAGTAGTAGTATGTGTCATCCTAATCCGGGAACAAGTCAGGGAGAAGAACGGAGCAATCTTTACAAACGAACGAGTGACATAAGGTGGCCGCTTGAGCGGCGCCAATCCGAGCGCACACAGCAGCAGTGACGCGTCGGCAGTATTTGCACTTCAGGATGGGCTGCCGTCATGAGCATCGACGGCTAGCAAGTGTCGGCAGAGGGTGCAGTGGTCGGAGCAAGCTTGAACGTGGCAAATCGGTGCCGCACAAATGAGTTGGTCGATGTACTTCAGCGCATTAACCTTGCGCATGCGCCGCGCAGCCTGCGAGATCACCGGATCCGGTCCCACGTGCCTTCATGCCTTTCCGCGTCTCCACGGCGGCCGCACGGTTCTCTGCCTGAGGCCACCACCCGCTGGACCTTTGCTACCCTGTCTGCCATAAGCTCCCGGATCTCCCTCGACATGCCGAGGTCGCGTTGGAGCACATCGAGATAAGAAAGCGGAGGTCGACCGCGTTTCTTCTTTCGACGTGTCGTTGCAAGAAGCACGCTCGATGCTGGCTGGTCCGCCCTCAGGCAGTGCCCAGCGAAGCGGAGCCGCTTTCTCTGCATCTCAACTTCGATCCTCGGGAACTGATCCGCGCGCGGAAAATTTTCAGGGGTCGGGGGACGCGGATCAAAAAATAAAAATAGTCTTCCCTAAGCGAAACAAAAATTTGACTTTTGGATACAAGCGAATTTTGCCCTATGACTTTTCTGATATGATTTTTCTGATTTTTCAGAGAATCAAAAAAAATCAGATTTCTTCAGATTCTGTGCATAGTACCACATCCCGGTGCAAATTTTGCAGAAAAATCAATTTTCCACAAAAATTCGTAAGTACATTTGCGCCGGTAAAGACCGGCGCCCAGCGAGACTAGAGGCAGCAGTTAAAATTCGGGAAACAGTAAAGTTCGGGCGAAGCTAAAGTTCTGGCGAAGCGAAGTTCTGGTGAAGCTAAGCAAAGTTCGGGCGATAGCGAAGTTCGGGCAAAGCAAGGCATAGTTCGGGCGAAGCTAAGTTTTGGTGAGGTTAAGTTCTGGTGAAAGCATAGTTCGGGCGAGCAAAGTTCTAGTGAGGCTAATTCTTGAAAGGAAAGTTCGTTCGAAGCAAAGCAAAGTTCGGGCGATGCTAAGTTCTGATGAAGCAAAGTTCGGGCGAAGCAAAGCATAGTTCGGGCGATGCTAAGTTCTGATCGAAGCAAAGCAAAGTTCGGGTGATGCTAAGTTCTGGTGAAGCAAAGTTCGGTCAAAGCAAAGCATGAGGCTAAGTTCTGGTGAAAGCAAAGTTCGGGCGAAGCAAAGCTAAGTTCTGGTGAGCTAAGTTCCGGTTCTGGTGAAGGCAAAGTTCGGGCGAAGCAAAGCAAAGTTCGGGCGATGCTAAGTTCTGGCGAAGCAAAGTTCAGGCGAAGCAAAGCATGAGGCTAAGTTCTGGTGAAAGCAAAGTTCGGGCGAAGCAAAGCATAGTTCGGGTGAAAAGCAAAGTTCGGGCGAAGCAAAGCTAGTTCTGTTGAGCTAAGTTCCGGTTCTGGTGAAGGCAAAGTTCGGGCGAAGCAAAGCAAAGTTCGGGCGATGCTAAGTTCTGGCGAAGCAAAGTTCAGGCGAAGCAAAGCATAGTTCGGGCGATGCTAAGTCCTGATGAAGCACAGTTCGGGCGAAAAGCAAAGTTCGGGCGCGCTAAGTTCTGGTGAAGCAAAAAGCAAAGCATGAAGCTAAGTTCTGGTGAAAGCAAAGTTCAGGCGAAGCAAAGCAAAGTTCGGGCGAAGCAAAGTTCTGGTGAGGCAAATGGGCGATGCTACGTTCTGGTAGGCTGACTCAAACTACCCAAGGTGACCCAAAACCGCGAGATATTGAGAAAGTCGGCAAAAAACGCAAGTTTCGGGCACATTAGACCCGAAAACCAACAAACCCCGAAAAATCATTTTCGACCGGAAAAGTGTCCTCGGCCGGGTTCGAACCGGGTCTTCAAGCCCTGAAGGCGTGCGCCGTTCACTCTGCCATCACGGTGTCAGTTCCAGGGGGGAAAACTTCCTAAGGAGACCCTTTACGAAACGACACTATAAAAAAGTGCCCCCGCGGACCCCCTAAAAAGTGGGGTTGGCTCGATAGAGCTATTAGCATATCTCTAGTCTCGGAAAATTCCCGACAATGACCCACGAAATTCTACGAATCTAGTGTGGCACAGTCGCCTTTCTGCGTAGTACCGTGCACCCACAACTTTCCCACAATGTGGTCAGATAGCCAAAGCATTTCAATACAATGTGGCTATTGTGGCGATTCGCGAGCCGAAGCCCGTTTGTAGCTGGAAACGGATAAGCTACGGATCCGAAAACCCTAACCCCACAAGGGAGCAGCTGCCGTCTTCCCATCATTGGTTAAGCAAAGCGACAGCAAGAGTAGTGGTATTTCATTGTTGCAGCCTCCCACCTATTCTACACCTCTCGTGCCACTGCACAAAGCCAGACTAGAGTCAAACTCAACAGGGTTGACGGGACTGCCATCTTTTCCACTTTCTGTTCCTGAAATAGGGGACGGCGGAAAAAGCAAGAATCCCACTGATCCTCTGCCACAACGTAAGTCATTGGACGAACTGGCGGGGAACAATATTTCCGGACGTGTTCTGAAAGAGAACAAGCATACCCCGCTTCTTTCGCGCAAGAGGTCTCTGTACTCGGACAGAAGCTCGTCGACAGAGTTTGCGTCGTCGATGCTGAATACTGCTAGAAACCCGTCGCTCCTGCAGATTCGTGTGACGTGACGGTGTAGGAGTATTACTATTCCGAGTGAGTCCGACGGAATCCGTTGGAATACGTTTGTACGTTCGAAAAGATCTGCGATCGCATACGACACAAAAACAAGAAAACTCTCCTAAACTGATGAGATCTCACAAATTGTTACGAACCTGGCTTGCCAAAGCAAAGCAAGCAAGTAAAGTGCACACGAAAGAAGAGATGTGAAAACGGGGTTTTGCCTAGAGGCTTTTCGTGTTGTGCTTTGTGTCTGCGCTTTCAGTCGTCTTCTTAACCATGGTTAAGTGCGCTAATGGTGTCAGCCGAAGCTGGTAAAGCTTCGGCGCCCGAGAAAAGAAAAAAAGGCCGCTCCTGGTCCAGGAACGTTACGTGCGATTCATCGAGGGAATTCCACAAGGCATTACGAACGAACGTCAGGTTCCTTTGGGCACAGCTTGCAAAGCTTGAGTCGGAGGCAGCACGCAGTGTGAGGTTTAGCTACAGTAGCCTTTTGTAGCAGCTATAGCTGCTACACTGTAGCTCCTGTAGCTTTTTAGAGTGCAAGCCCGTTTTTGTAGCCTTTTGTAGCCTTTTTTTTGTGTGCTATCAAAATACGATTCAAACCCATGTGAAACGTCACCCAAACCTGAATTCCGCCTGGGTTTCCACTTTTTTTGACGATTGTGGTGTCTGTCAGTGTCAGCAGCGTTCACGTTCTTGCTCTGTAGCAGTGTACGTGTCTCCTGCACTGGCACAGGCTGCAGTAGGGGCGGTTGATTGCCGCCGTCACGGTGTAGAGCTGCTTCTCTGTGCCTCTCCCTACCCGGAAGCCTCCGGACTGAGGAGTCCATCGATGGAGGAACGTGGGGCGATCTTTGATAATAATGGTCTCCACCCCCATGGTCTTCCAAATGGCAGGTGAATGCGTTCTTCTTGTGGCGAATCCCCAGGAGGCCCCGAGGGGCTTTTGGGGGCCCCCGTCCGACGGGGAGTGACTGGTCTAAAACGGTGGCTTCGGCAGTCCACGCTGCAGCATCTGCCCAAGTGTTTGTAAGTGGTGGTACCGGCCAAATACCTGACCCAGCCCGGGGCTCTGGAGTGCAATGAGAGCTCCGGGCCCATACTGTCTCGAGTGCTCTTCGCTCTGCGGTTGGGGTCCTGATTGGCTTCGCTTCATGGAACCGTCGTGACTCTGGCGCCCCAGGCTTCCCTGTTGCATCACCCTGCGTGGTTGCAGCCTCACCGACCCTCACTGAGGCTCGGTAGGCTGCAGCGGGCCCAGCAGTGAGGCCTCAGTGCACAGGGCAAAGCAGGTGCCAGGAAACACGCCAAAATATGCCCAGAAAACTTCGAAACTGAAGAAATGGGGCAAAAGTATCCTGAATGGGCTGGGAACCCCCCCAAAAAAAAAGAGCTACAAAAGGCTACAAAAAGCTACGCTGTAGCTAGCTATAGATTTTTGGGCTAATTCCCATTATAGCACATTTTCTTAACTTTGTGCCCATTATAGAACTATTTTTAACTTTTTGCCCATTCTCGATAACTTTGTGCCCATTATAGAACATTCGCTAACTTTTTGCCCATTATAGAACATTCGCTAAAAATCGTCACTTCGGGGACTCGATACCACAACCTTCAGGACGGGTTTTGGCCTAAATCTGGTCCAAAACTTGAACAGTACGGTTTCCTGAGTTTGTGCCTACTTTTCCCAACTTTGGACCCAAGTTTGCCAAGACTCGTGGCAAGAGTAAGTTCAAGTTTGTGTTAGCACGCAGGCGGTACTCTGCATCGCCGGCGTGGTAGAAGAGACCTGCACACGGGTTTATTACTCTTCGCACGTGATGTTTGCTTTCACGTCTCGATCGTCGCGACCAGCATTGTTCCCAAACTTGGGTCCAATGGTTGGATTTAGTCCAAATCTTGGCCGCGACTTTGGGTCCAACTTGGACTCCAAGTTTTGGGTCCGAGAAAAGCTGGGTGAAAGTCGGCTGAAGGAGTTGCCAAGTCTTCGAATCAGCTGTTTCGCAGGAAGATGCTTGCAACCAACGCGGAGGAGTCGGTTCTGCAACTGGGCATCAACGCTGTTGACAACGGCAGCAGGAAGTGACGAGCCTATGAAATCCATTCAAGAACGGGGTGAAATACCAAAACAGTACGGTTTCCTGGGTCCCAAACTTGGGCCCCAAACTTGGGTCCCAAACTTGGGTCCCAAACTTGGGTCCCAAACTTGGGTCCCAAACTTGGGTCCCAAACTTAGGTTCCAAACTTGGGTTCCAAACTTGGGTCCCGAACTTGGGTTCCAAACTTGGGTCCCAAACTTGGGTCCCAAACTTGGGTCCCGAACTTGGGTCCCCCAAACTTGGGTTGGTCATCAATAGACGACAACCAGTTCAACTTCAAGCGTCCAGCTGCGAGAGGCCCAGACTAACACTACCAGACTGCACGCAGCCTGACAGCAGTCTGACTCTGAGCCGACCGCCCGGTCTGTTCGAGGCTTTTCCGTGGCATGATGACATAATCCAGGCCCAGGACCAGTCTGGATACCAGGTTACTGGCCTGGCGCTACCAGTAATTAGGCCCAGACTTCATACCGGGCCCGCGTGGACCGAAACTTGAGCCCAAAACCTGACCCAAAACTTGGACCAAACCTGGACCCGAGTTGGGAACCAAAATTTAGACCCAAGATTTTGGCAGCCTGGAGGTTGGGACTTGACCCGCCGTTTCAAAAAAAAAAACCGTGCCCGGGTGCACCAAGTTCAAGGGTTCGAGGTCTCTCACAGTCTAGATTGATGCAGCGCGCTTCATGCACACGGAGGCCCCTGAGGCCCCGAAACCCCCGATGGAGCAGCGTCTACCGCAGCCCCGGGTAATCCACCAGCTGATGCTCTAGCTGTCCATCGTGTACAGCCGGAGGAGTTGCACTCGTCAAGGTCCTCCGTGCACCACGTATCCCTGCACTTTCGGAAGAAAATGGGATACGGATTCTGTGGGGGGAGGAAAGGCGCACCTTTGATAATACTGAGCGCGGAGGCTCGCGTATTCTTCCTGCCCCGCCATGTCGACGATTTCGAGGAAGCAGACCGTCGCGTCGACGCGGTCCTGCTTCTTGTACGTGTCGCAGATGTTTGGGTCGTAGTTGTCGACGTACGTGTCCTGCACGTAGCGGACCGAGATGGCCGACTTGCCGACGTTGCCCGGCCCGATGACGGCGACGCGGAAGTGGTTCGAGGGCTTCGCGGCCGGCTGCTTGCCGGCGGCCGGGAGCCGGGCCTGCGGACGCGCGGAAGCCGCGGCGTCTTCGGCGACCACCGCCGCGTGGACGGCGGCCATCAGCCGCGCCTGCTCCGCCGCTGCCGCCGGCGCGCGCGCGAACGAGAGCAGGACGATCAACTCGCCGTCCTGCCCGGCCTCCCACAGCAGCACGTCCCTCGCCCCGCAGATCGTCGACCCGCGGGCGGCATACACAGCGGTGCCCGCAGCCGACGCTCGGAACACTCCGGAAACGACGATGGTCGCGTTTTCGACGTGAATCGCACCTGAAGAAGAATAGGCGTGTGTTTGTTTGTACGTGCCGGGAGAGGATTAGCCTGTGTAGTGAATGATAGTGAGTAAATATGATCGGGAGGCGAAATGGGGGAAAAGTCTTAGGCAGAGTTCGTTGCGGAGTGCGGGAAGAAAGAAGCCGAGAGGGAGTGGCGCATGGCTCTCACAGAGGACCGGAAGAAGCAGGCCGCGCGGCTACGGGCTCTGCTGAGTGATTGCAGCCGAAGGCCGAGGAGACTGGCGACGCGAGCATGCGACAGCGAGATTACGGCTCGCGGCGGTGACGAGACAACCCAGGCGTGGCAAGCATGGACACACCAGTAGAGGGGATCGAGTCAGGTAGTGGACTCGAGGGCGGACAGCATTGCCGATGCATGCCAGGGAGCGGGCTCCCGCCCCCCCGCCGCACCCGCCACGGACAGGACACGACTCCCACACACGGCAACCCGCCACCCAACACGACAGCCGCATGCGTGAAGAGGCGGCGGGTGGCTGAGGTTGAAAGGAAGCTCGCCGCCTTCGAAGCTGAGACATGTGCCCAGATACAGCCACTGGTCGCGAGCACGACGTCGGCCGCCGCGCAAGCAACGACCTCACCAGCAGCAGCAGCGCAGGGTCAGCCAGCGCAGCCGAGCCCGAGTAAGAAAATTGAAGTAATGGCTAAAGATAAAGTGGTGTCACCTGAGGGGGTAATCTCAGGGCCGCCCACGTGATAAAGCCGTTAAGCATTGGGAAAAAAAAAACGGACAACACGGATCTGCATGCACTCGTTAAGCAGCAGCGCTGCTGGCTTATCCTGTGACACCTTTATATGTAGTTGGTTATCATGAATAGACTACATTGCTTACAGGTTCGTTCCCTCGTAGCTCGCCGGGAACGGGCACTCCAGTGAAACTGGGTATGTTAAAGAGCTGAAGAAGGCAGAGGCGAAGGCCAAGAAGGAGGCCGCCGATAAGGAGTTCGACGTGCAGCTTAAGCGGCTCAGTGATGCCACGAACAAGGCGGCAGAGGCCGAGCCGAAGGCGGGTAGGGCCGAGCCGAAGGTAGTTTAGTGTTTGGGCAGTACTGTCTACATGGTCGAATATTTTCTCTCGATAGAGAGAGAAGATGCTGTAGAAAAAAGGAAAGCGATTAAGGAAACTTTTTTCCCCGAGACATTGCAATGTGTTCCAAAAATTAAGCCTGAGCAATGAGCGAACCAACACCAAACCGAAGATCATCTGTCACAGTTTACATGTCCGTGCTTCACATGGAGATCCCTAACTCTCCATACTTTGGGTGGGCATTGAGTTTGGTGAAGTCAGAATTCTCGAAGTTACTGCCTTCGCACAACTTTGGGTCCGCGCTGTGCAGCGGGGGAAGGTCACGAAGGAGTGCCGGGGCGCCTTCGGGTGGAAGCTGGGTGGCGACCACAGGGCCAGAACAGGCCCGAGCTCATCGAGCTTCCGCGCCAGCCCGTGCAGAACGGGCCGTAGGGGAGGGAGAAACCCACCAGCACTTTCTGTCTAACCTGCGGGCTTAACAGTAAACCGACGAACGAGATGCAAATAGAACGGAAACAACCCACAGGTAGCAGTGTGGGGGCCAGCTACGGTAGCTCAGCTACCGGTAGCTGGTAGCCAGCCCCCACACTGCTGGTAGTGACACGCCCCCGTTGATCCACACGGTCCTTCAGATTCGATTAGTAACTCCAGACAGGCATTACAAAGAGAAAAGAAAATGGCTGAGCTCAACAGATCCCAGCAGGCCTTCCCTTCCCTCCAAAACTAGCTAAGAACAAGTCGGCAACAGACAGAGTAGTGTTGTCCGGACGAAACTGGAAAGCGGACGGAACTTGGAGCCCCGTAGCCTGCTTCACCCACTCCACCGCGGCCTCCCTGCTCCACTTCATCCCTTTTTGTTCTTCGCTTACACCACCGTGTGTTGTTTTCTCACTCAGGATTTTTTGACCTGTTGTGTTTGTGTGATTTGTCGTGTAGGGGTAGACCCGCATGACCTCACGTCCGTTCAACACGTGGTTCGGTAGTTACAGCACTTGGGATCCCTTCTGTTCTTTGTCGGGCAGCATCGTCGAGCATTTCCTTTCAAGCTGGCGCTTATGTAAAAAAACCACACACAAAAAAGCAGAAAAACACCAGAAATCGCCGTTTTATCTCTATTTGGGGGTGTACATGAGGTGCACTTGGGAAGTTCTTAGTAAGTTCATGGGAAGTTAAGTTTTCTACTGTGGACCACACCATGGTATTCCAAACTAACTGAAGAAAGGGCTGCGGACCTGCAGGTTTCGCCTTCCGAGCCGTGCGCAAAGTGTCGAGCCAGCGGTGGCTCACAGACGTCGGCGACACGTACTCGTCGACGGAGGAGCACGACTGCGCCGGCGCCTGCGCGGCGGCGGCGCAGAACGGCGGGGCCGGCGAGGCGCGGGGGAAGGCCAGGCGGCACAGCGTCCCGTACACCAACTCGTCGCGGTTGTCGAACACGTGCGAATTGACGCGCAAAATCGAAGCCAACGCGCCCGCGTCGCAATAGGCCGCGACACGATCAGCAACCCTGAAGGGAAACGTGCACCGAAGCCCCGGCGGCTTCCCCCGGTGCTGGGCTGCGTGGCTGGATAGCCGGAGGGCGGCGGCGAACTGCCGCAGGGTGTCTTCCGGGGCGCCGTACAGCGCGGCCCGCGCGGCTATGTCGGCACAGCACTCTTCCTCGCCCGCCGCGACCGTCACGTCGCCGGCCGCCGCCCAGCCGGACGCTGTGCGGGTGATCACGGTGGCCCTGCACGACGTGCCGCGCCCGCTCCAGCGCAGGGCTTCATGCACACGCTTCAACAGGTGCGTGCCGGTGCCGGCAGGCGTGCGGGACGCAGCGCCTGAGGGGACTACCATAGCTCCCTCCTTCCTCTTCTCTTTAACCCCCCTCCCGTCGCGGGTCTACCTGTTTCGCGTGTGATTCGAGGGAGAGAAGTCATTTAATAATCGGCCTCAAACAACTTCACTTCATGCACGGCGCTTTATCTCGTTTTGTTTGTGCCCACTGGCGGAACTCACCTGTTCTCCTGCGTTCTTAGTATTAGCAAGGCACCGTTGACGCAAAAAGGTCAGAAATATAGGAAGCCGCCTGTCTCTACTTCTGGAGGGTTTACCGTTGACATTCTTCGTTCATACGACACGATCGGCGAAAGCTAAAGGGAAACGTGCACTGAAGCCCCGGCGGTTTCCCCCGGTGCTGTGCTGCGTGGTGGGATAGCCGGAGGGCGACAGTGAAACTGCCACAGGGTGTCTTTCCGGGGCGCCGTACAGCGCGGCCCGCGCGGCTATGTCGGCGCACTCTTCCTCGCCCGCCGCGACCGTCACGTCGCCGGCCGCCGCCCAGCCGGACGCTGTGCGGGTGATCACGGTGGCCCTGCACGACGTGCCGCGCCCGCTCCAGCGCAGGGCTTCGTGCACGCGCTTCAACAGGTGCGTGCCGGTGCCGGCAGGCGTGCGGGACGCGGCGCCTGAGGGGACTACCATAGCTCCCTCCTTCCTCTTCTCAATAACCCCCGTCGCGGGTTTACCTGTTTCGCGTGTTATTCGAGGGAAAGGAGTCGTTTAATAATCGGCCTCAAACAATTGCAGCACCCCACTGAGGGAATTTGTGTACAGAGGAGGTGCGGAAGTGCACGTACGAACAACACAGGTAGTGGGTTGTTTCTCCTAGCTATCCGTTGGATTTTTGCCGGTTCATGTCCCGTCTTCCTCTTCGTCCGCCGACGCGGTGCCGGTCGACTCCCAGTGGCGAAGTCTGTTTGAGCAACAGCAACAGCAATTGCAGCTGCAGCAGCAACAGCAAGCCCAGATGGTTCTGCTGCTTCAGAAACTTCAGACGGATGTTCAGGGTCTTAAGGGCTCGAAAGCGACTGGTGGTGCCCCGGTTTCGGGCGAGCAACCGGATGTCGTGACTCCACGGGTTTTTCCGAAGGAGGTAAAAGAGGTTCAGGCGCTAGCTGACTTGATCTCCTCCGATCCTGATGGGCTTGTACGTGACCTCGAGATCGCGTATGTGTGCGGCCGAACGCACCTAGCCGGTGGGGAGTTACTCGAGACCAATTTCAACATGTTAAGAAGTTGGATCATGTCTGTCTCCGTCACCGCCGGCTGGATGGAGTGCCCCGATCAGCTACGGCTTGGGAACGATCTCCTCACAGCCGTGCGGATGCAGCGGCTGTATGTCGAGAAGGGCCACAGCCGGCGTGACATCATGCGCCAGATCGGGGCCCAGGCGACCGACCCACTGGACAAGGCCGAAGCGGTGTTGGACGCGAAGAAGGAGAAGAGCGGTGGCAAGAAGATGTCGTTCAAGCCGCGGACGGGAAACGCAAAGGCCGGGGGCAAATGACTGGCCGACCCCCGGCCTTTCGTAATTGTGCCAGTAGCAAATCCTCCCCACCCATCGTCAACAGCTCCCCCGATCTTCATGCAGTTCACTCCAAGAGTTGCGGTACCGCGGCGTTCTCCCCCATTGTTCCAAATGCAATCTCGACCTCAGCTAGTCGCTTCCCCATTCCGTCACAGGCTCTCGGGGACCCTTCCCATTTCGACTCCGACGGAACTTCCCAACACCCTAATTGGGCAGGCGGTACATCAGCTGGTGGCGAAGGAGGCGCTTGGAGGCACACGCCGTACTGGTACGACACAGGAGGCTTCAATCACGGTGGCGGAGGCATGTTCTCGGCTTGTAGGCCATGTGGAGAAGATGTGGGCGCACTCGACGCTGAAAGAGCGACGAAACCTCTGGCGCCGGTTGCAAACTTGGACGTCTGCCAGAGGGCTCCCGATGAATGCCGATTCGGCTTGCCTCTTCGTGGCAGCGACGGGAGTTCGACCACAGGGTCTTCTGGGTTACTCGAAGGCCCTGTCCGCTTCGTTCGGGGCGATGGGCCTGACCAACCAGCCGCTCCGGACGATGGCTGCTGCACTACGTGGGGCGGGGGCGTCAGTTCCGGAAAACCAGGCGCTCCCGATGGACAGAGAGAGGCTGTTGACGTGGGCTTCACGACAAACCCCAGAAATGCGTTTGGCCCTTCTGGTAGCATGGAAGTCGGCGGCTCGGTGGGCCGAGGCGGCGAGCCTTTCGTCGGAGCAGTTCTTGTTGGTGGAAACACAGGAGATAATCATCGACTGGTTTCAGACGCCAAAGGGCAGGAAGAAAAACCCGTTCCGAGCATCGAGGTACGTGGTTCTTCTCGGCTCCCTCACAGACGAGATCGCGGCACTCTTTCGGAACCTTGCCCCATTCAACCCGTTGACGAAAGTGACAACATCTGCCTTGGACAGGATGTGGGGCAACACTCCAACGATGACAGGATTCACCGCCCACTCCATCAAACGCGGGGCGGTCACGCACATTCTGGACAGAATGGTCAGTGGCCTGGCCGACCCCGTTCCGCCTTATCTCGTCGACCGAATATCGAAGCACGAAGAAAGAAGCGGCACAGCGCTGTCGGATGTAACAATCCGGTACGGGGGGAACCATATCGCCATGGCCCGTGCCCTCGAGACGGGGCGAATCTCGAATCTGTTGTAGAAGCGTTCACCAGGAGTGACCCCTCGATGAGGCACTCGGTGCTGCGGCGGGGGGGTACGACCCGGCTCCCCAGAACCGAGCGTGAGCGGGCTTCTCCGTTGCACGTCGCGCCGGTGGGACCGATGCAAGTCGAAAAGCTTCGGGATCGGATGCACGATGACACGCGCGAACGCTTTGACCAAGTTTGGAACTTAACGTTCAACCCCGATCAGTCGTCGCCTCGATCTTTTGGCTCGCCTTCATCGTTTTCGGTAGCTCACGCGGAAAAGCTCGTGCAATGTGGAGTCGCGCGGTCGGCCGGCGGTCCTGGCCCTTTTGTTTGTGTCCCGTTTACTGTTGTAGAGGAGAAGGATGACGGACTCCGACAACGCTTCATCCTCTGGGCGCTTGATGCCAACCGTGTTGCCGAGGATTCTGGCTACGAGGCCAAAGTCCCGCTCGGACATATCTCGGCGTACCTTCCGGCAATACATCAGGACTGCGGGTCTACCCGCGACTTCAGAACTGGCTTCTTTGCCATTGAGGTGCCGGAGTATGCCAGACATTTGTTCCGTTTTTGCGCCAGCGACGGCTCGTGGTGGGAGTTAACCAGGCTCCCCATGGGGCATTCTTGTGCCCCAGAAATAATGCACACCCTGGCCGCGACGGCGGCTGGTCACCCCGAATACGTTCAACCGTGCTTCGCCGAAACCGCCGTGACAGTGGATGTTTGGATCGACAACATCCGTTACACTGGCTCGCAGCGGCAGGTCCGAGCGGCCACAGCACGATTGGACCAAACGGCTGAGGCTTGTAGTCTGACATGGAAGGAATCCGACTCTCGCTCTGCCTCGTCCTCTTACGAGTTCATTGGGGTTGACTGGGACCACAGGGCCCATCGGGTTGTTGTTAGTCGAAAACAAAGACGTCGCCTCATTGCCTCCCGATATTCTTTGTCGCAGACAGCGACAATGCGGGCTGGTGAGCTGGAGACTCTCGGTGGACGCCTGTTGCACGCTTCAGCGGTGGCAGGTGTCTTCCCCGGTAGTTTTTACTTCTCTTTGAAATTCCTGAGAAGAGTCACAAACTCCCTCAACAGGGGAGAGAGGCTCAATTCAGATGTGCTGTCCGTGCCTCCCTCAGTGCGCGCGTCCCTGCGCGATTGGATTGACTCGGTGTTGAAGCCGAGGGAGATTCCAAAGCGGACAGGTCCTCCTTCGCTCACAGTGTTTGTTGATGCGAGTAAAAAGGGGTGGGGTGGCGTGCTCGTGAACTCAGGGACCGGGGAGATGAGCATCCTAGGTGCTTCCTGGTCTGAATCTGAGTCCATGCTGCACATCAACGAGCTCGAGGCGAAAGCTTTCGAGCTGGTCGTGCACTCAGTTCCCGACTCCGTGGGAGGCGGCCGGGTCGACGTGGTTGTAGACAATACCACGGTTAAGGGGGTGGCCCGCAAGGGTGCATGCCTCAAAAGCATCGTTTTGAACAATGCCGTTGTCAGTGCTCTCGAGCATCTTCGCGGACTCGGATGTGCCGTTTCGGTACGCTGGGTTCGTAGCGCTGGGAATCCGGCAGATCTCCCATCGCGGGTGCCTTTATCTGTATTTACACCACAGTCCGTGGCTGACATTACACGCGCGGTGAGGCAGTTTTTCACTGGCGGTGTGGTGGTAGGAAAGTGACTTCACCGGGTTGTTTCTCCAACCTTGGTGAGACCTTTTCTTCCATCTCGCAAGTTACCATGTATTCAGTGGATTCGCGAACGACCATTGAACGAGTTTCCCTTCCTTTCATGCGTGCTACGTGAGCAACGATCCCACAGAAAAATTTCTTCACTTCATGCACGGCGCTTTATCTCGTTTTGTTTGTGCCCACGGGCGGAACTCACCTGTTCTCCTGCGTTCTTAGTATTAGCAAGGCACCGTTGACGCAAAAAAGGGGCCGGGCAACGGTCGGGTCAGAAATATAGGAAGCCGCCTGTCTCTACTTCTGGAGGGTTTACCGTTGAGAGAAGCCGTGTAATAGTCGGCTTCGATGGCAATTTCGTTTGTTTGTGCGCACTCGGGTGATCACACGGTGTCCACCTCTTATAAGGTACCAGGGAAAGCCTGCTACACGGGAGCCAAGCTTCACGTGTTCGGCGGTACTGCAGAGCCACGGGCCTACGGGTCAAGTGGCTACCGATTTCCAAACTAAAGCATCAAGGCGTGGCGCACCTTGGGGCTTGGTGCTTGTGCTGAACACAAGCTCGTCGAGACGGTCAGCCACAGGGCAGAGCGGACGGGGTTGTGGCACTGTGCTGCCTCCGACTCAAGCTTTGCAAGCTGTTGGTTGACCGTTACGTTCCTGGACCAGGAGCGGCCTTTTTCTTTTTTCTTTTTCTTCTCTTCTTCTTCTGTGCGCACGCAGGTGACCACACGGTGTCCACCTCTTATCTCGCACTGCCAAACTACATCTTTTGAGTGCCAATATGGCACAGTTAAGAAGGGAGCTGTGCAACTCTCGGGTAACAACACACAAGGCGCCGCCTGGTAATAGGCGGCGTCTTACAATTCGATTCCAAAGGGCTATCTCGATTGCTTTTGCGCACCAGCGGAACTCAAATATGTTGCCTTGATGCCCACCTGCAATCGTCGCACCAGTCGTGGGGTTACCTGTCTCACGAGGAATGGTATATGAGACGATGCCAAACTCCTCCCCTTTGCACTAATAAAATACTTTTCGACGTCGTAGTGCAAAGGGGAGGAGGGGGGTTGCAAGAACGTGCTTGAATGGGTATGTGCTCAACACCGCACTGGTCCCGTCTGCGCCGTGTTTCGGTCCTTTAAGCCACGGACACATAAGGCGGACCATCATCAGCGTGGAACCTGAGTGTCTGCAGACAGGACTGCGGTGTGAGTCTGGTTTGTCAGGCGGCTGTTCGTAGCTCGACAGCCAGGACCACCCGTGCTACTAGAGCACAGGCGAATCCGTCACGGGGAGAAGGCCCCTACAACCGTGTCTGAGCAATCAGTTAAAAAACTCAGGGCACTCGCCCTGATTGTGACTGCGACTCGCTAGGCAGCACTGACTTGTCTTCTTTGGGGGAAAATCTTAGTTTCGTGTTCAGGCGCTTGCCTCTCATGTGTTTGATGCTAGCATCAAGTCTTCTTCGCAGAATGCAGAGTCTTATTTTCTGTTTTTTTTTTTCTTTCGTTGTCGACAACTTCTTTTTTCTCCTTCTACTTTCTTTACCATGGTTTTTTTGGACTTTCTGGTGCCGTAGAGTAGTTCTTCTTTCTCTATGCCGCCCACGTCGATGTTCGTTTAGCATTGAGTTCTTTTAAGTACATGAACCACGTGGACTTACATGCACTGCCTTGAAAGTCAGGTTATCGGATGACGTCGTCACCTGCCATTGCGTCGTCAAGGTCGAGCATTTGTGGAGCTAGCGGGGTTTGGCTTTCTTGCGATTCCAGAGACTGAGTCGGCGAGTACGAGGGCGGGCACGTGTGTCCGTTTTTCACTTTCGAGGGCGTTGGTGTGCCCGTGGTCCCCGGTCGTTTCTGAGAGCTGCTTGCCCTCGGTACCTTCTTCTTCCTTCGATGCACCCCTGAGTCGGGGGTGGTCGCCTTCGTCTTCTTCCGCTTGCGGCCGGCGATCGGGCCTTCCTTCGGGGTGCCTAGCACCCTTTTCTTCAGCGCTGGTCGTTCGCTGGTTCCTGGCGTTGGTGGCGGCCTCTTGGTCGCCCGTCCGGTCGTCGCCGTCTCCTTTTTCGTTGCCGCGGGCGGCGCTTGCGCCGCTCGCTTTCCAACTGGCGTTCCCCGTTGTACGCCCACCTGGGTGGGTGAGGAGGGCCTCTTCTTCTTGTTGCGTCCGGGGGTTGACGGGACGTTCGGTTCGTTGGACTGGTGGTGGCCGCGGCGGCAACATGCCGCCGGTCGCCTCTGCGTCAGCGTAGGGAGCCTCTTGCACTCTTGGCAGGTTCCTCTGCCATGCGTGCGGCAGGCATGATGCCCGCTGCGGCAACACGCCGCCGCCGTCTTGCACTCGCCGCACTTCGTCGTGCTGTGCTCTGTGCACACCGCGATCGGCTGCCCATCGTTCGCGTGGTGATGGTGCCGGCAGCACATCTCTACCGTGGGCACGTCCCTTCGGACGAGTGCTCTGCACGCCTCACACTTCCCTTTGTGATGGGTCGCGCACGTGACGAGTGCCTTCTCTATATCGACACCCGGCATATGCACGGGGTCTGGGTGCAGTTGTGGTGGGGCAGGCAGGGCCCACCTCGCCGCTCTCCCGATCGTCCAGTCAGGGTACGTCGGGCACTGCGTCCCTACATCGCTTCCTTTCACTTGTTCCTCAAGTATCGTCCCCGTGTGTGCCTCGCGAAAGCGTGGCCTGGGCCGTACACCCGATATCCCCGAGATGCCCATGAACGACAGCGACGTCGTCGGGCACACCCTCTCCCCTCTCATGCAGCTTCCCAGCCCTTGCTGTGCCGCCAGCTTGTCCAACGCGCTCATCATGCAGCGCAGGACGTTTCCCCGTTCTCTCACCCCCTTCGGCGCATTCCCGTGCAGCGGCATGCTGAGGCCCGAGAAGAGTTCAAAGTCGATCGCAAGCTCTAGCATTGACGCCTGCCCGCTCTCGGTCCACTGCATGTCAGACAGCCACGCTACCAACGCATAAAACGTCGGTAGTCCCCAGGTCTTGTTTCGCTCCCACGTCCATGCCGGGGCAATCCGCGCAAAGGGGTGGTCAAATTTCTCGGCAGGCATCGCATCCGCTCTCGACCAGGGGGTCGTGGGGTTCCTGGCTACCCAGCCACGTGCTTCGAGCCCTGCACGTTCCGCAAGGATTTCAGCCATCATCTCCTGGAGCCGCCTCGATAAGTGGGCGTTCCCCGGTACAACCACACCATGTTCCAGCGTGCATCGGGGCCACTCGGTTCGGTTGGCCGCCATCAGCCCGGCGTGTGCTTCCCGCCGGCGAATGTGTGAGTATGCGTCGCAGTCCCAGTAGATATGCTGTTCGTTCTCCATCACGCCGCTCCCACAGTGCTTGCAGCTGGGCGCCTGCGGCTCAGCTCCAGCCTGCCTCATCCGCGACGTGAACTCCGCCGTGTTCACACCCCCCGCAATCGCAACTCGAATTAGCTTCGCCGTGTGCGCGGAACATTCCCTCGTCTTCCAGAACGCATTCGTGCGCTCCAAGTCGGCTCTTTCCAGCCCCTGATATCCTGGCCTTCTCGCCATCAGTCGGGCCCACGTCCTCGTTCTCAGGTCCGCCCTCACTTCGTGCCCCCTCTTCGAGGGCGACGAGGCCAGCGGGTCGAACACTGCACCATTCCGTCGTAGCGTGCGAGATAGGGGCCCAGGCTCCCATATGTGTCCACACTCCTCCATGCTCCTCATCGCCAGCCCGACTGGGCCGAGGGGTTGGTCCCCCTCGGCGTACCGCCCCCGGATACTCTCCATCAGAGGTAGCAGTCGCGGCAGCCTCTCGCACGCCGCGTAGAACGCCGTCGTCACCCGGTACGCTAAACACGTACCGGGGTCCGTCAGGTGGCCCTTCTCCTGGAAGTTCAGGACCATTTCTCTCGCGCGCTTCGGGTTTGCTCCACCCCAGATCAGACCCATCACCGACGTCGTCAACCGCTTCATCGCCACCTTTGACACCGGCGCGAAGGAGCAGCCCGATAGCGCTGCCGGCAACACATTCGACTGCACAATACGGACCCGCTTTTCGTACCGGAATGGCGCGTGGCGGAGGCCCTCCGCTAGGGCCGCCGCCCTCTCTACCCTCTTAGAGTCGGACCTCTCCTTTCTGTTCTTCGCCGTTGAGACTAGGGCCCCCAGACACGTGACGGACTTGCTAAATCGCAGCAGCGCATTTCCGCTTCGGAGTCTGAGCGTCGACTGGTGCCTCTGCCTCGTCGAGAATGCGATGGTCTTCTCGAGGTTTAGCTGCATTCCGGTGAGTGTGCAGAACTCGTCAACAATGTCGACTCCCTTTTGCAGTGCGGCCTCCGACAGCCTGGACAGTAGTGTGGCATCATCCGCGTACGACTTAGGACTCACACCCTCAGCTTCTTTTTTGACCGCTTTCATCACTACCGACAGCAGGGCATTGATGAGTATGACGGACACAGGGCACCCTTGAAGGATACCGTTGGTCACACTAAACTCCCTGCCCACCCCTAGCGGCAACTTGAAGCGTCTTGCGAGCAGACTGTAAATCGCCCTCAGCGGCTTGAGAACCCGACCGTGCAGTCCTAAGTCCTCAGCCAGGCGTAGCACTACCTCTCGCGGGACCATGTCGAAACACTTCCGGAAGTCCAGCGCCACTCCGTAGAGCGGCTCTCCGTCCAGCAAGGCGTCCTCCACCTCGAGCCCTATCTCCATCAAGACGTCCTCGATCCGGTGGCCCGGCCGAAAGCCTTTCTGTCCTTCTTCGATCCACCCCTCCTGCCACAGGACAATGTCCGCAAGCCTGCGGCAGGCCCACAAGCGGTACACGGCGGACGTGACGGTTATCGGCCTCGTGTGCAGCGGGTCTTGGCTCTCATCTTTCGGCACCATCGACACCAGCGCAGTTGTCATGCTTGCCGGCCAGTCCCCAGTCGCTTCGACCAGGTTCATGACGTCTGCAAGTGCATTCAGCAGGGGGAGCGGCAACTCCCGCAGTTCAGCCATGCGCCAGCCATCCACCCCTGACGCGCTTTTCTTCGGCTTCTTCCTCAGCAGAATTCGCAGCTCCTCCCCCGTGATTGTTCCGGCTTCCATCAAGTGTGGGCCGATGTGATCCTGGAACCGATCCCGAAACGGCTCGTACTCCGGCTCTGGCCCGTCCTTGTACTTACGCAGGATAGGGTCCCACGCAGTGTTCAGCGCCTCGTCCATCTCGTCAACATTTGCAGTCACTCCCGCCCCCGTTCGCAACACCCCCGACGGCTCAGCGCGTCCGGCGCAGATGGTTGTCAGACATCGTCTGCTCGCATCGGCCCTCTCGTTCAGCTTGTCTCGGTACTTCGTAAACCTGGCCGCCGATCCTTCCCTTCCGAGCCTACTCGTCTCTTCCCGCAATGCCGTGAGAAGCTGCTTCGCCTCCTCATGATCCGGGAATCCTTCTGTCCCTTGGCCACCTTTCATGCACGCCTGTGCCAGCCGTCTGCTGTTCTGCCAGCAACGGGATACTTCATGCGGAACTGCCTCCGGCCCGCGTCGCTGCGCAAGGTAGCTGCAGATGCGTTCCATCCTGTGGATGGCCTTCCGGAGCCGTAGCTGTCTGCTGTTCGCCGCCCCCGACCCGTCGCTCGCAGTGCTTGCCGTGATACAGACTCTCTTAGGCGACGTCTTTATCCCCCGGCCGGTACTCCTTCCCCTTTCTTCCGCAGGGATTCCGAAGGCATCCTGCAAGTACTGCTCACTGACTCGTGACCACTCGAGCCAGGCCTCTTCCACTCGCTGTGCTGCCAGCCGTTCTGCGAAATCGGAGTTGGTCAGTCTCTGTACGGCTTCCCTGTTAGCTTCTGTGTCCGAGAGGCCCCACTTGGGTCCCCCCTCGGTAGGGATTTCCCGCGGTACTTTAAATCGCCACACGATTTGGCGCAGCGCCGCAATGTCCAGGGTCATTGTCACGAGCCGGTGTCCCGGTACGTTCACCGCGGTGGTGACGCATTGACGGAAAGCTCCCGTCGTTATTCGGTTGAGGAGTATGCGGTCGATCCTCGTGCCTGTCGTCCGGGCGCTGGTAAAGGTCGGTGGTGGCGGTGTGTCACCGGTACGCGCATGGTGCAGTTCCGCTGCGTCGGACCATCCGTTCCTTAGTGCCTTCCGCAGCACAGGGGACCGGTCTTCTTCCGTGTTCAGGTCACCCATCACCATTATGGGGACGTCACCGAGGCTATCTGCCGCTGCGAAGAGGATCTTCTCCAGCATGTCCTCACGCTCCTCGCTCTCCGCCCTCCCGTTTCCGGAAGGGCAGTAGACATTGAACACGTGCACGAACGTGTTGCCGGCCCCTGTTGCTACTACCGTATGGCTCACTCGGTCCGGGGACCGTATTGCTGCGTGCGAGAGCGCCGTCATCGTATCGTACGCAGGTATCGGTCTCAGTACTAGAGTGGAGAGCCCCCCGTTCGCGGCGTTCACCGTCGAGCGACTACCGGAGTTTCTACAGAGTCTTCCGGGAGGCGGCAGGCCCCAGTGGCAGCACCATTTCCGCAGGTATTCCTCCGCCTGCGCCCGTTTGCACGGAAGGAGTGTCACCTCCTGGCAGCAGAGAAGATCCGCTTCCACCGCGTCGGCCGCTGGGAGATATTGAAGTAAGCTAGTTACGTTCAACGTCGCGAACTTCATCTCCGTGCGGCCGGGGCCCGGGTTCTGTTCGATGTCTCCAGCGCTTAACAGCTGCTGTCTAGTAGTTTCCTTAATAGATATAAGAGTTCTTTGGCGATTACACAAGTCAGTACGTGGCGCGGGGCTGAACTGTTGCTGGGGGGGTGGGGAGGACGCCTGAGGGCGGGGCGGGGGGGGCATGGGGGGAGTTTCTTGCGGGGTGTCCCGGCCTTGCAAACGTTGGGAGGCGGCCTCGCGCACGGCCCTGTAGGTGAGCGAGACCCGGTCGCGTGCGACATCATCGGGACGAATCCCGTGTGTCCACAGGCTTCGTTTAGCATTGAGTTCTTTTAAGTACATGAACCACATGGATTAGCATGCACTGTTCGTTTAGCAGCGGCTGCCGAATCATGCCGTGGCACCGTCCCTTTGTGCGTCTGCTTCGCAGAAAAAGTGTGGGAAAGGAGTCCAGGACTCCGTGGTTTGAAACCATACGGTATGGTTCCACTTCCTCCTTCCTTCGTCCGTTCTTCTTTAAAAAAGGGGGTTTTCAAAGTGTATTGTGGCTCGTAACCAACCGCCACGGGGCACTACTTCCACCAGGTGAAAAGGGGGGGGAGGGTTTGGCATCTTATGTGTCATATGCTCGACAGTCCTGCCTGCGCTGTTTTTCGGCCCTTCTAGACATAGTGAAGGCTCCTTCGGAGACAAAAAGAAAATGAAAAAGGCGCGGACGAAGAGGGAAGGCCGTGCGAGGCCGTTCGTGTTTCGGTCACAGCCGAAGCGCCTCATTTCGTCTGGTACCGTGGAGATGGCTCGTACGAGGATGTCGGCGGTCGTGGCGGACATGTGGGCCCGGATGGCCAGATGCAGGGGTACACCGCGCACTCCAACAAACGCGGAGCGGTGAAGCACCTCTTGCCGTTGCTGACCAGCGGCAAGCTGTCGCCGCACCTCATCGACCGGCTGACGAAGCACGAAGAGGAGGGCAGTCCCGGGACGCTGTCGAGGACCACGCTCCGGTACGCCGGGGGCGACGTGGACCTTGCCAGGGCACTCGAGACCGGCAAGGTGACGAAGCACTTGTGACGGGATACCTCCGCAGTGGACAATTCCACTCCGTCACCCGACGAGGCGGTTCGACGCGGCTGCCGCGAAGCAAGGAGGAGCGCGCTTCGCCATTGGATGTGGCGCCGATCAAGCCGGTGTCTGTCGCGAAGCTTAGTGCGCGGATGAACGAGGCAACCCTCCGACGCTTTGATACGTGGGCGTTCAACATTCTTTCCCCGTGTCGAGACGGAGACGGCGATCGGGTCCCCCTCGACCCTTCGTCCCGACCATGCATCTTTGTTCGCGGAAAACGGGATTGCCCGCAGTTCCCGGCCCGTTCGCTTCGGTCCCTTTCACAGTGCCGGAGGAGGAAGGGGCGCTGCGGCAGCGCCTACCACGCGTTTTTGGAGCCCACGAGGGCCCAAAAAGCGCCTACCAAGTGCCTACCGTGCTAAACAAATTCCATTGAAAAAAGCGCATGGTAGCACCATGCGCCTACCGCCTACCATGTGCCTGCCACAAATCCCAGATTTTGAAAAAATAAAAGGCGCCTACCGCCTACCCACGTGCCTACGGTAGGCGTCCATCTATCGTATATGCTCGACAGTCCTGCCTGCGCTGTTTTTCGGCCTTCTAGGTATAGTGTGAAGGGTCCTTCGGAGACAAACAGAAACTGAAAAAGGCGCGGACGAAGAGGGAAGGCCGTGCGAGGCCGTTCGTGTTTCGGTCGACAGCCGAAGCGCCTACCAAGCGCCTACCAAGTGCCTACCGTGCTAAACAAATTCCATTGAAAAAAGCGCCTACCATGCGCCTGCCACAAATCCCAGATTTTGAAAAAGTGAAAAGCGCCTACCGCCTACCACGTGCCTACGGTAGGCGTCCATCTATGGTATATGCTCAGTCCTGCCTGCGCTGTTTTTCGGTCCTGGAAGCTACGGCCACGCACGACGAAGAAGCCGCCGGGGCTTCAGTGCACGTGCACGTTCCCCTTTAGCCTTACGAAGAGTGTCAGCAAAACCCTCCGGAACAGTTGTAGAGACAGGCGGCTCCCTGTGTGTTTTGTGACCCGAACGTTGCCCGGCCCCCCCTTTTTTTTTTTTTGCGTCAACCGTGCCCAGGACCTTATGCAGTTCATTTTCTCCTTCAGACTAGACACCAAGCCCATTTTCTCTGGTGAGTCTGAATGCAGGGGGGGATGGTACATGGTGCCTAGAATCTGATGTCCGGGCTAAGGCAGGACCTCAGTAGCACAGCCATAGGAGAAATAATTCCCACTACAGGCACCCAAAACACTCCACGCCAACGAAAAGAACAGTTGCCAGATTGTCAGCAGCCAGCTTGCGCAACCTTGTCGACACCAACCGAAGTTTGGAAAACAAGCGCTCCACTGATGCGGATCCCAGAGGAAGGATGGAGGCAAGCTGGAGAAGTTTGCAGGTTGCCGGGTACTTCACGAACAGGTTCCCTGTTGTGAAGCGCTGAATCACAGTGTTGAGATCCGAGAGACCCAACTGACGAATCTATATGAAGCTACTTCTCTGTGTATGGGGTCAACATAGGGTATATGAAGCTACTTCTCTGTGTATGGGGTCAACATAGGGTATATGAAGCTACTTCTCTGTGTATGGGGTCAACATAGGGTATATGAAGCTACTTCTCTGTGTATGGGGTCAACATAGGGTATATGAAGCTACTTCTCTGTGTATGGGGTCAACATAGGGTATATGAAGCTACTTCTCTGTGTATGGGGTCAACATAGGGTATATGAAGCTACTTCTCTGTGTATGGGGTCAACATAGGGTATATGAAGCTACTTCTCTGTGTATGGGGTCAACATAGGGTATATGAAGCTACTTCTCTGTGTATGGGGTCAACATAGGGTATATGAAGCTACTTCTCTGTGTATGGGGTCAACATAGGGTATATGAAGCTACTTCTCTGTGTATGGGGTCAACATAGGGTATATGAAGCTACTTCTCTGTGTATGGGGTCAACATAGGGTATATGAAGCTACTTCTCTGTGTATGGGGTCAACATAGGGTATATGAAGCTACTTCTCTGTGTATGGGGTCAACATAGGGTATATGAAGCTACTTCTCTGAGTTACCTCACCCAATCGCTGCAGTGCATAACCCCCTGACCGTGCCCTGCCAATACTAAAGACTCTGGGGCAACCAGCAACACCGGGCTGTTAATGGTTCCGCGTGAGAAGAGGGAAAAGCAGTACAACGGAGAGATTGGATGATATCCACATCGCCACGTGCCCAGAAGTGAAGGTCTGGGAGGCTAGCGTTTTGAGAAGCAGCGTGCACTCGTTCGTGCGTGCGAGAAAGGAGCTGATGCATGCTTTTGTTTTTTGTATAAGCACAGTGGGAATCCTGCCAGTTGCAAAATTTTAAAGGTGGTACTCATCGGCATGCCGATGATTCCCACGATCGCAGCAATATTCCAATCTTAAAGGAGATAAATGTGATGTACCCCACATGAAACACACGCAGATACATCTGGGTTTAGTGGCGGGCGTAAGCGTTCAACAACTCCGGGCTCTTGCTGCATTGGGTGGAGGAATTGTCCTTTGACAGAAGGAACCTGTACCACTCGGTCCCACCTTACAGTTGGTTGGGCGGCGTGCTTGCTCTTGGCGGGCGTTGGCGCCCGGCATTGCGCACTGGCTCGCAGTCGCTTGGCGCTCGGAACCGGTTTCGGGCCGCAGATGGTATGCGGAGACGTGTCTCGTGGGCGAGCCAGCAAGGCGGTCAGTGGCCGATGGGGTGGCTTACTCTGTCTCACCAGCTCCATGTGACTAGTTGTGCGTATTGCCTCATGCATCGCAGAACAAAAGTGACAGTCTACAAGGTTTAGATGCTACTTCACGCGCGAGCCAGCAAGGAGGTCTGGCTGATGAGTTGGCTTACTCTGTCTCGAGGCTCAAGGCAAAGAGATGCAAAAGGCGGACGAGCGAAGCGATATGGCCGGCCATGACGCAGATCGGGTCACCGACGACAGGAAGCCGGATAGTTTTCCCAGAAGGCTTCCGCACGGAGAAAACTCTCCCTCCTCCGTCCGCATTACTGCTGCACGGTTCGATCACTCGGACACCTTAAGTCAGCTCTCGGTTCATCCCGCGTCGCCAGTCCTGCTTACCAGAAGTGGCCCACTTAGAACCAGGATTCTACGTCAGGGCTCAATGAAGTAACCCCGAGCTCACGCCCATTTAAAGTTTGAGAATAGGTCGAGGAAGCGATTTCCCCAATGCCTCCAATGGTGTCCACACCCCCTCTTTGACTCCTTCTGAGGCTAGACTTCACCGTGCGCCTAGGTCGCTTCGTCGGAGGCGCGGTGAGGACCGCGGCCCTTCAACTGGCAACATACGGGTTCGTCGTCGCTCCATATGGACAAGACAACATTGCAGGCCGGGGAGTTTCCGGTCTCCTCACGTTTCTTCTTTTCGTACTGCTACGCCGGGCGCCTGTTGTTGGGTGACGGCAAGCATGTTCGACCGTCACGCCGCCACGATGTGGGCGGCGCTCTGGAGTCAGTGCCGGTAGCCGGCTTCCTCCGCCTCCCGCAAGACACCGACAGCCCGGAGGAAGAATGCCTTGTCGACGCCCCGGTCCGCCAGCTTCTCGAGCATGAGGGCCACCGCCGCCTTCGGCAGGGTCTGCGGACCTTGGTATGCCAAGTTGCGCGACACGTCGTCGTCCAGCGAAGCGTCATGCGAGAACAGCTGCTGGATGTACAGCCTCTCATTGTCGAGGTTGGACCACAAGTACCGCGCACTAGCCAGTGCCAGGCTCCCACAGGGCCATCTGTGGACCAATCTTGCAGTGACAACACAGCAAAAAAAGGGAGAGAGTGTAGGGACCATCTTCGGACGAGGGTCCGGTCTCCTCACTATTCTTCGCCGTGAGGATGTTCGCCAGTCACGCAGCCACAATGTGGGCGGCGCTCTGGAGCCAGTGCCGGTAGCCGGCTTCCTCCGCCTCCCGCACGACGCCGACAGCCCGGAGGAAGAACGCCTTGTCGATGCCCCGGTCCGCCAGCTTCTCGAACATAAGGGCCACCGCCGCCTTCGGCAGGGTCTGCGGGCCTTGGTATGCCAAGTTGCGCGAGACGTCGTCGTCCAGCGAAGCGTCATGCGAGAACAGCTGCTGGATGTACAGCCTCTCGTTGTCGAGGTTGAACCACAGGTACCCCGTCAAGCACCGGCCAGCGCCAGGAGCGACGTCCGCTGGGCGAAACCGTGTGACGCTGACGACCGCGAACAACCGGTCGCAGGAGCCGTGCTCCACCAACCCCAAGGGCAGCTCAGGGGGCGGGCTGGCGTCGATTTTCACCTGCACGCGCTCCCGGACGTCGCCGGCGGCCGCTTCGCCGTCGCGCGTGAACAGCACCCGCCGCCCGTTGCGCTGCCGCGTGACCTGCCACCCTTTCATCGCCGGCGCCCA
Source organism: Diplonema papillatum (assembly GCA_030068145.1). Lineage (NCBI taxonomy): Eukaryota > Euglenozoa > Diplonemea > Diplonemida > Diplonemidae > Diplonema > Diplonema papillatum. The sequence continues at coordinate 477,376 of JAPJBO010000055.1, forward strand.
AGACGCGGGCCCGGCGTCGGCTATCTCGGCCTGCAGGGCCGCCAGCACTCCACGCCTGGCCGCTGACATCCCACCGCGCCCTACGTACCACCCCCGTGCACACCTGGTTGCGTCAACTGTCAGGGTGCGAGTGCTCAAAAGTAGTAGTATTTTGATCTTGATATGCAGCAACAATCTGTGACGCTCGACTGCTCAAAAGTAGTAGTAGTAGTAGTAGTAGTTCGAACTTGATATGCAACAACAATCTGTGACGCTAGACTGCTCAAAAGTAGTAGTAGTAGTAGTAGTAGTTCGAACTTGATATGCAACAACAATCTGTGACGCTAGACTGCTCAAAAGTAGTAGTAGTAGTAGTAGTAGTAGTCGAACTTGATATGCAACAACAATCTGTGACGCTAGACTGCTCAAAAGTAGTAGTAGTAGTAGTAGTAGTTCGAACTTGATATGCAACAACAATCTGTGACGCTAGACTGCTCAAAAGTAGTAGTAGTAGTAGTAGTAGTTCGAACTTGATATGCAACAACAATCTGTGACGCTAGACTGCTCAAAAGTAGTAGTAGTAGTAGTAGTAGTTCGAACTTGATATGCAACAACAATCTGTGACGCTAGACTGCTCAAAAGTAGTAGTAGTAGTAGTAGTAGTAGTAACTTGATATGCAACAACAATCTGTGACGCTAGACTGCTCAAAAGTAGTAGTAGTAGTAGTAGTAGTTCGAACTTGATATGCAACAACAATCTGTGACGCTAGACTGCTCAAAAGTAGTAGTAGTAGTAGTAGTAGTTCGAACTTGATATGCAACAACAATCTGTGACGCTAGACTGCTCAAAAGTAGTAGTAGTAGTAGTAGTAGTTCGAACTTGATATGCAACAACAATCTGTGACGCTAGACTGCTCAAAAGTAGTAGTAGTAGTAGTAGTAGTTCGAACTTGATATGCAACAACAATCTGTGACGCTCGACTGCTCAAAAGTAGTAGTAGTAGTAGTAGTAGTAGTAGTTCGAACTTGATATGCAACAACAATCTGTGACGCTAGACTGCTCAAAAGTAGTAGTAGTAGTAGTAGTAGTTCGAACTTGATATGCAACAACAATCTGTGACGCTAGACTGCTCAAAAGTAGTAGTAGTAGTAGTAGTAGTAGTAGTAGTAGTAGGAACTTGTAGCAACAACAATCTGTGACGTAGACTAGTAGTAGTAGTAGTAGTAGTAGTAGTAGTAGTAGTAGTAGTAGTTCGAACTTGATATGCAACAACAATCTGTGACGCTAGACTGCTCAAAAGTAGTAGTAGTAGTAGTAGTAGTTCGAACTTGATATGCAACAACAATCTGTGACGCTCGACTGCTCAAAAGTAGTAGTAGTAGTAGTAGTAGTAGTAGTCGAACTTGATATGCAACAACAATCTGTGACGCTAGACTGCTCAAAAGTAGTAGTAGTAGTAGTAGTAGTTCGAACTTGATATGCAACAACAATCTGTGACGCTAGACTGCTCAAAAGTAGTAGTAGTAGTAGTAGTAGTTCGAACTTGATATGCAACAACAATCTGTGACGCTAGACTGCTCAAAAGTAGTAGTAGTAGTAGTAGTAGTTCGAACTTGATATGCAACAACAATCTGTGACGCTAGACTGCTCAAAAGTAGTAGTAGTAGTAGTAGTAGTTCGAACTTGATATGCAACAACAATCTGTGACGCTAGACTGCTCAAAAGTAGTAGTAGTAGTAGTAGTAGTTCGAACTTGATATGCAACAACAATCTGTGACGCTCGACTGCTCAAAAGTAGTAGTAGTAGTAGTAGTAGTAGTAGTAGTAGTAGTAGTAGTTCGAACTTGATATGCAACAACAATCTGTGACGCTAGACTGCTCAAAAGTAGTAGTAGTAGTAGTAGTAGTAGTAGTAGTAGTAGTAGTAGTTCGAACTTGATATGCAACAACAATCTGTGACGCTAGACTGCTCAAAAGTAGTAGTAGTAGTAGTTCGAACTTGATATGCAACAACAATCTGTGACGCTAGACTGCTCAAAAGTAGTAGTAGTAGTAGTAGTAGTAGTAGTTCGAACTTGATATGCAACAACAATCTGTGACGCTAGACTGCTCAAAAGTAGTAGTAGTAGTAGTAGTAGTTCGAGCTTGATATGCAACAACAATCTGTGACGCTAGACTGCACGTTTGAACTTGATATGCAGCAACAATCTGTGGTAAATAGACTGCTCAAAAGTAGTAGTAGTGGGTGTCGTCTGCCGAAGCAGCCGGAGACAGCAGGCGCAGGGGGTCTTCCTTTACTTTTCTCTTCTTCATGGAGACCCGCCCCCAGGCAATCCCGACTGCCTATCACGGTCGCAAAAGGTTTGTGCCCTATAGTGATGACGAGGATGGCCGTGTGATGCTGACGACGCGAACAACCCGTCGCGCGTGACACAGCACCCGCCGCCCGTTGCACTGCCGCGTGACTTGCCACCCTTTCATCGCCGGCGCCCAAGAAGCGGGCCCGGCGTCGGCTATCTCGGCCCGCAGGGTCGCCAGCACTCCACGCCTGCCGCTGACATCCCACCGCGCCCAAACCCCCGTGCACACCTGGATTGCGTTGACTTGCCGGGTGCGAGTCATCACGGGCCGGGTCGAATAACGCTTGTGCCACTAACGTGTATTGTGGTTTAGAGGTTAATATTCGATTCGTCGAAGGTGAAATCCAGAGGTGAAAATCTTCGATCGTAGGAAGACGAACTTCTGCGAAAGCATTCGACAAGAATGTCTTCATTAATCGAGAACGAGAGCGTGGGGGATTCAAGATGATCAGATACCGTCGTGTGTAAAAGTCCTAACCTCCTAAGTGCACTCTTGCCGCCTCTGAACCAGCTACACATCGGTTGTTTGAGTTGTTCGCCTCGAGCGGAGAATCTTAAACTTCAGAGGAAAAGTTGGGCGATTCAACGAGGTAACTCCACCGGGCACCACGAACCGCTCACAGTTTCACTAAGGGAGTTGATGCACCACGAAAAGTCGATTGGAGCGGGGCGACCAGAGAACTCCACACAGCCTTCAGGGTGTGGTTGGTTCAAAAATTGAAGTTTTCCCACCCTCCCTACCCCCGGTGACCTCGCCCAAGCTCGTTTCCCCGGGTTAAGGCAGTCACTCAACATTCCCTTGCGCTAGTGCTATCAGTTGCAAAGACGTGGTCTTACTTCTCCCTTTCTTCTAGGCAGTTCTCGTCAGACAATACGAAAGGGAGATGTTCCTTTTCTTCGTGGGACCGTTGTGCAACCGTTGTGCGCGAACTTGAGGATGCCGAGGGGTGCTACCACTCGTGGGTCCCATGGCCGCTGCTTGAGCGCGCAAGTAACTTCGCAAAGGGAGGAGAAGGCGGCAGGCGTGAGATAACTGGCAGTCCGGTACCCGCAATAAGATCATATGGGAACTTTTAATAAGAAGCAGGAAACATCGTCGGGGAGAAACGGCGCAACGAAGAGCGAGAGAGAACCCCGATGTGGAATGAAACAATACATGACGTATCATATCGCGCAGTGACAAGCCAGTCTGGCGCCTGACCACGGTTTGAGGCTGAAGCCAGGCCTTATGTAGGCTTTAGCGAAGATCTGCCTTCCGTAGTCTGACTATCCGCCGTGTAACGTCTGCGTGGAACCGGGCTAACGTTAGATCACTGAAGTCTGACTGTGATAGTGGACACCATCAAAAAATTGGAAGTGTACATTGAAGTCAGACTGAGCCTGGCTAGTAGTCAGAGGACGGGTCGACCACGATGTAAGGAGACCCCCCCGCGTCTGAATCCACATGAGGCAGTGCCCCCTAAACTCAAATCTGAAACGGTGGCGTACCCAGTTTCACTGGAGTGCCCTTTCCCGGCAAGCTACGAGGGAACGTAGCAGAGGGAGTACCGACACTCACAAAATTTATCACGTGAGGATATCCTCTCAGACTACGCCACTGAACTACGTTTGTAACCATACTTTAACCTCCTTGGGCGTTGAGTCGCCCATGGCAGAGCAGTCGCTGGCGCAAAATCAAAGATATATTCCTCCGAAAAAGCTCCCACTTCGGCTCTCACTGCGGGTGCAGCGCACCCAAAGACGAAGTGTCGGTTTACATTCGGGTGTCTTTTCAAGAAACACGCTTTTTTAGGAAGGGAGGTGCGGTGTGCGCTCGGTTGCACTACTGCGGCGGACGCCGTCACCTGGTCCGAAAGAAAATACCGTAGTCGGATTAGTTGAACTGGACTAAAGCTGAAACGGGTAAATGACGGACCGGGTAAAACCTTGGACACGCGGGGGGGGATGTCCCAGGTAGTCACCTGCGTGACTGCACCAGTGGCGGTCCTACAGCCTCCTATGACAGCGGTCTAGGGGCTGAGCTGAGTATTGAGCACTCCAAGGCGCGGGCAAGCCCCAGGGTCGCAATATTCTGCAAAGTACGCAAAGACACAAACCCCGGAAATACTCGACGTAGCTGCTTCGACTCCGAATGGAAGGGGGGAAATATAGAGGTAAAAAAAAAAAAATACAATACAAACACAATCTGATTTGTTCTTCGCTTACACCACCGTGTGTTGTTTTCTCACTCAGGACTTTGACCTGTTGTGTTTGTGTGATTTGTCGTGTAGGGGTAGATCCGCATGACCTCACGTCCGTTCAACACGTGGTTCGGTAGTTACAGCACTTGGGATCCCTTCTGTTCTTTGTCGGGCAGCATCGTCGAGCATTTCCTTTCAAGCTGGCACTTATGTAAAAAAAAATAAGCCGAGCCGGGTAAACCTGGGACACCCAGCCCCATTTTGGGCGGTTCAACAATAATCCAATTACGGTAAAGTCGAGCTGCTTCAGCATTTTTTGTGCTGAACGCTTACGCCCGCCAGATTTACCTCTGTTTCGTGTGGGCTCCAGCACCACATGTACCTCCTTGAGATTTCGCAACTGGCAGTCTCAAGTATTTCCTACAAAGCACAACAACAACCTGAGCCCAAATCCTGGACGTGGTTTCAGGTGGCAATTTTGGCAAATGATCATGATTAGAAGGTCCTAGAAGGCGGTTCAGTCCTCACGCATGTGGCTAAGCAAGCTACTTTGTTCCTCTGGACGGATTGGGAGCGGCAAACCTGTCGTTCGGATTATTATTAGTCTTCAAAGAAACAAGTTTCTTTTCCTACAAAAAAAAAAAAACTTTCCGGGTTGACCCCCCGCAAGTCCATCTCGGGATCGCCAACGTGTTTTTTCCGTTACGTTTTTTAGACGTTTTGGCGGCTTTTCCGCGCAAGCACACTACTACACGACAAGGTCCGAGTTGCGGTGGTGAGATGGGGTAACCGACAACGGCGCTCAGCCTCTGGCGTACGCAACGGTCGGATAGGGGCACGTGACACGTCGTCACGCCAGGGTCCCAGACACGATCGGAGGATGGAATACCCGATGAGGGCACTAGGCCCCTTATTGCAATGACTAGATACGGACATGTCCCTCGACAAGGTCCGAGATGTGACCGCAGGATGGGATAACCGATAACGGCACTCAGCCTCTGGCGTTCGCAACGGATAGGGACACGTGACACGTCGTCACGACAGGGTCCCAGACACGATCGGAGGATCTAACGTCACGACAGGGTCCCAGACACGATCGGAGGATCGAATACCCGATGAGGGCACTCGGCCCCTTATTGCAATGACTAGACACGGACATGTCCCTCGACAACCATCATGGCCTGAATACAGCTGCAGATGGTCCCAGGACCAGGAACAATCATGGACAGGGTCCCAAAACACGAATGCCAGTCGCCGCTTGGACGCGTTGCGACGGTCGGAACCGGACGCGTCACTCGACGAGGTCCCAGATACGCTCCCAGAACTCGGCAGACGATTGCGAGATCAGGTAACCGACGAGGGTGGCCTCGGCCGTGGCGTTCCGACTCGAGCTGTACGGGAAGATCTGCGGCGCGAACCGATCCGACAGCACGCTAAGCCGAACGCCGCCGGCGCCGGGGTTGAGGCAGAGCTGGTGCAGGAAGAGGAAGAGGTCCGTGCAGAGCGCGAGGTGCTCGGACGGGAGGTGCGAAAGGGCAGTGTGCACCCGCTCCGTGGCGGGCACCGCGTCTGCGGCCGCTTCTTCGGCCACGCAGAGGTCAGCGGCTGCCCGCATGAGCTCGTCGAAGGAGGCCGCGAATAAGCCGCGGGGTATGTCTTTGATGAAGGACACGAGCATGCCGGCGGTGTGCCGGAGGCCCAGCTCCGCCAGGTCCTCCTGCCCCATCGAATGCTCGCGCGCCTCGGGCAGCGGCGGGTCGAAGAGGGACGCCGAGTCGAGCCCGTGCACGGCGAGCCACTTTATGCACTGGTAGGGAAGCGACGGGTAGTCGCGCGTCCGCTGCTCGGCCCGCGCCATCACGTCCGCCACCTTGACGCCGATCGTCTTTTCGACGGCAGCGCCGTGGCACGCCTCCATCAGTGCGTGCGACACCGGGAACCGGCGTGGCTCCACCTGTGAGTTGGGCGGGTGGGTGTGTGTTAAAGCTCAGTTGTGGGTGATAATCCCCTGCGCAGAATATAGCCCATTTTCCCGGTCTTTTTTACGTTCCTGCCGAGGCTCCTGCCGCCCGCTCGTGATGATTACTCATTGTGCGGAGCTTTGTCTGGCACGGGCGTTTTGCTTCATGGTTTACATGTTGCTGGTGACAGCATCTTGCATCGTGTTTCGCGCACCTCAGCGTTCGATTTCCAGGGGCCTTGCCGGCTGCGACGGCTGGCCGCTGGCTCCTCTCTCCCACGGGTGTGTGTGTGTGTGGTAAAGCTCAGTTGTGGGTAATCCCTGCGCGGAATATAGTCCATTTGGTGTGTGTGTGTGTGTGTGTGTGTGTGTGTGTGTGTGTGTGTGTGTGTGTGTGTGTGTGTGTGTGTGTGTGTGTGTGTGTGTGTGTGTGTGTGTGTGTGTGTGTGTGTGTGTGTGTGTGTGTGTGTGTGTGTGTGTGTGTGTGTGTGTGTGTGTGTGTGTGTGTGTGTGTGTGTGTGTGTGTGTGTGTGTGTGTGTGTGTGTGTGTGTGTGTGTGTGTGTGTGTGTGTGTGTGTGTGTGTGTGTGTGTGTGTGTGTGTGTGTGTTGGAATCCCTATCGTTTCTTCGCTCTTCCTTGCGAGTCGGCAGAACGCATGTGGCTCCGTTCTGGCTGTTCCGCTATCTCCCAGCTGTTTATCGCAGCAGAGCAAAGGGAGAAGCATCCGTCGAGGTCATGGGGAAAAGGTGGGGAACAGATGAACGGGGAAGAACATACAGGTAAAAAAGAGGGCCGTCAGAGACGGAACGAAGGGATTCGAAGGGGGGAGTACAAAAAGGGGGCAAACGGTGGGCCTGCGTTTGTCAGTTTTTGCTTACCCCTCCAACCTCGCTTTTGGCGAGTGGATAATATGAGGAGTTCGCTCAGAAACGTAAGGATTCCAACTTGACGCGCCGAAGGCGCTCAAGCAAGCTTGCCAGGTGTGTGTGTGTGTGTGTGTGTGTGTGTGTGTGTGTGTGTGTGTGTGTGTGTGTGTGTGTGTGTGTGTGTGTGTGTGTGTGTGTGTGTGTGTGTGTGTGTGTGTGTGTGTGTGTGTGTGTGTGTGTGTGTGTGTGTGTGTGTGTGTGTGTGTGTGTGTGTGTGTGTGTGTGTGTGTGTGTGTGTGTGTGTGTGTGTGTTAAGTTCAGGGCTTCGAGTGGGTAACGTCTGAATCGAAGTATAGCCCACTTGTCACTTTCACCAGTCGGGTTTGAGTTTCCGACACGCTGCTTGGGTCCTGTGACTCCTCTCCGAAGGGTGGGGCGGGATCCTTCGGGGGACGGATAGAGCGTGGGAGCCTGTCAGCTTCTCCAGCCGGCACTTGGTTCAAGACTTCTGTTTTCATCTTACGGTGTTCGCTGCACGGGGGTTTCGGCCCCGTGTAACAGCTGAATGTCTTTACACAGGCGGCACATCTCACCAGAGGATGTGGCAAGCTCTCTCTATGTGTGTGTGGGTGTATAACCCATAACCGACCAGCGACCTCCACTGAGGTCGTTAAATGGCCAAATTCTTAGATGAGCCGGGAAGTGGGGATAGGCGTGTCGAAAACAGCTTTCAAGAGCGGGAATGATAATGCAACGCCCGTTCCAACACTTGGTGTCTGCAAACCTACGAAGTACCACCAACAGAGAGTACTGCATGCAATGCTGCTGCGTGTGGTATCACCTGCTGTGTATCCTCTACTACATCCTCTACAACGTGCTGTGTATGTGCTGCTGCTACGTGCACCGTGTACCACATACTACATGTAGAGGATAGCGGTGGTGTGTGCATGCATACACATACGTGCTGCTGCTACGTGCACCGTGTACCACATACTACATGTAGAGGATAGCAGTACGTACTCATACTGCGTGGTGGTGAGTGCATGCATACACATACGTGCTGCTGCTACGTACACCATGTAGATGCTACGTACGCATACGTGATGGCAACGGGCGAGTATCCAAATCTATCCCGGGCCTGAGGTCGTGTGTTGGAATTACATCACGGGTAACCCCTGAAACGGAGTATATCCCAAGTCGTCAGCATCCTCACGTGGTCCTGCCGGCTGCTCGTGGTGGCCACGCGCTGATCAACTGCAGCCTCGTTTGGATAAGGCTCCCTGCTTCACGTGCTGCTGGCTGCAACATGTATCTGGGGACAACCGCCTCTTTTTACACGCGGTGCAGCGGGGTGCACCGCCTGGGTGTGTGGTTTAAGTTCAGGGCTTTAGTGGGTAACGGCTGAATTGAAGTATAGCCCACTTGTCACTTTCGTCAGTCGGCTTTGCGTTTCCGACACGCTGCTTTTGGGTCCTGTGACTCCTCCCCGAAGGATGGGTGTTTGCAAGAACGTGCTTGGAATGGGTATGTGCTCAACACCGCACTGGTCCCGTTTTTCGGTCCTTTAAGCCACGGACACATAAGGCGGACCATCATCAGCGCGGAACCTGAGTGTCTGAAGACAGGACAGCGGTGTGAGTCTGGTTTGTCAGGCGGTTGTTCGTAGCTCGTCACAGCCAGGACCACCCGCGCTCACGGGGAGAAGGCCCCTACAACCGCGTCTGAGCAATCAGTTAAAAAACTCAGGGCACTCGCCCTGATTGTGACTGCGAGGCAACACTGACTTGTCTTCTTTTACGGTGGTAATCGAAGACTCCTCTCCGCAGGGTGGGTGGGGCGGGATCCTTCGGGGGACGGATAGAGCGTGGGAGGCTGTCGGCTTTTCCATCCGGCACTCGGTTTTGCTTTCATCTTGCGGGTGTTAGCTGCACCGGGTTTTCGGCCTGAGTGTCTCTACACAGGCGGGACATCTCACCCGAGGATGTGGCAACTCTCCCGGTGCAACGAGCTTGGCCTGACTAGCTGTTTCAGACTCCTCTGGTGCAAGCACCCGCCATGGCCGGCAGTCGCCACGTGGGTCACAGTTGCGAGTCCTGTTCCGAGACTCGCCCACGGGCTCGGCTAAGCATCAGATTCCTCGCCGAAGCACGGTGAGGAATCGAAAACGAATGAAGTGCTCACTCTATGATCTGCATAGAGTTGGCCGGTGCCAAAAGTATTGATACACAGCTCTTGATAACCCAAACCAAATAGAATAGAGGGTGCATTTTATTCGTCACTGTTTCCCACGAAAGGGGTGCAGGTCGGTCGTGCTTTAGGCTGTGTCAGGCTTGGACTTTCGCACGCAAGATGTTTAGTCAACTATTCCCCTGCAGAATTTGCGCTTTCGAGAGTTGCAGCATCAAAGATGTGCCGCGTTCATTTTCGGCGGACGGGCAACTTCAGCTTCCACGGGCGTCGCTCCAGCGGGCAGTGCAGAATGCTTCCTACTTGTTCAATGTCCACGCAGTCTTTCCATTGAATCGGCATCGTCTTTACCTGCATCTTTCTGCCCAAACCCCTCCCTCCCTCTTGCGGTCGTCTCATAAATAAAAATTGGTGTGATCCACCCTGGAGTTTTTCCGGGTTTGTGCCGGGGGTTTGTACCGGGGGGGGGTTGCAAGAACGTGCTTGGAATGGAAATGTGCTCAACACCGCACTGGTCCGGGGGGGGTCCGACCTAGGGGGGGTCAAAAGGTCTTTTTTTGCGTCAAAATGGTGACATTTTCAGCCTGTAGACTTAACGGCAGTTTAAGCCTAAAAAAACATGCAACCCGCCTCAGAAATGCCCGGAAACGTGTTTTTGGGGGAAGTTTCATGGAAAATGGCCCAGGGGGGGGTGTATTAGTTGATGGTTTTAGGGTGGACACCGTTTGGTACCGGCTAGCAGCCTGTGGGTGTGCTTCACTGTTCATACCATGCAAAGATGAGACTACAATCACGTACAGGCAGCCACAAATGGAAGCAACAAAAGGGCGAACGACACCCAGGAGGAAGGCAGCTATGAACGTTGCTCGTCTGGATGGTTAACAACGTCCCAAAAGGTTCTCTGGGTCTTGCGCAAGCTGAGGTGCTGTTGACACCGCAGGCAGCAGCTCTTCCCCGAACTTCTGCTAGAGCGATATTCACAAAGTTCGATGTCTTTCCGAGAAAAACAATGAGATGCTATCATCCGTAGTGGGATTTTCCAGAT